>JAOWBW010000007.1:1387886-1762078 GCA_026119855.1 Campanula takesimana
CTGAGCTAAATAGGAAACTAAACAAACCTGGAAAGGAAAACAGGGCTATGCAACTGCACTATGTGACCATATAGTTTCGTGTCCTCTATGTGATCGCACTAAGTGGTTACATGTTTTCTCAATTTTGGAGACTAGAACCAACCACAGTGACCTACGTGTCAATCACCTTGTCGTTTTTCAAGAGAGCCCATTCTCAAGCATGACCTGATCGACTTTGCCACTCTCTTGCATCATCGGATCTTTTTACAGTTCTTGATGTCGTTCTCCTCTTCATCTTTCATATATTCCCATACATCGTTCAAATTAATATACAATGAATTTTTCCTAGCAATTTCCAACTCAAGTTGATTGTCCCCCACAATCCCAAGAACACCTTGATCCATCTTGATCTCTGCAGTCTTGATCCCGCATAGATTTTTTCAAATCTGAACCTGAATATGTGCCATGATCTTGATCAAATCTCTACAGCTAATTTAGGATTCTTGCAACCCTAATCCCGCATGGATCTACGCACCCGAACTATCTGAATTTGCGTAACTCTGATGCCAAATCGATCTTTGCCAACTGAATCATCTGGATCTTGTAACACTAATTATGCAACCCACTTCAATCAACACTAAGCAGCCTTTAGATCTACCACAAGAGCTCTGATACTAGATGTTGAGGGTTTGTGGGGGGGGGGGGGTGTCTCACACCTACCTAACAGTTACAACATTATGGAGAATTAAATAAACACACAAATAATTGAAGAGATAACAAAAGCTTTGGTAACCCAGCTTGTCACACATGAATACATCTGAGGACAAATATATGATGGTGTTTACAACTTTGCACATGCGATCCTCACAAGTACTAGCATGGCCACTCTCTATGTACACTACTTTCTTCGTCATATCACCCTTGTAGAACACACACAACTCGGTCATGGCTGGGTTGTAGGAGTGCCCCTCATGGCTCTCTAGACCTCGGCCTCTCTTGACTCTCTAGGTTTGGGGTAGTGTCTCCAGAAGTAGTCAGTCAATTTGACACACTTGGTTAGGGACTTAGGGGTGTAAACGAACAATTCGACTCGGTTTTAGGGTAAAAAAACTGATCCTAATATATTTGCTTTTGTTACTAGAAAACTATTAAGACTTCAGTGTATATCGGTTTCAGTAATTTGATCTTTAGGTTCGGCTTTATTTCAGATTGGTTTTGATTCAGTTTTGCTTATCAAATTTGTGTGTTCTTTCTTTTGTTGTTCTAGTTGTTCTCCTCACCTATTCCGCAATCCCAATTCCCCAACGGTAGTGCACAAGTTAGAGAACCACCATATGCCCTTGAAACTTGGTGCTAACATACTAAACTGCTTAGTATATTCTTTAATTCTCTTGGAACCTTGCACTGGCTCAGTATATTAAAGTAAACTGAACATACGCTCTTTGGTGATAGCCAAGAGTAACAAAGTGGTGGTGCATTGATGCTTTCATGTCTTCCCATCTATTAATAGCACAGACACTTCTTCTAAAACCATCATGTACGAGCCACACCTTTTAATTTGGCTACGTCAAGGAACAACTCTCTCTCTCTATATATATATATCATCACTTAGATTACCAACAAAAGAACATCTCCAAGCTATTGATCCAGTCATAGCATGTCTCTGGATCACGATCTCCTTGAAAATCACCAATAGGTTAGCACCTCTATCCACATCCATCAAGCGATGATCAGTTGAAGCTTGAGCACCGCCTGGCGTTTGAGAGACACTAATATTTGTGCGAGATAGAGGATGGACGGTAGCAAAAAATTTATCATCCACCATAGGGTCTTTGCTTTCATCATCCCGTTTATGCAACAATTTGAATCTATGGAAGCTCTCAACGAGCTGAATTCATCACTCAAATCATTTGGTTTGGGTGTTTTGTTTTTCAATGAAGCTCTTAACTTTTTTCAGCTTCAATGGCACCATGATCAGCAGGTAGGAGACACTAAAGATAAGAAGGAGGGCACATATCACATGACACATACCAGGGAATTCAAAAATGCTGTCCACCTATAGATCCCCTAAAAGATATACAAGTGTTAATCTTTGCATATTGGTGGTATCACTGTTACTCTTTTGTCATCATCTTCTCTTCTTGGAAACTCTCATCCATGTTTTGTTGACATGGGATATTTTCTAGCTGACAAAGTGAATTTGAGTAGTTGTTTATGCTTTTTAAGTTTTTGCTGGTGATCCTGCTACTGTAGCTTCAATAAAATCAAAAGTGCTTTGTCGTTTTTAAACTAGAAATAATTTCTAGTTTATCATATAAGTCGTGTGAGTTTGCTTATTGCCATCGTGTGCCACTTTATCCTAGAGTTGATAGAAGGCTAGGGGCTAAATTGCTATTTAAGTCGACTCGGGAGAACTATAAATTTTGCCACTGTACTTTGGGTTCACCTACAGATTTCCCATTGTACTTTATTTTCGTCAATTTTTCCATTGTACTATCATTCTTACTATCAAATCTTTCCTCGCCACTAACTCTTGTTAGAAATCTAACGGGAATCTTACATTGCCCACCCGATCAATTATCAAAACGTACCGCCAATTATTCAAATCGTATGAACAATTTAAATGTAACTTTCATCTAAAGTAAAGTAAAAAATGAACATTTATTTTTGGGCATATATATTTGTAACTATTTTTAATTTTAGTTAATTATACGAAAATGAATAATTAAATGTAACTTTTATTTCAAGAAGATAATATAATGCGCATAAAAATCAAACAGAAATTGGTTCTTTGCAACCCACCGAACCTCCCTGTCTTCCATGAGAAGCCATTGAAGAAGCTCAAAATTGGTTTCAAATCTCAAACCCCTTCTATTATTGCTCCCCTCCAAGATATAATATCTCTTTCACCAATCACTACTTCCTATCTCTAACTCCGTATCTATCCTCCATTAAAGCTTCCACGAGAACCCTAAACTTCAGAATTATTACGGTAAATCTTCTTCACTGGCATAGATAAACAAACAAATTTCCTTCCCGCACCAATAACTACTGTAATATCCCTAATTTCCTATTTTTCATTTTATTTTGTGATTTATATTTTCTTTCTTTGTTTTACCCTTTTGCTTTTAAATTGTGAATTGACAAACTGGGTTCGAGGTATCTGTTCTTATTGTTTCTGATTCATCACCGTTTATTGGTTTCGGCAATTTTGGATCATTTTGAGTTGAGCGTAATCTGGGTAAAAAGATGTCGATTTTCTGGGAGTAGATCTTGAGATGATGGAGGTTCATTTTTGGTAGATCTACGGTGGTTTGTGTTGAGGATTTGTAGTTTATGTGGCAGAGCTAGTGACCGGAGAAGTGGTGGCTTTGTTATGGTTTTTAGGGTGTTGGTGGTAATGGTACTAGCAGTGGCGGTTGGCAAGGGTGGTGATGGGTGGCTGAGTTGCGGAGGTGCAGAGTTGTTGAGAAGGGGTCAGGAATGGAGATCTTAAAAGAAAAAAATTAAATTAACCATAACTAACTAATGTGTAAGGTTTTTATGCTTTCTATATACTCCCTGAATTTTAAGTAAATGGAATACGTCCTTTTAAATAAATAAATAAATAAATGGAATACATAGTTAACGATTAGAAAATGGCACGGGAGAGGACATTGCTATTTGACCAAACTTCAAGGGAGGATGTTGGAACTATTTCATTAGATTTTTAACAGAAGTTAGTGGTGAGGAAATATTTGATAGTAAAAATGTTAGTACAATGGCAAAATTGACTGAAATTATGATCAATGGCAAATCTGCAGTTGAACCCAAAGTACAATGGGAAAATTTATAGATTTCCCAAGTCGACTCATACCAATCGGGGTCCGAGTTCTATTAAATCCAAAATTGACATTGGATATTTTGTTACATTTGTTGATGATCAATCTAACCATTTACTTGGTTGACTTTCGTTGGTCTTATCATATGTTTAATTGGTTATAGTCAACTCGTCTTTTTCTCACATGGATGAAGATTGCTTATGTTCATTGTGGCCTGCATTAAGGGTGATTTACATAAATGGAGCAAGCATATAACTTGTCAAAAAATCTGTATTTATGCATGCTCTTATATGGCCCTATCATGTGCTGTCTTTCTTCCAAATATTTTCTTGGCATAGCGTTAACTGTATATAGTTTTGCAGGCACTTTTTTGTGTTAGAGGAAGAAAATTACTGTACAACTACTGTAAAGAACATGAAGTTCCTCACAAGCAGACTGGGAAACTCATTGTAGCTACTGGATACTCACAGATTCCAAAGTTAAATAGTCTGATGTCACGTGGAATTGAAAACGGGGTTGAGGGTTTGAAGATGATGGATGGTAGTGAAGCAATGGCATTGGAGCCCGAATTGCATTGCCTGAAAGCTTTGTACTCGCCTGTTTCTGGAATAGTTGATTCCCATACCCTAATGCTGTCGCTGATGGTACTAGCATCTCTTTTCATGACAATTAAATATTAGTTACACGCTCTCTCCGTCCCGGAAAGATAGTCTCTTTTGACTTTTTATGGTCAACATAAGTGAACTATGACCAAACATTAATGTCAATCTAATCGTCTCAATAAGATTCAAAAATGGTAATAACAAAATCATTTAATGATGTAAGTAGCAATTACAATTTTCGGAATTTCACAATGATGATTAGATTGACATTAATATTTGGTCGAAGTTCTCCCACGTTGACAATCAAAAGTTAAATGAGACTATCGTTCCAGGACAGAGGGAGTACATGATTAGAGGCCTAGGCTTAATTTTGACATCTCGATTGCTTATTGATAAGGAATGTAAGTTCAGGGTGAAGCTGAAAGCCATGGAACAAGTTTCGTGTACAACACTACTGTAGTTGGTGGTCATCTCGATGAACGAAATCAAATTCATCTTCACATATCTGAAACGAGGGCCCTCGAAAACTGGGATGGTATCTCTCATTTGCACCCTGACCTCATACTTGCTCCTAAGCTAGTATTGAATGCTGCCGGCTTGAGTGCCCCTGCACTTGCGAAGAGGTTTAATGTGAAAGCTATTCCTGGATATTATTATGCTCGTGGTTGCTATTTCTCCCTTTCAAACACTAGGATTCCTCCATTCAAACATTTGATCTATCCTATACCAGAGGATGGAGGCCTTGGGGTGCATGTCACACTGGATTTAAACGGACAAGTTAAATTTGGCCCTGATGTTGAATGGATTAGTGATATAGGCGATGCTTCAAGTTTCTTGAACAGGTATGCTTCCTTTACTGCCATTATTGGACATCTGGATATTAAGTCTCATCCAAATGTGTGTGTGTGTGTGTGTGTTTTAATTGCTTCTTTAACTTTTCATTATTTTTCATGCTAATGGTATGCCAGGTAGGATTACCAGTTTTACATTCACTATTTGGGACGGAGGGAGTACATAAATTATAAGAATTTATAGAAAACGTAAGTCAAAATTACAGCATAGTTTTATTTTTCTTGATAAGGGGGTAGTAACTAAAATTTTATTATGTTTTAGTGCTAAAATAACTATTTATACTTTTATGGGTAGCAAAATGTTAGCTTTTGAATCCCCCTTGCTTTTGGTGGCTTCGCCACTCCGAGCCTAAGAGGATTGGCCAACTACATTATGAGATTGTTAACCTATTAGTTGATCTGTTGTACAAGCTATGCAATTCCCTTCTATGGTTTTACTAACTTCGGTAGGAGTTATTCTGAGGCTCAGAGCAATTTTGTTGGTATTATACAAATTTTGGATTTGATAGTATATTTCCTCTCTTCTAATAAAATATCTTACATATTGTGAGTACCCCTTTCAGATGCAACAACGCATGAGAAGTTTATGGAATAGAAATAATATGCCGGACCGAATTAGAATATTCATAATGGACTCGTTAACCGATTAAAAGGTTATATTAATTTGAGAGTCACCAGGCCGCTTTGATATAGCTCAAAGCATTGGAAAAAGGCTATCTATGTTAAAGGGTTCGGGGGTCAAGTTACGATAAGAGAAGAATATTAAAGTGATCACTCCTATCGCCATAAGATGAAATTTTTATCATGATTAACGGGTGTTTGTGTGTGTATTGTTTACGGGAATAGTAAGAAGAAGCGGGAATATGCATCAGGTGGAGGGGAGAAAAAGAAGTAGAGGATGATCACATCCTAGAATGATGATTGACCATCAATATGATCGATGGAGTTCATCAACATTCATCATCGAAGGATTGTAGATCATGGGACATCATATGTATATATAAGCATCATAGAGACATAATAGTAAACCTAGATCTAGTTCTGGTTAGGAACCTTAGATCATCATCGGCCTTAGAACAACATGAATAATAATAAAACCCTAGATCTAACAGTTATAAGGCATAGATAAGATCTAAGCTAGTATGATATCAACATCCATTAAAATACTAAGAAAACTCACCAAAGATGACAAGGCTTATGTAAAACCTTTTGTGTGCTGGTCAAGTTTTGATCGGGTCAGGCTATGTTTATCTCGGAATTCGGCCTATCTCTTCAATAAATACGATCATGATTATTTATCTGCATATTTGGGCTTTCTGGGAAATCCATTTTAGGTCTTTTTCATGTTTTAAATGCCTAAGTGGTCCTTGTAGATTCCTAGAGGGCTTTTCTGTGGTATTTTTATGGCCGGGTACTAACACACACACACACACATATAAAAGATCAACTAGTGATTTCCTACCTAGTTTTGTAGTATAATGCATGTGGGAAAAGGTGATAAAGCTAACATATGGAATGTTTGTCACATCCGCTACTTTACTTAACTTGCTACTACCTTTGTCCCCAAGTGAATGTCCAAAAAAAATTCAAATTTGATCTTCATCATGATAATTTATTTATTTTAATTTTTTTTTTGGACATTCATTTTGGGTCCGAGGGAGTATTTGTTTGCTTGTCATCTTGACATGTATTAGGCGTTAATGAAACTCTGATTTTGCTGATTTATTCCAGGTTTGATTATTCTGTATGCGGCGATCGTGCAAAGCAGTTTTACCCAGAGATTAGAAAGTACTACCCTTGTCTAAGGGATGGATCTCTGGAGCCTGCTTATGCTGGCATTCGACCAAAACTTTCTGGTCCGGGACAAGTCTCAGCTGATTTCGTTATACAGGTTATTTCTGTACTAAAAGCTCTGCTTCTCTCTTTACTCTTCCTTTCAATCTGTTTTGGGCTTTCTAGCCCTTCATTTTCGCCATCAACAGCTACCAAATTCGTATGTGGGAAGTGATTGATGGTCAAAATGTTGAATTGGAAAACAAAAGACTTAGAAGATCAGGCCTAAATTAATCCTCCATTATTAACATATTATAGTGCAAGATCCTGGCTTGGTAGTGCCCCCAGCCGTAGTCAATCGAATTGATGAACTAGGTAAACAATGTCATGTGTTCTTTTGTGTTTTGCTTTGGTTTTATCGTTCTTGTGCTTGTTGGTTTGCTTAATTATTTCTTGCGATCAGTTTGTTTGGAGAGTCAATACCACAACAGATCACATCCTAGAACGATGATTCACCATTGATATGATTAATGTGTGTTCATCATCGAAGGATTATAGATCAATGGACATATAACTAAAGAGCACTGTAAAGAGATAAATAGTAAACCTAACACCTAGTTTGGGTTAGGAACCCTAGATCATCATCGGCCTAAGAACATAGCATTTATAAACCCTAGATCTAACAGTTATGAAGCATAAAATAGATCTAGGGTAGCATATATATGAAGAACAATAAATAAAAAGATGAAAGAAACTCAACAACGTTGACAAGGCTTGTGCAGAACCTTCGTAGGGTTTGAACAAGCTTTGGGGAGAGTTTAGAAGGGTTTTGAGAGAGATCCTTCGTCCGTTTAGACTCAGGTACTCGTAGGAAGAAATTGATGATCGAAAACTGAAGCAGGAACGCCCTATTTATAGCCGGAAAAATGTGCCGCACGGCACTAGGTGACATGGGCCGCACGGCATACTATGCTATTGCTGCGCGGCAAAGAATTACCCTTTGTGTGGCCTAACCCTCCATTATTACTATTATAGGTTTTCCTGCAGTATATTTTGCTTAGGTCCTGCTCAATGTTGTCGCCCGACACCCACATATTATTTAGTAGGTGTGTTGAAGCTTAATAAATAATCGTTTTTGCAGGGAGAGGAATCTCACGGGATACCTGGGCTCATAAATCTCTTTGGCATTGAGTCTCCTGGGTTAACATCAAGCATGGCAATTGCAGAGTATATTACTACAAGAATACCAAAATGATGGACCACATCTTAGTTTTAGTTTAGTTTCGTGTAGTTATTTATGAATCTAATTTATCTCAGAAAAACGCGTTCAACTCTGAAAGCAAAAGCAAGAGATTCTGGTTCAAAAGTTGTTTTTATGTTTTGTTTGTTTGTTTGTTTTTTTTTTTTTTTTTTCGGTGCTATGTGTGCGGTTTCTTCTTAATCGACGCATACTTTTAGTTGAATGACAAATCAATAGTCACAAAACTGTATCTGTACGGCTACTGGAGATGATAGAATGGAAAGCACATTATATGTTTAATTCATATTTCCATTCATATGTATCAAATCTGTAACATTTTACATTTTGGTTTGTTTTAAAATAAATATCGCATATCTTAAAAATAGAGTAGAAATGTGGTGATCTCCCTAGATTGACATTTCTTAAAATTAAAAGAAAGGGCTAGACATATGATGCACAAGAATGATCAACACGAACTACCATTTATTGGGCAAACTAGGAAACATTAAAAAACTTTGGCTCGTCAATTGTGATATTTATTATGGGACAGATGAAGAGAGAGTACTAAAGATAAACACAAAATCTTGAGAAAAACTTGTTTTACATTAACTTAGTGTAAAACGTGTTTTTAAATCGAGCGGTGGCAAACCTGTAAATATTAGTAGAATGCATAAAAACGCGGGGCTCATTAACCGTAAACCGGTTAATGAAGGAACAACCGGTTCAAAATAACCCCAAACTTTGTTTGTATGCCTTGTCTTTCATTTTTTTTATGCCTTCTCATTCATTTTTGTATGTCTTGCCTAAGTCGTTGCCCTGCCTTTTTTTGTCTGCCATGGCCTTGATCAAATGCCTGCCTTCCGATTCATTTAAATATGCCTGTTATCAATTTGATTTATGCCTTCCCATTGTTTGTATGCCTTGGTCTTAATCAATGTTTATTGTTAGTTATGCCTGCTTTTATGTTTTGACTTGCCTTTGTTTGTCTACATTGTACTTGATAAATGCCTGCCTTGTCTTTCATTTTTTATGTCTTCTCATTTATTTGTATATGCCTATTATTGATTTAATTTATGCCTTGCCTAAGTTGTCTTGCATTTGTTTGTCTGCCTTGACCTTGATCAAATGCCTGCCTTTTTTTTGAAAATAGACTTTTATTAATTAAATATGAGATGAAGGGAGTAAATGAAATTGCCTCAAAAAAAAATTGGCTGCCAGGGAGCTTTAGACAAATCAAGACACACACCCCCACCCTACCCAAAGGAAAAGGAAGGCATGACTAACTGAGTGCACAGTTAATCCATTTACTTATGTTTCGTTAAGGAAGTTTACAAACAGTGAGTGTCAGAAAGCAATTAAAAGAAAGAAACAACACTGAGGATAGGGGTATGGAACCGCTGCACCGAAATTATGTGCATCGCTGCACCTAATAAAAGTTGCACAACGTATGTAAAACGTTTTTTACACAACGTTTTTAGTGCACTACACAACGTAAAAACAACCGAAATCAGTTAGCTCCTAAAAAACGCTTTACATTTGAAAGTACACGTTTTACATTAGATAGAAAACGTTTTACAAAATGTTGTACAATTTTCACATCGGTACAGCGGTGCAGCTAAGGCATTGGTGCAACGGTTCGAAATCCTACAACTTTTTAAATTCTCATCAGGATAATTCAAAGAAACCTAAATTAATGCTCAATTTTTAAATTCTCATCAAGATAATTCAAAGAAACCTAAATTAATGCTCAATGTTCATTCAGAAAAAAGAGTATAACTTTTTGGGATGGAGGGAGTATAATAATAATAAAATAAAAAAAAAAGATAGATTTGACACAAACTAGCGTCTTACAGATTCCAGGAGGTTGAGGTATGAAATGTACATACAAGGTAAGGGATAATACTGAGCAGGACCTGAGCAACAAGATGAAGTTATGGCAGAGTACCAAAGAAAAGAAAGGAAGACGGACAAGTAATTAGCTACTAATGGCATAACAAAAACATTAACTCTTTAAACAACATAATTAACATTAATCAGAAAGAAGACGAGCTCGTTCTGCGCAGCTGATACTTTGGCTCTGGAGGCGGCACACTTGGCAAAACCTTCTCCACCTCCTGCAACAACAAAACAAACACCAATAATCAGAATAAGAGCAGACCAAACTTTATATCCTATTTTTAGAAATGCAACATTTTTTTGTAAATACTTTGTTCCATGACGGAGGGAGTAATTCTTAATTTGGTAGACATAATAAAGAACTTGGTAATATGAAGGTTCATTTTGAATTTTGATAAACTTCTTTTCACTTCAGCAATTCAGGGAAGAACGGAACAGCTTGGACAGTACCAACAAGAAAAGACTTATAGGACCTCACAGCCCATCAATGAAGGGTGTTCTTTGATGCTTTAGATGGTGAAGATTTTATTGAACCAATATTGCGTTACATTTCAGAAAAACCATACAATTATAATATTGGCCAAATGTAATACGCGGACCTTATTTAGCTACTATATTCACAAATGCAGTAATTCCAATGCACAACAGTTGGGGAATATTCAGTATCCAGTAATTCATAAATTGTCTACTCTTTCTCTCTCTCTCTCTCTCTCTCTCATTATGAGGACTGATATCCACCTGTAACTGAAATGAAAGAAAATCCTTAGCTCTTTGACTTTACAGACCAAGCAAAAGGTAGCTTCTTAGATAGGTGACATGAGTTTACTGTTTACTCATCACAATACCTATATAAAGACAGCTTGTGCTCGAAGGTCAGTCCGTACTTACTATTAATAACAGAAATGTAGTTAAACCTGCTCAAAAGGTTATTTCGGGTGAATTAGATGGCATGCCCTTGATAGGACATCAAAATGGTAGGCTGTATTCATGAGGCTACAAAGAAAGCAGTGAGCAGTTTGGAAAGGTTGCCTAATACAAGTATTGTTGCTTACGGGGAAAAGTTTTTTTCCTTAATTGGGCATAATTAGAATACGCCATACTATACCTATAATATTGCTACTGATTGAGCTAGATGATTGTTATTTAACATACAACAATGATTTTGATGCTGCTATAATAGTTAAACAATCTAATCATTGTGCAAGAAAATGTGAAGAAGAATTGAGCTACAAAAGTAACAATGATACTCAGACGTAGCTTCCACTCTGGATCAACTTAATTGAAGAGAATTTTCCAGGCAATGGCAAACTACAGACCTTAGGGTTTTTCATTTTTTGGGGGGCTGGGTGGTGGAACAGCCTCCTAGCCCATACTAGCACTACTCAATGGGGAAAATCAGTAAGGCAAATAATATGAAAGAAATAACACAAGATTTGGTAACCCAATTCGTCTAACACATGACTATGGGGGCGTTATCAAGCCAGTATATTCATTATATTCAACATATGGGTGTTTACAACCTTGCACATTCGATCACACAGATACAAGTATGGCCCCACTCTCGCAAATATATCTTCTCCCTAGATGAACACACACATCAGGGTCATGGTAGGGGAGTAGCGGAGTGCCCTAAGGGCTCTTCTAGCCCCCCAGACTCTTTTGACTCTCTTTTGGCTCTCTCTTTAGTATCCTAGCTTTTCCCTCATTAAGATAAATGTGGCGAGATGGTACGACGAGATGGTGGACCGAGATCAAGACCGTTGATAAAGCGAGATCGAGATCAGTGATGGAACAAGATCGAGTATAGATGGATTCCCATGCGATAATGATACATATTAAAGATATGATAAAATTAGGAAATTGAGAATATCTAGGATATATTTTAGGAGATTTAGTTTAGGCAGGAATAGAAATAATGTTAGGAGAAGGATTCCTCAAATATTAGGTTTTCTAGGAAATAAATATGAGGCTATTATGTAGAGTTTAAGAGATTGAATAAAAGAGAAATATATTAATTCTCTCCATTTTTTAACATCTCTCAAGCACATTTCACGCTCGGCCGTAGCACAAGGACTGCGCATCTGTTGCACGCCCCTCTTACACTTGGACGGTTGTCTCGTACTAACACATAATTACAGCTGTCACTTAGGTTTATACAGTCTTGCACAAAAGACCAAAACCTAATCTAAATAGGAAATTCAACTCCCCAAACTTAGTCAAACAAGGAATCCCAAGAAACCCAACATAACTCCAATTCATTTTTTTTGGTTTTGTCTCCACACCCCAACAATCTCCAACCTGGAGGCTAAACCAAACATTGTGACTTATCCATCAATCTTTGACGCGAAGATGACCTTCCACACTGAAACATGGCAACACCAAGCCTCCACGCTCAGGTACTAAGGCGAGTTGAAGTCCAGCATTGCTTCAACATCTCCAAACTGGATTCCACACACTTTGAATCAATCACTTCTGATGTTCCTCCATGCAAATACTTGTTGGCCTTTTTCTCTCTACACCCACTTCCTCACAATGCCTCCTCTAAAACACGGCTCCTCCCTTTCTTCTTGCATCCTCTCTTATTTGCTCACCTTCGCTCTTCTTTAGGTGCATATGACTTCCTCTTCTCCTTGCTAGCAACCTTTGAGTAGTCATCCACTCATCTAACATGTCATTTATCGACATAGCTGCCAGCACCAAGTGGCCCTCGACTGGCCACACACTCCCAGTCGCTATTCTCCTCTTTAAACTTCATAACACACAATAGCAAATCAGACCCATTGGTGTCTTGACCCACACGTCTCCTTTCCCTACGGCTTTCATCGCTCGATCAATCCGAAATCGCATGGGGTATCTGAATCAAGCATCTGCGAATGGTCTATCTACGAATGGTTTTACTGCTCTCCATCCAAGATTAATGCAAAGCGACGTTGTGCCAACCAACTTGTCGTTCTGCGAGAGAAGCTCCTCTTTCCTAAGTATAGCCAAATCGACTATGTCTCTCTTGTGCACTATCGGTTGCCACAACAGTGCTTGATGTCGTTCTCTTCTTTCACATCTCATGATACTTCGCCCAAATTCACATTAAATGAATTTCATCACCAATAATCCTTCTCCACCTCAAGTTGACTGGCCACAATCCCCAAGAAACACCTGATCCATTCAGATCTTTACTCACATGATCCCACATGGATCTCTGCAAATCTAACCTTGGATATGTGTTGTGCCACAATCCTGACTGAATCTTTGCAACTAACCCCAGATTCTTGAAACCCAGCTCCCACACGGATCTATGCAATGCAATCCTGATAACTCATTTTTGTAGCCGACTATCAATCAAAATAGGCCGCCTTGAATCTTCACCGGAGCTCTAATACCAGTTGCTAGGGATTTTAGGGGGGTCACACACCCATCCATTTTGGGTAAAAATTAGTAGTACTAACTATGGGGAGAACCAATAAAGCAAATAATATATACTCCCTCCGTCCCATTTGAAGCTTCACCTTTTACTCAAATGGGTATCCCGTTGAAAGCTTCATCCTTTCCTAAAATGGTAAATAATGTAGGCCCCACTTGTCATACCCACTCACTTCTTCCTCTCACATACTTAAATTATGGGGCCCACTTGTCATACTCACTAACTTTCCCCTCTCACATATTTAAATTGTAGGCCCCACTTGTCATACCCACTAACTTCTTCTCTCTCACAACCTTTCTTACAATCATCACTTTTCTTAATTTGTGTGCCATCACCAAAATGGTGAAGTTTCAAATGGGACGGAGGGAGTAAGAAACAATACAAGATTTAGTAATCCAGTTCTTCAACATGACCAAATCTGAGGGCGTTGCCAAGCCAAGCCAGGATATTCACAATAATCAATATATAGGTGTTTACAACTTTGCACATGCGATTACACATATAGAATGACCGCTCTTTATGTGAAACACTCACTCATATACATCTCCTCCCTTAAAGAACACACCCATCATGGTCATAGCACGGGCTAACGAAGTGCCCTCTTAACTCTCCTAACCCCTGGCGTCTCTTGACTCTCTTTTGTGGCTCTATATATAGTATCTTAGTTTTTCCCTACCACACTGCACTCATGGCCGTTGCGTATGTCCGCTGCATGACCCTCTCACACTTGCACTGGGTCTCAGGTACTAACACATAATTACAGTTGTCACTTTGGTTTATATAGGCATACGCAAAAGACTAAAACCTAACTAAGTGGGAAACCAACTCCCCAAACTTAGTCAAACAAGGAATCCCAAGAAACTCAAAATAACTCCAAGACAATTTCCTCTTCTTTCTTGGTTTTGGCTCCAACAACCAACACAAATCTCAGGTGTTGAGGGATTTTGCACTCAAACCAGGTGCTAAGGACCTTAGGAACAATCCGAGACAAAACTAGAGATGTTTTGTGCATTGTTTAGATTAATATAGGTCTAGTGGTTTTGGTGGGACTTTGGATCCGGTGTTGCTGGGTTCAAAGTTTCTGTATGGAACGGAATGACTGAATGTACCAAGTAGGATTATAGTAGTAATGAGAAAACAAAGCAATCAAAGGTTTGGTACCCGTACATAACAGCAAAAAGAACAATATGAAGGATGAAAAAGACTAAAGGATCTCAAAAAAGAGTGGACATGAAGAAGAACCAGGAGCTCATCTATGAAAAGAAGAGGAAGGAGAAGTAAGAGGGGACTAGGAAAATGTTAACATAGAAACAACCTCTAATCTCTGCAAAGATCAATACGAGACACTCCTCTAATTGCGAGCATTGTTGAAGCGAAAAAGGAAAAAAAACCAATCCAGTCCTCATCGAAAATACAACTGCATTTTCCCTGAAAGTTTTGTCAAGCTGTCTTTATACTAACATCAAAGAATCCCCAAAAGGGTGAAAACACAGTAACAAATCCAGCCAACACAAACCTTCGTAATTTACTATATAATCTCAACTTATAAGGGTACTACAGTCAATTTACACCCAAAAGGCTAAGCAGCGTACAACATAACCTTCCAAAAACTGTGTTTTGCAAACACTCTCTAGAGGTTTATAGGGCGACTCTTGTCCTGGGATTTCTCCAGCCATTGTTTTCTCTTCTGATTCGCCTGATCAGTAAAAATTCTTCTGCAAGTACAATACCCTTAGTACCCACTTCCAAGTTCCAAGTATAAGGGAGAATCCTCCTTACAATTTGAACTCTTCAATCATACAATCTCTAGTAAACCCTTTTAAACTTTGGTTGAAAACTCTCTAATGGGAGGCCATTTAGGGAAGTAAAGCTTTCCACATTCTTAGTGTCTGAAAGCTGATTTTCGCTTGGGGCATTCAGATGCAAAACCCATGTTAATTCAATCAACGCAGAGTCAGACCAAGTGCATCTGGATTGACTGTGAGGACTCTATTTCAAGGTTTTGGCAATACCTAGAACCAGAGGGGATACCAGATTACTACTCTATATTTTCAAAGGGAACACTCTGACAACATCCAAGATAAATAATAACTACAATCATTAATGTTCAAATGATAAGCAAAAGAGACCAAGCAAAAGCCGTTGGGTACACACTCGACGAATAACCAAGAGACTAAATCATGAGATTCCATCAAGCGATAAGGGAAGTAAGACAAGCCGCTAAGCAATTAACTCCTCCAAATCCCATCATCTGAATGGCGATGAATATATTTCCATGGGGAGAGGAGTTGGAGGCTGCGTAGCAACACCCTAACCACAATGTTGGACATCATATTTGCTTTCAAGCAACATAAATGATTGCTATACAAAGATATTCACTTATCCTCAGTGGTTGGAAAAAAAAAAAAAGCACACATCTATATATCTTCAATTCCCTTTATAACCACATAGCCCCAGAATTCAAACTATGGCATTTTAGTCACATCCTAGAAAAGTTTAAGATGATTAGAGTTTGAAGGATTGAACATACTCTCTGCCTCTTGAGCCTTTCATTCTCCTCTTCCAAACGTGAAACTTTGTTCTCAAGCTCATTAGTGTACGCCTGTTTATCAACATAAAGGTCTCTTGATAAGATGGAGAAAAAAATGAACTTGCTGGAATAACATACATACATAAACATCTGGAAAAATATACCTGTTTCCTTGCTCGTGAACGAGCTGCAGATTCCCTATTTTTAATCATCCTTTTTTGCCTCCTTTCAACGGTCTTCTCAATAACACCCCCCGTGGCAACCCTTTTGCGTCCAGGTGTCTGAGTATCTGATAGTGTGCCCATAAGAGGGGATGGAGACATGGTCATCTGCGTATCAGGATAAGCCGCTGCATCCATGATTGGGTTTGCACTAATAGGAAGGGACTGTTGACCTGGCATGAAAACAGCAAGCATATTCTGCTGCTGAGATGGCTGAGGGATCTGATAGTTGACCCACTGAGCTTGGTG
The DNA here is from genome assembly GCA_026119855.1 of Campanula takesimana. NCBI lineage: Eukaryota > Viridiplantae > Streptophyta > Magnoliopsida > Asterales > Campanulaceae > Campanula > Campanula takesimana. Next base: position 1,404,467 of record JAOWBW010000007.1, read on the forward strand.
AGGGATGCTTTGATGGGGCAATGCAATCGTATCAGAGGCCCCTAAATCAGCATTTTTATTCCCTTCAGCAACAATACCGGCCTTGACCAAGAAATCCTCCAATGTCATCTCACCAAGAGTGGCTTGTCTCTCCCTACTGACTTTCCGATTAATGTTGTTATTAGAGCTCTTTTTAGTCTGTCCTTGTTGGATATCTCGCCAAACCTCATCAACTGTCTTCTTGCTTAGATCTCTGTTGAGGGTAAGGCTCGATTGGCGATGGAGGGAGGAGGTGGAAGCAAGTTGACCCTGGTGGTCAAAGTCAACACCCTGATTAGCTTCAGCAGTCCAAACACTCTTGAGAAGCTCATCGAGATTCATGCTGCTAAGAGGTTTCCCTAAATCCCCTAATTGGTGCTGAACCTCATCGAGAGTGAGGTTGTACAAGGACCCCTGCCTAGCCAAATCATCTGATTTACCACTACCACCACCCATTGTCTGAGTCCCCATATAACACTCTTATACCAAGGCTCCCCTTTCTCAATAACCCCTTTCTTTCTGTCTTTCTTTCTTTCTTTCTTTCTTTTTTCTTAATCACCTGTAATTTAACTTCTAATCTTCAATGTCAAAGCCCAGTAACAAATAGAACATAAAATAAAACAAGGATTCCAACTCATCCAGAAAATGGAAAAAGGAAATGAAATTTTCCAAATAGAAAAATCTGAAACAGCAACTCTAGCACCAAGAAGTCAATTTCCCCAAATCAAAACCAACACCCGAATCCCAATCGGGTCCTGATCAAACGCATGCAAGAAAAATGGAAGAAAGAGATTAAAATAGCAGACTCACCGGAATCACAAAACCCAGGAATTGCAAAGTAATCAGCTTCCATGCAACAACAAATTGCCAATATTCTCCTCCATAAAAGAACAAAACCCAGAAACTATCCTGCAAATAAACAAACCTCGGAGTTCAATCTCTCAATTTTCAAAAAAACAAAAAAATCCAATTTTTTTTATTTATAAATTAAATGCCCGCAGAAAGAACATAAGTCCACATTCTATTCTCAAAATCTAGAAGTCAAGAGAGAGAGAGCGAGAAAGAAAAGGAATTAAATTTATTTTGAAAGCCAACTGGGAAAGAAAATCCAAGTACAGAAAAACAAAAAGATGAATTTATAAATCATCATCTTCTTGATTGACTTTGAACAAGCTAGTTTAATAACAGAAATAAAGCAAAAATAATCCGAAATTAATGATAAAAACAGACAGACAGACCCAACTTCACTCACTTCACTCACTCGGCCCCCAAAAGGATCCGATCTGAATCTTAAATGGAGTTTATGTCCTCAAAACTGCTTCTCCTTTCCCTTTCCCTTTCCCTTTCCCTCTTTCCCCTTTTCCCTTGTTTTTTATCTCGTAGTGCAAATATAAAACTCTTTGGGGGTTAAAGTGTAAAAAGAAACGAATATGTTTATTTATTTATTTATTTATTTATTTATTTATTTATTTATTAAAGTTTGCAACCTCGGCTCCCAACTGGCTTAAATGCTTCTTTTATTCAATCTTTTAGGTCCTGTGTGGAATACTCCTCATTAATTTACGAATAATATTAGGGACATAAAAAAGTCACAAAATTTTGCTTACAAAATCTTAAATGTAATTATTTTATTGGTGTTTTTAAATAGAGTGTAGCGGGTCCATTATCGATGCAACCAATAAAATATCTCCACCTCATTTTATGAACAAAATTTTATAAGCTTATTTTGTGCTCATAGCATTGCTCTTAATTTAATCCAAACTTGTTTAAAGCAACCACATTTTTTGCTCTTCTTCCCGTGGCGGTATTCATGTGTTTGTACACGAGTGTTCACTGACACTGCTCAACCATTATATACCATGTCTCAAAAATTCATGTCCAAAACCAATATATTACTCCTTCCGTTTCACGTTACTTGAGACTTATTTCTTTTTTTTCTATTCCACATCAGTTGAGACTACCCAAAATGGTAAAGAATTTTTCATATTCTTCCTAGCCATTCTCTCTCTTACTTTACTTTTACACTCACAACATCAATCAACTTAATATGTCTCTCACTCATTCTCCCACATATCTAATTTTTTTATACTCACAAACACCTCCTCCCACTATTTTTTGTGTGCCAAAATTTTTGGTCTCAAGTCACATGAAACGGAGGGAGTATAATACAACTCAACTGACGGCTCACATTAAATGGTTATTCCACATTCCTCTCCTCCTGCGGATGCAGCGTTACTCAAACCTTAACAGTTACGCACGACTGCATCTCTCGATATGGCTCTCCTTTCGTTAACAAAAAATGATCGATCTAAAAAAAACCTCTCTTTCTCTCTGAAAGCTACTTTGCTTTTATACTTTGAAAAAAGCATTGCGGCGCAATTTCTTGCTCACTTCGTTTTGCTCCTCTGGTAAATGCTTCTTACTTCACATGAAAAAAAACACGTTACACACTCAATTGGAAGTTTATATTCTCTTTTCTAGGGTTTGTATTAAAGAAAGTTTACAGCATTTTGGCATTGTTGTTGAGTAAAGGGGCATTTCTTCCGTGAAACGATCTTTCTCCACAATTTCTGACTTTATGCTTTCATCGCTCTGTGTTCAATGTCCTGCAATGCGTTTTTTATTTGCCCTGATTTTTTGAATAATTCAACTTTGATTGTTTACGTTGATCAAAGAATTTGATCACGATTTAACTTTGGAATTCTTTTTAGTTTCCACCCTTGACTTATGCATCTACATTTTGTCTTTCAGGGTTTGTAAGTTTCTAATAAGGGAACATGGGTCATCTTTTTCTCCAACGACTACAGAAGGATTTTGGGAGTGGGTTCTGAACAAGCTTTACATGTGAGACTTCTTCTCCCATTAATTACAAAATTAAATTAAATATCCAAACTTTTTTCACTCATAATTGATGGGGTTTCTGTTTTGTGAATAGTGTGGTTAAGTCCGTCCAATTTTGTTATCACTACTGTTTTATCAATGCCTTTTAAATATCCAATTTTTTTATTTCATATTTTTAAATGACACCGTTGTTGGAACAATTTCTATCCAACTAATGCCATAACCCAAATCTGGACTAAGTTAGAGAGGGGAGAAGATGAAGGTGGAAACGTAATACCTGTTGAATCCATCTTCATTATTGTCTAGAGAGAATGATGAAGAAGAAAGTAGGGGACGGAGTTCTTCTAAATGATGAGTGTCTTTCTCAAGATATTCTTAACACTTATGAAGAGAGTATAGAGAAATGAATTGTATGAAGTATGTTTCTTAGGCTGATGGAGGACCCTTATATAGGAAACAAATAGGCACTTCATTTAGGGACTACACCATTTCACATAAGTGGTGTGTAATTACCATTTTATCCATCATAAATAGGTAATATTACATCCAGGAATTCTACACATTATTTAATTTTCTACACTTTATATTAACATTATAAGTATGATTTCATGTATGGAAATCACAATGACTTGTTATGCAATCCATATTGGAAATCACAATGACTTGTTATGCAATCCATATTCTAACAATCTATCACTTGGCTTGCATAACTATGTATTTCCTTAAAATCATAAGTAATACAAATGACAACCCTTATGTGCACTTTGTTGTCATCTATAACAATCACGTCCATTAGTCATACAAGTATAAGGACTAAAGGGGCAGTCGTTGTAATTGATCCGCAACTAAACTCACAATAATCACGTATACATATACAACTAAATGACATAGATCAAAATGTGGATGTGTAACATGGAACATAATGAATATATACATATTCTTCCAACTAGTCCAACTTAACCAAATGAGGTCAAAACTTTAAAATAAATGAAAGAACAACATAATCTCCCACTATATTAAATGTTATCAAAAGTTGTTACACCTATATGAGCAACATGCTCGTGAAACACTAAAGGTGATAACACTTTAGTGCGGATCCGCTAACATGGAGTTTGTTCTTATAAGTTGTATTTCTATTTTTTCATTATGTACTCTTTCTTTTACAACAAGAAACTTAATGTCTATATGCTTAGACTTTGATGAACTTTTGTTGTTGTTGGAGTACAAGACTGCCGCCCGATTGTCACAATATAACTTAAGTGGTCTTTTGACACTGTTGACAATACGCAGTCCCTCAACAAATTTACACAGCCATAAAGCAAAATCGGAATCGGAATACCTAATGATCTCAAGATGATCCGATTTTAAATACATAGGCATGTGTTTTATAGGTATCTCATCACCCTTTGGGCTGCAACCCAATGTTCTCTCCTCGAATTGCTTTGGTATCTACCAAGCATCTCAACAATAAATGCAAGGTCTAGACGAGTACAAATTTATGCATACATTAAGCTTCCTACTGCTGATGCATAAGAGATATTTTCCATATACTTGGATTCAAAATTATTTTTAGGACAATGTTTGAGACTAAACGTGTCTCCTTTCTCCTTTAAAAACAGGGGTATCATGTGGTTTACATTTTTGCATGCTAAACCTTTGTAATACCTTTTCTATATAGGCCTTTTGTGATAATCCTAAAATACATCGTGAGCGATCACGGTGAGTTTGGATTCCTAATACAAAAATGCCTCACCAAGATCTTTCATTTCAAATTTGTTTGAAAGAAATTTCTTAGTTTCTTTAAGAAGGTTTATATCATTACTAGCAAGCAAAATATCATCCACATATAAGATCAAAAATATAAATTTACTTCCACTGAACTTATGGTATACACAATCTCATTGTTCTAAAAAGCGCTAGGCGGCGAAGCCGGGCCTAGCGCCTAGGGGCCTAGGCGGGGCCTAGGTGGGGCCTAGGATTCAAACACAAAAATCATATTCCCCCCACCCCAAAATGAATGTCCAATTTTATTTTTATTTTTTTTCAAATTTACCCTTGATCTCAACGGTACATTTTACAATTGTAACTTTTTTGAACATTCGTTCTGAGACGAAGGGAGTAACTTATAAATTAAAGATAAAGTGATAAGCCAAGAGGCAAGAACCAGTGTTTACAATTTACATAAAATTCCCAACATAAAGTGGATGAAAAGTTAACTGAACAGAGTAACTCAGTCATAAGTCATAACAGCAACAACAACATCTTGTTTGTTTAGTCATTGAAAAAAAAAAAAAAAAAAGCAGAACTACCACCAACAGACTCCTCATAACAGCATCAACAACAGCAGACTCCTCAAGCTGCACCTTCCATAATCTGTGGACAAACAAGGCATGTTCAAAGTTCAAACACCAACTCAATGACAGCAACAACAACTCATAACAGCAACTCATAACAGCCAGCAACAACAACACCAGTACATAACTGATAACACTAATAGAATTACAGAACAGCAGACCAGTCCATTCTGTTTGAATTTGGCAGTACATAATTAACACTAACAGTGTAACAGAACAGCAGTACATAATTTGGCAGTGCATTTTGTTTGGAAAACTTTGTTTCGTATTACTCCATTCTTTACCAGTAAACTGCTAGAACTAACTAATCAATTAAATAATTAAAACTTTTAAAGACTTACTTAGTCAAACGATGTTAAGTGGATCTTCTTCTTCTTGCCCATAATTTTCAACCACACGCTCCTCATCGGACTCAAAATCAATTTCATTCTCATTCACATCTTCAACCTCATCCTCGGAATAAAAATCCTCCTCCTCAAGCTCTCTAAAAGCATCGCCATCAACTTCATTCTCATCTTCACTTTCACACCCGGGAATAATCCATTCTTGTGCTTTGCTTGCATCACTAGCGAGTAGCACATCAACATCTTTCTCAAGGCCCTTCTTTCGCTTGTTCAACAAACGGGAATTGAATTGGACATAGATTAGATTGTTTAATCTTGAAACATCTAATCTATTTCTCTTCTTAGTATGTACCTATAAACCACAAAATGAAAAAAAAAATAGATAAGCAAAGTAAAAACATTTAATATTAAGAATTAACTAATAAACTAAATGATAAAAATTCTAAGTTTCTAACCCCTTCGAATGCACTCCAATATCTTTCACATCTGGATGAGCTAGTTGTCAATGACAAGATCCTTATTGCAATTCTTTGCAAGTTTGGTGTGCTATAACCATAGTTTTTCCACCAAGTTGCTGAAATAAAAAATAAATAAAGAATGACTTTATAATTGTAAAAGAATAATTAGAGTTTAATATCAAAATTCGTAAGCAATTTTATTTGCCTGGATCATACTTGTTATCATTCACCTCGCAGCCTCTAGCTGCAATAGGCTTCCCAAAAGCTCCTTCTTTGGCTTTGTACTTTGGTAACTCAACATTCATGACCTCATTCATCAAGTCAAAGTTTCCATAACAAATAGTCTCGAGACACTCAATAACTCCATTCGACACATCATGATCTAACTCGATGTTGGGATCCTTATAAAAATAATAGGGTTCAATAGATAAGCCATCAAATGTAATGGGGTGTCAAGTCTATCCTTAATCTTCCCGTCCATTATTTCCAAAATAGGGTCATAGTTTTTTGAATAACTATTAAGAGCCATTTTGATTTCATCCTTCACCCGAAGAATCTCCCCATGTAAAAAACCCATTGCTGGCTTTCTATCCCCATCCACAAGACGAAGCACCATAACCAATGGTGCAAAAACTGTCAAGCAAGATGTAACACCATTCCAAAAGGCAATAGACACCACCGTGTTATAACATGCTTGTCCTTTCACAGATTTAGACCATTTACACTCATCCCACTCAGAGCTACAAAACATTGCCTTTAATTAAACTTTCTTCTCAACCAAGCTTTGCAAACTAAGAAAGGAAGAAGCAAATCTAGTGACTCCGGGCCTCACTATGTCTCTCCGTTTTGTATACGACCTCATCATTGCCAAAGTCTTATGATGTGCATAGATGAAGATGGTCAATTTCTTTGCTTGATCAATAATTTTCTTAAAGCGAGTTAGTTTTGCAATGCCCTCGAGAACAAGATTAATCGTGTGTGTAGCACAAGATGTCCAGAAAATGTTTGGCCGTTTTAACCTCAATAACTTTGCCGCACCCATATTGTTCGATGCATTATCCGTCACAACTTGAACCACTTTCTCAGGGCCAATTTGCTCAATGCATTGATCAACATAATTAAAGATCATTTCACTCGTGTGTCCAACATCTGATGTTTCTTTTGAAGAGAGAAAGATTGTACCTGACTTAGAATTGACACACAAGTTCATGATGCTTCTTCTTTTTCTATCACTCCAAGCATCGGTCATTAAAGAGCAACTACTCATTTCCCATTCTGATTCATTTGGCTTTACTTTCTTTCTAGTTCTTTCAACCGCGTGTTTCAATAAAGGCTCTCTTAATTCATATTGGCTTGGAGGTTTCCACTTAGGTCCAAATTGACCAAGTGCCTCTGTGAAAAGCCTAAAGCTATCTAGGTCACAAGCGTTGAAAGGTATGGCAGCTTCATACACCCAATCAGCAAAATAATTTTTCACACTCAGTGATCTCTCTTTCCATAGTGCATCTTGAATGTTTTGCTCTCTCGATGTCTTTGCCACATTCAAGGAAGCTTCAGGATTTATTTCTGAGGCAAATTTGTCCATTGGACCAAGAGAACGCGGTAGTTTTGAGCCTAAAGATTCTCTCAGTTCATCTTCATTTTCTAACCCCATGATATCAACACTCTTCGCCAATTCATCTCGATAATTTGAGATATTAATTTTTTTTGGATTTAGCTTCGTTAATAGCATTCAAACACTTAGTTTTAGCATCCGGAGAAGCTAAGTGACAAGGTTTAACATTCCCTTTCAAGCCTCCAATATGTGCTTTAAGTCTATAAACACCTCCCGACATAAGCTTTCCACAAAACTTGCACTTAATTTTATCCAAGTTGGATGCATCAACTAGCATCCCATATTCCCAACCAACATCATTAGATTTTCGTTTAGTTGTTACCTACCTCGCTTTGAGTCTCCGATGAATCTCGAGACTGGCTTGGAAGACTAGCTGATGCGCATGAAGATGCCATAGTGTGATAGAGCTACAAAACAAACAAAAAAAGAAAGATAATGTTACTCAACAATACTCACAGAGTCACAGTCACATAAATAAAGTATAAAGTATAAACTATTGAAAACATAAGAGGTAAATAGAGAGTTGAACTGAAATTTGAGATTTACCGTTTAGCTTACTCGTTGAATCAGAGATAGAGAGTTGGAGACGACGGCGAAGGTGGACGACGGAGGTGACGACGGCGAAGGTGGACGACGGAGGCGACGATCGCCTTTCTCCCTTCTCTCAGTTTGAGCCCTAATTAATTTCTAATTTGCGTACAGAGAAGAGAACGATTTTGGGGTTTTGTTTGACGAGCGAACGATGTCGTTCTGAGAAACGAATAAAAAAAATAGGCTGGAGGATCTCGGTGGACTAATCCGCCTAGACGGCGCCTAATCCGCCTAAAAGGCGCCCAATCCGCCTGGACCGCCAAGCCGCCTGGACTGCCTGGACCGCCTAGGCGGCCGCCTAGCCCCGCCTAGCCGATTAACGCGTAACACCACCGACTTGAGGAAAATCTCGGCGGTTGACCCCCGCCCAGCGCCTAGGCCGATTTTTAGAACACTGCACAATCTTCACCAAGATTCGTTTTAAAACCAAATGAATGAATAACTTGATTAAATTTTAAATACCATTGACGAGAAGCTTGCTTGAGGCCATAAATGGATTTCTTAAGTTTACAAACTAATTGATTAGTTTGATCCGAATCCGTCACCATTTCTGGTTTCTTCATATAGATAGTTTCCTCAATGTATCCATTAAGGAAAGCAGTCTTTACATCCATTTGATGAAGCTCAAGATTAAAATGTGCTACAAGTGCCATAATGATCCTAAAAGAGTTTTTAGAAGATACCGGATAAAATGTTTCTTTGTAATCAATGCCTTCTTTCTGAGTAAAACCTTTAGCAACAAGACGAGCCTTATATCTTTCTACATACCTTGTGAATCCTTTTTAGTCTTAAAGACCCATTTACACCCAATAGGTTTCATATCCTTAGGTAATGGAACAAGATCCCAAACGTCGTTGTCTTTCATAGATTTTAACTCTTCATTTATGGCATTGATCCACTTATGAGAATTAGGACTATTAATGGCTTCATGGAAGGTGAGTGGCTCATCTCCCACTAAACCTAAGTGTCCATCATTCTCGGCAAGATACACTTTATAATCATCCGGAATTGCACTCCTTCTTACTCTATTGGATCTCCTTAAGGGCACCAGTTCTTCCTGATTTTGAGGTTATTGAATTTCATCCTCATCCTCATGATCAACATTTTCATGTTGTTCAATATTTATAGGGAGTCATTGTTTTGAATTGTATGTTCCTCTTGAATTTCAGGTATAAATACTTGATTTTCAATGGGAACTATGGGAAGAGATATAGAAATGGATGCCTCCTCCTCTTCAAATTCAAAACTATTCATAATTTCCCCTCTAAATTCAACATCCTCAAAGAACCTAGCATTTCCCGTTTCAAAAAAGGTTCTAGTTTTCGGGTTGTAAAATTTATAGCCCCTAGATCTCTCAGCATACCCAATAAAATAACTACTAACAGTCTTAGCATCCAGTTTGCCCTCATTAGGCCTATAAGGCCTAGCTTCTTCTGAACAACCCCATACATGAAGATGATTTAAGGACGGTTTCTTATTCGTCCATAATTCATAAGGGGTTTTATTAGTAACCTTAGAGAGAGCTCTATTGAGAATATATGCTACGGTTTTTAATGCATCACCCCACAATGAGTGTGGTAAGGTAGTACAAGAAATCATACTTCTTACCATATCCTTAAGGGTTCTATTACGTCTCTCAGCTACACCATTCATGCTAGGCGTACCCGGCATAGTATAGTGAGGGACAATCCCACACTCCTCAAGATAGCGAGCAAAAGGACCCGGACGTTGTTCACCTGAACCGTCATTCCGACCGTAGTATTCACCACCACGATCGGATCTAACGTTCTTAATAGTCTTTCCAAGTTGATTTTCAACTTCAGCTTTAAAAGACTTGAAAACGTCCAATGATTGAGACTTTTCATGAAGTAAATAAATGTATCCATAACGAGTGTAGTCGTCTATGAACGTAATAAAATATTGTTGACCATTCCAAGGGGTAGTGAATGGCCCATAAATATCCGTATGTATTAGTTCTAAGACGCTTGATGCTCTCGATGATACTTTTCTTTTAGTGTTTGTAAATTTTCCTTTAAGGCATTCAATGCAAAAGTCTTTTTCCGGAATATCAAGTTTACTTAAGATTCCCTCTGACACAAGCTTATCAATTATCCTTTTGGAGATATGACCCAAACGCCTATGCCATAAGGTATAAGAATTTTCGCTTGATAACTTTCGCTTTCTACTTTTGGTTTCATTATTATGGGACTCATTTATTGTTTGAATAGTGTCAAGCAAATAAAGATTATCATTACGTGATAAAGTACTTGTACCAACAACTTTGAAATTAAAATAAATATCACATTTATTATTTCCAAATGAACAAGAATAACCTTCTTTGTCCAATACTGTGATAGATATTAAATTCCGTGTAAATGACGGTACAATAAATGTATTATTTAATACAAAATAATACCCAGTACTTAACAATAACCTAAAGGTCCCTATGCCTTTACTTCAACCGGATTCCCAGCTCCTATATAGATGTATCTCTCATCTTCACTGGGTTTTCGGTAATTCAGACAACCCTGCATAGACATACTAATGTGAGTTGTTGTACCAGAATCCAACCACCATGTATATATAGGAATTGAAACCAAATTAGCCTCAGTACAAACAAGACCAAATGACATACCTTTCTTAGCACACGAAGCGTGATATTTAGGGCAGTCGAACTTCATGTGAGTAAGGTCCTTGCAAAAGAATCATTTCTTAATCAGATGACACCTTAGGCTTCTTATTACTTGCAACCGCAATTTCCTTCCTTCTTCTCTTTGTCCCATGAGAAGAGGTAGATGCCAAATGAGCACTTTCGGTTTTAAATTGCTTTAACCTATCTTCCTCTTGTGTCACATGTGAAATTAATTCATTAATATTCCACTTGTCTTTTTGACAATTATAGGTCACCTCAAAGTGACCAAAGTGAGGAGGAAGAAAGATCAAAACTAAATGCACGAGTAAATCTTCCGATATCTCTAACTTAAGTGCTTTTAGCTTTGTCGATAGGTGAAGCATTTCCAAAATGTACTCCCTTAAATTCCCGGTACCCTTGTACTTCATGGAAACAAGCTTTCTCAAAGAAGCACTTGTTTTTGATTTTTCGCTTTCTGCAAAGCGTTCTTAAAGGGTATCAAGAAATGTTTTAGCATCAACATCCTCGGAGACACTGTTCAAAAATTTTTCCGGGACAACATTCTTCATGATCATTAGGCTCACGCGGTTGAAGCTTTTCCACTTCTCAGCACTTAAGCGATCTTCTTGAGTGCTTTGATCAGTGAGAAGAAGAGGAAACGGTTCCCTTAATGCGAGGTCTATGTCCATACAGCCTAAGATCATAGTTATTTTGTTTTTCCAAGTTTTAAAGTTAGTCCAATTAAGCATCGGTATGGTACTCATCGCAGCAGTTATAGATGAAGCATTAAGTAAATCTGTTGGAATTCGAGAACAAAAGTGAAATACAAAACATGTATAAGTAACTACACAATGAATAAACCATTAATTATATCAATGAAATCCATCAATAAGGTAATCAACATGACATCAAAACTAATCTTTGGATTGCGAGTTGATTCATAAATGATTACCTTAAGGTAATCAAACAATTTGAACGACGTTTTATTAAATGCTTAATCTTCATTTGGGCCGTCTTAAGCATTTTAACAAAACAACTTAATGTTCATTTCATTTATTACCACATGAATGTATAAATTTTGTCAAATAACAAGATCTTCTTTGTAAAATTCATGTTACTCACATATTAACTCATACATTCAACACTTTAATAATTTTGGATTTAAATAGCGTGAATCACTTTGGCGATAATATTATTTAAAAATGTATAAAATTGTTTAAGCATATAATTAATCACAACTTTATGGTTTGAAAAAAGTATGTTTTGCTCAAAAAGGGGTAGACAAAATGTGCAAAAACTTTTGAAAACAGAACCTTATGAACAGTGTATTCCCGGACTGGATTTTTCCTTAGGGTCCCGCCGGACCAGGCATAACACCCGACCGGACCAACCCTTAGGTCCGATCGGACCTGATAAAACAACCGCCCGGACCATCTCATGAGGTCCAACCGGACAAGCCTTATGACCCGGCCGGACCACCCTCTCCCAGGTAGCACCGTTTCATGCTGCTTGCTGCACTTTTTCTGAATTTCTTGTCCCAAAAACAATGAACAACAAGTAGATCCACATGGTATATGCATCACATAATGCATAGCCATGCTATTTAGGGATAATCTTGTTTTTAAAACAACATGATCAAGCAAGTAGATCCACATAGTTTATGCATTACATACAACTATGCTATGAAGGGACAATCTTGCTTGAACCATTGTGTTTATTGAATAAAACTTCAAACCTTTTCATAATATCTTTATTAGATGATGAATATAATCACTCTATCAATGAATTAGAGCCTATAAACAACATCAAAACTTAATGATTCAACAGAAATATGAATCAAAACTAAGCATTAAAGCTTTCAAAAGAACTCAAACCTAAACCAGAATTTGAGCGGGCTCTGATACCAATTGTTCGAACAATTTTTATCCCACTAATGCCATAACCCAAATCTGGAATAAGTTAGAGAGGGGAGAAGATGAAGGCGGAAGCGTATACCTGTTGAATCCATCTTCAATGTTGTCTAGAGAGACTGATGAAGAAGAAAGTATGGGACGGAGTTCTTCTAAATGATGAGTGCCTTTCTCAAGATCTTTTTGATACTTATGAAGAGAGTATAGAGAAATGAATTGTATGAAGTATGTTTCTTAGGCTGATGGAGGGCCCTTATATAGGAAACAAATAGGCACTTCATTTAGGGACTACACCCTTTCACATAAGTGGTGTGTAATTATCATTTTGCCCATCATAAATAGGTAATATTACACCCAAGAATTCTATACATTATTTAATTTTCTACACTTTATATTAACATTATAAGTATGATTTCATGTATGGAAATCACAATGACTTGTTATGCACTCCATGTTCTAACAACCGTGTTCTTCTATTTTTTTAGTTTTACACTTTGTCCTAATTTTGCTGTGACTGTTTCAGTTTTTTTATGAGGGATTTATCAGATTGTGGGGTTATCAGTCAAAGCCTTAGTAATTTTTTGTTAATAATCGAAATAGTTCAATACTCACTCTCTCAGTCCCAAAATAAATATCCAATATTTTTTCATTTCTTTAAGTGAGTTTACATACATCCTCTAAGATGGTTTTCTGGTGCAGGATTCCTTTACGGTTTTAAATGAGTTTTGAACATACTCCCTACGTCCCACAATAAATATCCAAAAATAGTTTCATATTTTTAAAGAGAAGATGTGTTATGTCCATGGGAAGAAACAGAGAGTTTTTTTTTTTTCTTTTTGTTACTTTTACACTTTCATATTTTTGTTACTTTTACACTATGGTTGAATATCTGTTTGGAGATATAATAATTGTCTCTTTCCATTAGCAAGAAAAAAGATACTTGATTCTCCATTTTCCTGTTGCTTAAAGAATTTACATTTTTTTAAAAGTTCAATTATCTTCAAGTTTGCAACTTCAAATCAATGGACCAACAATCAGCAAAAGGAAAAGAACCTGCCGCGCCTGAACAAGTATTCTTCATTATCAGTTTTTATCCTACTATTTTTCAGATAGTGAATCAGAATACCAATATCATGATCTGACACATTTTATGTACAACCCGAAAAATGCATTTTTCGTTAGATAAGATTCCTTTAAGAAAGTGATAAGCATTGTTCCACAACCATGATTCCGAAATAGTTACTTTTTTTTTTGTTCAGTTCTCCCTTTTTGTGATGAGTGTTCCTCCAATGGCTTTCTCTCCATCTCTATATCTATATCTCCATTTATGTGTGTATATAGTCTGTTTGTGGGTTTTTTTTTGCAGGTTGGGACATACTTTGTGATATATTTTAACATCGGCTTTTAGTATTGGTAAGGTTACATTTCATGTGTTACTTTTTTTAATTTTAGATCTATAGTTTCATATGAGTGCTGACAACTTTCTTTGATTTCCATTTGTGCGAGTGTCTCTCGGTCCCCTCAATCTCTCACTGGTATTACTTCGTTTAATTCGAAATTACTGAATTATGTGTTGAATCTGGAGTGGTTTTTAATTGTGGATTCTATAGCCTTTTTGTTTGTGTCAATATATTTTAGTTTATGTGTCATTGACGAGGATTACCTTAAATGTTTTTTTTTTTTTGAAGCAGGACTACTTCAATGTTAAAATGTGAACATCATGACAACATCAGCTCATGAAGGTAGTTTTTAAACATGCTCCTTGAGCAACATAACACCATGGAAATTAGTGTTTATACCATTACACTCCCCTACCCTTGATCTGATGGCAAGGTACAAAACTCTTTTGCAGTTTTGTTTGGGCTTTGACATTTTGTGGTGCAAGTAAAATAAATGGCATATGGTTGGAATCAATTGTGCAGATTTTGGAAACGGATGTGAGCATTAAGAACTATGATGATATTGGTAGACCCATAATCGGAAAAATAATTGTTGCCCTCATAATCGACTTCAAAAAGGCCATTGCCCTCAAAATCTACTTCAAAAAAGACCATGCTTTACATGTTCTTGATCAAATGCCATTCCTTTTCTGTTGTGTTTTATGAGGCGCTTGAACTAATGCTTCTGAAGATATATAGTTCTTGGACATAATTTCACAGTCATTGTGCATGTACTGTCATCGTGTTTGTAATGTCACTGTGTCTATATTGTTACCGCGCCATTGGCATGGGTAATAGTACTAGTAATTTATATTTAAAATCAAATTTGAATACTTGCATATTTATTTTGGGACGCACGATTATAGAATAAAATCCTTCTATCTAAGGGCACGCTTATGTTGTAACGAGTGAGTGTGACGCACTACTTATTGTAAAAAATGTATTTTATTGAATTTTACGTTAATATATAATGGTAATTATACGTGATTAACAAAGATATGCAATTACAGTAACACAATAAAAGTAAAAAAAAATTATATTAAAAATTTTAAAGTAATTTCGAATATAATTCTTATCATTAATTTATAAAACTAAAGCACCCGTTTTTCAAAAATAATTTTTAACGATAAAGATGTAGCCGAAAGCGAAAAAATTGTCTCACCACTACAAAATGTCAGTTTTCGTGAACGAAAATCTGCTCAAGCGCCATTTTCGCTCACAATGTGAGCAAAAATACTTAGCCATCGTGTTAACACTTGTTATATTAATATAACTTGTGAAACTATTCAATTCGTCCCAAAATAAATCTCATATTATAGACACCTCATTTTGAACACATATTTATGATTACACTACTCTTGAATCTCGCCTTTATGGTTTGATGGAGATTTGTTAGTTTTGTTGGGTTTCGTAGTCACATGCGCAGCGGAAAATAGCATTCAAAATTTATGAAACCCAAAGCCCATAGATCCATTCATATGATTAGATCAAATACAACAATATGAATACAAGATAAACTAACCCTTGATGACTTTGAGTTTTGTCTTTGATCTTGGTGGGAAACTTGAAGCTTTGATCACAAAAGTAAGAACACGAACTTTGAAGATGATAAGCTTCACCCTCTAGCGGTATCCACACCACGAATGAATATCAAGAACACTTGATCTTGGTTGCTAGACCAAAATTGTGAAACACGTTTTCACAATCAATATGAACTATATGGAATTTTGTTTGTGTATTATTTTGTTCTTCAATCTAAGATGTCTTAGAACAAAATAAAACTCTCTCAAACTCTTTGGAGACTTGCACACATCTTTTGTTTTTGTTCTATTCAAAACATGGTGGTTTGGAGTTAATGAGAAAATAATTCTCTCTCTAAGGTTTTCGCTTTCTTCCTAGGGTTTCCCTAAATCGTGATTGCCGGCAGCCCTCTCATGGCTGCTCCGGCTGAATTCCCACCCTTGCAATCTTCGAAGCCTAACCCTAACCCTACTCATCAATCCGCTTCACCCACCCCCGATCATTCTAACCCGTCTCTTGGAAACCCTAGCATTATTGCGCCGTCACTGCATGGTGCTAACCCTAATTCAACTTCAAACCAGCCGCTACAACCAAACCCTACACCTAGCAAATCCTTTGCATCATTGGTTTCACAACCACGTACGCTTCCAATCCAAGACATCCCTCTTCTTCCAGCCGCTACGCATAAGGGAGTGCCATCTTTAAAACTTTCAAAAGAAGCAATTGATGCTTTTGCCCGCCCCTTTGCTTGGACTCTTGTTGGAAAATTTACCAAAGGAAGGCCTACCATGGAGGCTGCTAGGATCGCCTTCACACAATTTCAATTAAAAGGTGAGTACAAGCTTGGTCATCTTGATACAAGACACATGCTTATTCAATTGACTAATGAGGAGGACTTCCAACGATTATGGACTAGAGAGGTGTGGTATGTCCATCGCTTTCCAATGAGAACCTCAGTTTGGACCCCTTTATGGAAGCCACAAACTGATTCTTCTATTGTCCCGGTTTGGGTAAGTTTACCAGGGCTCCCTGTGCATTTATTCAATAAGATCTTCTTGTTTTCTTTAGCTCGGATTTTTGGTAAGCCTATGTCAATCGATAAGGCTACCGCTGAATTATCCCGGCCAAGTGTAGCTAAAGTTCTTGTGCAAGTTGATCTTCTTAAAAGGTTACCGAAAAAAAATCATATTGATTGTGGAGATTGCATGCCTAGTTTCTTCCAAGCAATAGAATATGATAACTTACCTTTGTATTGTAGTCATTGTTCTTTGTTGGGTCATGATGAGTATCACTGCCGTATTCTAAATTCCGACTATAAGAAAAGTAATGACAATAATGCTCCAAAGAAGGATAATGGTAAGGAGGTTTCTGGTCACAAAGAGAATAAAGGAGATGCTAAGAAGGTTGAGAATACCCGTGAAACATGGAAAAAGAAGGAAGATGGTCAGAATAAAATTGGCCATGGTGGTAGTAATGGGGTACAAGCTGGACCAAATATCGATCCACCTAAGGCTCTAAATACTAATGGCACAAAAACTACTTTGGTTGCTAGAAGAGGTATTGTTTTGCCTCAATCCGTCAATGATGCGCTCTCAAAGACCTTAAAAGCTATAAAGACTAAAGCTGGATCTTCACAAAATGAGGATGCTCATATATCTCTTCCAGAATTTCAAGATCTTCATAAATTATGCACCCCTTTGAGGGATGATTCTGCAATGCGGGCCAAGCCTTCTTCCCAAGCAAAGATGAGTGCGTTTAGCTCCCTCAACCTTTCTCCTAGAGCCCCTCAAGTGACATCGCTGAATCAAGTAATGAATCTTCAGTTGGACTATAAAGAAAGAACATCCATGATTGCTGCTCAAGATGATGATGGCTTCACTAGAGTCACGCATAAAAGGAGGAAAAGTAGGGAGAAATCCCCATCTTTGTGAGTTTCCCTTTTTCTTATTTCCCCTGTTACTGCTCTCTATTTAAAGTTTTTTAATGGTTAGTCTTATAAGTTGGAATGCTCGTGGTATTGCTAATAGTGCCACTGTTCGTAGAATTAAGCGTTTATTTCGCTCTTATGGGGTTTCTTTGTTTGCTCTATATGAACCGAAAGTTGCCAGTACCTCCTTAGAACAGTTTATTCGTAAAGTGGGCTGTGATAATGGCTTGTCTAATGCTAGTAGTAGAGTTTGGGTTATATGGAAGCACGGGCTGCAAGGTACTATTATTCAAGACTCTTCCCAGGCTTTAACTCTTCAAATTTCTCATCCCATGTGGGCAGAATCTGTATGGATTTCTTTTGTGCATGCAAGCTGCAACAGATTTTCTCGCATCAACCTTTGGGAGGAATTAATGGCTATCAGTGAAGTAGATTGTCCCTGGATGGTAGTGGGTGATTTTAACTGTGTTCTTGATCAATCTGAAAAGGTAGGGGGTAAACCAATTAATGAGATGGCTGTTAATGAATTTTCAGATATGGTGCAATATGCAAATCTGATTGATGCTGGTTTTGAAGGCAATATGGCTACTTGGTCTAACAAAAGAAGAGGTAGGAGGGTTATTTATCAACGTCTTGATAGAGCTCTTTATAATGAGAAGTGGCTTTATTTGTTTCA
Source organism: Campanula takesimana (assembly GCA_026119855.1). NCBI lineage: Eukaryota > Viridiplantae > Streptophyta > Magnoliopsida > Asterales > Campanulaceae > Campanula > Campanula takesimana. Next base: position 1,422,793 of record JAOWBW010000007.1, read on the forward strand.
TGGTACTCGTGTTACTCACTTATCTAAGGCTTGCTCTGATCATGCTCCTCTTGTGGTTAACTTAACCCTTCAAGGTGAAGAAAAAAGAGGTACCTTTCGTTTTCTAAATATTTGGCTTAAGCACCATAACTTTATCAACATTGTCAGAGGTTCTTGGGAGACTCCTATGGAGGGTAGGCCTATGGTGTCCTTTGCTAAAAAGCTCAATAGGCTTCGTAAGTGTATTGTGGGCTGGAATAAGGAGGTTTTCGGGAGAGTTGAGCAGCAAATTAAAAATGCAGAAGATGAGGTTCTCGTTTGTGAAGCCCAGCACCAAAATCTGAATAATGGGGAATCTAGAGCAGCTCTTCACCTTGCTCAAGCTCAGCTCCTTCAAAAGTTAAAAATGGAAGAAGATTTATGGGCACAAAAGGCAAATTTAAAATGGATAAAAGAGGGAGATCAAAACACAAGATTTTTCCATGCTACTGTTAAGCAAAAGCGACAAAAGTTATGTATTCATAGGATTAAAAATCGACAAGGGGATTGGCTTACTGATAAGAATGAAATTAAAGAGGAGGCAGTGGGGTTCTATTCGGAGCAATTACAAGGTCAATGTGATATCCCCTCGGATGAGTTCTCTTTTCTTATTCCTCGGATATTAAATGATGAAGATAATGCCTTGCTTACGGCTGTCCTCTCTATGGCAGAAGTTCACGACATTGTCTTTGGTATGAACGGGAAAAGTGCAGCTGGTCCGGATGGTTTCACGGGTGGTTTTTACAAGGGTTGTTGGGATATTATCAAGGAAGATTTTGTTAAAGCAGTGGGGGATTTTTTTCTCGGGTTTCTCTATGCCACGGAGTTGGACAAGCACCCTCATTGTTACTATTCCTAAGGTGGAGTCCCCTTCTTCTTTCTCTGATCTTAGACCCATCAGCCTTTGCAACTTTTGTAATAAGGTGGTAACTAAGCTTCTCACTTCTCGCCTTGCTCCTATTCTACCTCGGCTCATTTCTCCTCAGCAAAGTGGATTTGTTCAAGGTAGAGTCATTCATGAAAATGTTCTCCTCGCGCAAGAAATTCTGCAATCTATTAATAAAAAGGTTCGTGGCTCTAATGTGGCTTTAAAGTTGGATATGGCTAAGGCTTATGATAGACTATCTTGGTTTGGTCTAATTAAAGTCATGAGACTCTTTGGTTTTAGTGAAGTTTGGATTGATTTGATATATCGGTGCATCTCTAATAGTTGGTTTTCAGTTCTTGTCAATGGTGAAAGTTGTGGATTTTTTTAATTCTACTCGAGGGCTGAGACAAGGGGATCCTCTTTCCCCGTATCTTTTTATTATTGCTGCGGAGATGATGAGCAGAGGCCTTAACCATTTGCATACAATCTACCCTAGATTCAGGTTCTGTATTCATATTAACTTGGCTCTATGGAGAGGGTTGACTTACATAAGGAAGCATGATTCTCGGGGTCAGAGGCGGGACATGGTCAACTTGGCTCTATGGAGAAGGTTGACTTACATAAGGAAGCGTGACTCTTGGCGAGGCAGAGGTGGGTCATGGTCAACTTGGCTCTATGAAGAGGGTTGACTTACATAAGGAATCATGACTCTTGGCGAGGCAGAGGTGGGACATGGTCAACTTGGCTCTATGAAGAGGGTTGACTTACACAAGGAAGCATGACTCTCGGGGTCAGAGGCGGGACATGGTCAACTTGGCTTAATGGAGAGGGTTGACTTACATAAGGAAGCATGACTCTTGGCGAGGCAGAGGCGGGATATGGTCAACTTGGCTCTATGGAGAGGGTTGACTTACATAAGGAAGCATGACTCTTGGCGAGGCAGAGGCGGAACATGGTTAACTTGGCTCTCTGAAGAGGGTTGACTTACATAAGGAAGCATGACTCTTGGCGAGGCAGAGGCGGGACATGGTCAACTTGGCTCTATGAAGAGGGTTGACTTACACAAGGAAGCGTGACTCTCGGGGTCAGAGGCGGGACATGGTCAACTTGGCTCTATGGAGAGGGTTGACTTACATAAGGAAGCGTGACTCTCGGGGTCAGAGGCGGGATATGGTCAACTTGGCTCTATGTAGAGGGTTGACTTACATAAGGAAGCATGACTCTCGGGGTCAGAGGCGGGACATAGTCAACTTGGCTCTTTGGAGAGGGTTGACTTACAAGGAATGGTCTTACGTCATTTTGGACTGCCGGGGACAAGAGGCTTCAACCTATAAAGACTATTCTAAGTCAAGGTTTGGTCAACTCCATCTTTGGGGAGTTTGACGGGAAAACTGGTCTTACGTCTGACTAAGGACTGCCGGGACAAAGGTCTCAACCTATAATGACTATTCTAAGTCAAGGCTTGGTCAACTCCATCTTTGGGGAGTTTGACGGGAAAAACTGGTCTTACGTCCGACTAAGGACTGCTGGGGAGCAACAAATTTTCACAATGGGACCACCTAAATATGTTCACTTTGGGGAAGGATTTTACTGGGCTTAAGTCATGGACGGCCGAGTCAATCATGCTGGGATAGCAAATGGGCTTACATCACGTGGGGACTGCTGGGGGTTGTTCGTTCTATCGATGGGGTCCATTTTAGACACTTCCAAGGAGGGGGGACTTAATCCATATTTTAGAAACTTGGGGGAAACTTTGTTCAAGGCGCCAGGGGCCAGAGTGTAAATTTGGGGCTGGGACTTTTTCTCGCCCAAACCATCCGTACGGATGGGGAGGTCGTCCCTTCTTTTTCAAAACACAGCAGTTATACGGATGGTCTCACTGTTTTTCTAAGAGCTCAGTCGAGAAACAGAGTGGGTAGGGATGAAATTGAGAGGGAAAACCCCACCAACTTTGAGAGGGAAAACGGAGTGATTAGGAATCTCCGCGGCTACACCATTGATCTCTGGGATATGGGAGTGGGTTTCTACAAGTCTCCTACTATTCATTTGTGCCATGGTGACAGGGTAAGCATTCTCAAGCTTTTCCTACTCAAACTTTTGGGCATTTTGTGCATTTCCTAATCCTAGGGTTCTTGTTCATGCATTTTGAGATTTTTGCATTTCTTGGTGCAATCTTGCAAAATTGTTTTGATTTTCGTGAAATTGGGTTTGCAAGGATCATGGGCTTGTGTTCGTATTCTCATTCGGACATGCCTAGCTACGTGTTTGTCAACTAAAGTGTGTTTGTACCTTAGGCTCCGACTAGCTATTAAGCGCGTTTTCGGGAGGTTCTCGCATACGTACGTGCTAGGAAATGTTGTTTATCCCTTGTGAGGGACTTAGACTTTTAAATTTCATGACCCTTAAATGTCTATGCAATTTAAAAGTGGACGGAAACACATTTTTTCAAAAATGGTCCTCAAATGTCTATGCAATTTGAAAGGGGACGAAACACATTTTTCCAAAAATGACCCTCAAATGTCTATGCAATTTGAAAGGGGATGGAACACATTTTTCCAAAAATGACCCTCAAATGTCTATGCAATTTGAAAGGGGACGGAACACATTTTTCCAAAAATGACCCTCAAATGTCTATGCAATTTGAAAGGGGACGGAACACATTTTTCCTTTTATGTTTTAATTTGCATTTGTTAGGAGCATTGGTATTTTTAAACTGTGTTATTCATACTTTTGCTGTGTTTACCTGCAGGGTGGTGATCCCAAATCTCGAGGTTCGCCCGATGTTTACTTTTCTTTGTGGGAGGCCATGCCCGAGTCTATTGATGGCGCGCCTGGTCCGAGGGAGTGGGTGGAACGCACTGGTTTGGTGCCCTTCATTGAGGCTATGGGTCAGTTGGTGAATACCAACAAGAGTATGGGGCTCCTTAACGCCCTTGGTGAGTACTGGTGGGATACGACCCACACGTTCCATTTGGGTTGGGGGAGGTAACTATGACCCCGGTTGATTTCGCTGCTATTACTGGGCTTTCCTTTGACAGGCATCCGATCATTTGGAGGGATAGGATGTCTGAGGAAGAGATTCGGGCATTTATCGGATTCTCGGGCCCCACCAAGGGTTTGGGCATCCTGGTTCAGAACGTTGAGAGGGCTATTCGGGCCAACATCCCAGAGTATTGGGCGGGTCGATCACAGCTGAGCAGCTTGGGCGCTCTTACGTGTGCCTCCTCCTGGGCAACACCATTTTTGCCAATGCCGACACGACATGCATGTTTCCCCTTCTCGGGTCACTCACCACTCCCGAGGCTATCAAGGATATTGCTTGGGGAGAGGCTAGCCTGGCTGAGCTGTACATGGAGCTCGATAAATACAGCCGGAGGGCGAGCAAGTCACTGGCTTGCTTTCAGTTTGTTCTCAAGGTATCCTTTCCTTTTCTGCCTTCGCTTTACTTTTTGCATTTGACTTTTATCTTCTTTCTAGTGTGCTGATGGCATCCCTTTCCCTTTTATGTTTCAGGCTTGGTACTACGAGATCTTCGGCAACTACCCGTGGAGACTGGCTGTTGACCGAGACCTGACCTTTCCAGCTATGACCCGCTGGGCTAGGGAAGCTCGGGAGAAAAGGGGGTCCAAGAGATGGGTCTCTGTCCGCTATGACGATGTGAAGGCAGTGTTGAGGGGGGCCATGCCAGCGGAGCTAAACCTTTTCCCTTAGTCTCGGTACAAGGGGCAGGAGGTAGGTTTTGACCCGAGCGGGGCTCTGAGGGTAACCCGACAGAGGAGACTGTTGGTAGGCTTTCGGGGGGAGGCCTTTTATTTGGGTGAGAGAGTTTTATCGCAGCATGGGCTGGAGTTTGTGTAGAGGGCGCCTGTAGATCCTCCTGAGACCATATTTATGGCTGACTGAGGAGAAGACCCGCACCTTATGGGGGTGGATGCGACTGATTTGATTACCGATGAGCCGTATGGGAGGTTTGTGGCCATGAGGCTGAGATCACCACAGGTAGTGGCCTCTGGGGTAGTCCCACCGGTTTGGACACACTATTCTTTTGTCTACATGGATGGCAGGGTTCATAAGGTGGACTTGTCTACTCCGGGGGAGGGGGTCACAGTTGGGGAGATTCCTGATGATGCGGTATGCTCCCTTTTCATTCACACACCTACCCTTTTTCATTTTGGTCTCTTTTGCTGAACTGTCTCATTTCCATGCGCAGGTTATAGGGTGAGCGTGGCGGCCTACCTTCATAGGGCGGGCCAGTAGGTGGTTCAATAAGTTCACGGGTCGTTCCCACAAGGGAACTCAGCGGGAACATTACTTCGTGCCGGGCCGGAGAGCGGCGAGGAAAGACCTTGCAAGAGGGCGTCGAGCGTGGAGCTACCTCTTTCTTACGTCCGCAGCCAGTCCATGAGTGCTGTGGATACAACATCTCTCCGGGATTCTCTCCGAGCTTTGGGTACACATGAGATTGCTCTAGATCCATTTTCCCATCTGACTTTGGAACGGCCCGAAACCTCTTCTACTGATCGTCCTGGTACCTCTTCCCAATCTGCTTGGCGTTCCTTTCAGCCATCTACCAGTGGGGACATGAGCTTGGCGGAGTCTCTTTTCCACTTTGACCCTAGTACTTATTTTTCTCGGGGACCGGGTCTTTCTGATCTGCCTCCTCTTGACTCGGATCCGGATTCCGAGTAGTTGTACCTGTTTGAACAATTCTTTGTTTTGTTTTGTTTTTATTAAACAATGTGTAAGAAAACTTGTCGTTTGTTTAAAATTTCCTTTTGTAAATTCACCTTTATGCATAGCTCGGGTCGCGGGGGACCTCGTTTGTGGAAAAGTGTTTCGACTCAATTGTGTGTGACTGGGATGACTTTCTGACAGGTTTTGAACAAGTAAAAGTGAGTTTTACTTGTGGGAGTTTGCTGGCATGGACTGCTGATATGAGTTTTTACTGGGGACAAACCATCCGTACGGTTTACGTAGGGAGTTGACTCTTTTTGACCAAAATTTTCTGAGGACCTTTGGGGAATTTTGAAAAGTTAGGGGATTGACCCCGTGATTTGACTTGGACTAGTCTTACCAAAGCATGACCTTCCCGCTAATCTTTTCGAAGTGCCGTTATGGCTTGCTAGCCCCGGTTTCTTTCCTTTTGATTGAGAACCATCCTTTAGACCTCGGTTATCCCTAGGGAGTGAACCTTCTTTGGAACCTTGCCCTTCGTTCGGAGCATGCCTTGTCCATTATTTGGAGTGCAACTTGTCCCTTGCAGGAGTCATCATTTCCGGGCTTTCATTCCCTCCACCCCTCTTTCCAATATATTTTGTTCCTTCTGCTTCTAGGAGTGGCCTAATTGACTTAAGACACGGAAGGGAGAAAATTATTCTTGCTCCAAACGAGATCGACGCATGCATTTGCGGGAGTGAGTCCCTTTTTGAGGAAGGAAGCCTACGGACAGAAATTCGGTGTTTGGCTCTCTCCTAAGATGTAGAAAAGAAGACTTGTTGAGACATTTGAAATTCACTTTAGTTAGTATCATCAAATGGTTGCTTGGATGGGCCACGTTTGTTATTAAGTCAGGATTATAACAAGCAATTAGCCTTAACATGTATAAATGTTGTGATCAATTGAGATTAAGATTCGACCAATGGCAAGATCGGAAGAAGAAGGTGTATCTGGGGAATCGGTCATTGATGGGATTGAGAATTTGGTCATTTTGAGAGGACCATGGTTTGATGGTTTTGTTTCATGTTGTGACTGGACCCGAAGGTTGCCTACGTTCCCCTTAATTTGAGGAGCTCAGGTCGCCGTAGTTCGGCCATGGATCGTCTTTTGTTGAAGTCGGTGTCCTTTTGAAGGATGTTGTTGCTCTGCTGATGTAGATCGCTTTGCCTTGTGGTGAACTCCTTGTGATGTACCTTTGTGAGCCTTTGAGGCAAACTTCCTCTTCGCGGATATTCATTTCATTTCCTTCTTTCCATACATTCATTTCTTTTCTCTCCTTTCATTTTTTTTTTGAGAGAGGGGAAACATTATCCCCAACTTGCTACTTTAGACATTGGCTCATTCGTGGCCTTTTCCACATCTATCATTTTTCGGTTCCGTCTTTGGAGGTCTGGGGAGCCATTTGTCGTCTGCGCCTGTGTGATCACGGTTGAGTCTTGGTGTTTGAGCAACAACTTCCTTGCTTTTTCGTTTCCTTGGGATGCCCCTTTGACGTGCATCCAGAATTTGTATCGGGAAGGTGTATCGGGGATGTGTATCGGGGAAGGCTTGCCATTAACGGTTTCTTCATGCCAATTGATCACAACATTTATTCACATCAAGAATAATTGTTTGCATTTAGCGTTTTTATTCGTGTTGGGTCCATTCGTCCTTAATGAGTCGTCATTGACTAGTATGCTTAGAAGTCAATTCATCATTTTAGGGACGTAGCAATCAATTGGCAACATTAAACAAAGCAATTTTCAGGAGTTAATGTAGTTTGCAAAATAATGCCTCAAGTCTAGAGAGAATAGAAGGAAAATAGACGTTTCATTGCATGGGGGAAATTCAGACTTTTTACAAACTCAAAAGATTTTACCATAACCCTAATCCTGGATCATCTTGACACATACTACACAAACTTACCTTTCAAGGCTTAGGGAGAAGTAAAAAGAAAACATGTCCATGATGGACTTTTGAAAAGACCCTAGAACCTACCTAATATAGACCACTCCTACCCCTTTTTTTGTTTTTATTCTTCCTCCTTCTCTGTTCAAACCCACTTGCCATCCTTCTTGGTGATGATACCTTCGTCGATGAGTTCTTGGATTTTGTCTTTCAGAGCATCACAAGCCCCGGTGGCGTGTCCTGCCCCTTGATGATACTGACAGAACTGAGTTTCATCAAACCGTTGGTGGGAATGTTCGGCCAGGAGCCTATTTGGGTTCAGTAGTTGGATCTTTCCCTCCTTAAGCAGCTGGTCGAGCAATTGAACCCTTGGGATCCCTAATTCACGGAAAAGGCGATATGGGGCGGCTCTTTGATGGTAAGTTGGCTTGGGGAGGATGGGTCTAAAACAGCTACTTCCCGGCTGTACACTCCTATTTAGGGGTTGTGACTGCGGAGGTAGGCTTTCTTGGTGATTTATGGTCACTTGGGGGCTGATGGGAGTGATCGGGGATGTATTGTTAGATACGGGCCTGACGGGATGGCTTTTGAGGTGAGGGTGATTCCTGAGGTAGGTTTTGACATCTACAATCGCGTCCACCATTGTTTTCATGCATGCTTGGATGTTTTTCATGTCCTCTTGGTGAATATGGCTTTGCGGGTTCATCTCGTTTCTCATACTTTCCCTTTCTTGATGCCAATCGTTTTCTCGGTATTTCAAAAGTTCGCGAAGGCAGGGGTGGACCATTTGGACCCATATCCTTTCGGCTTCCTTCTCAAGATCCAAAGCCGGCTTTTCATTTATCCTGCTAACGATCCCAAGCAGGCGATCCTGTTCATGCTCCAATCTTCTCATCACTTATTGCATGACGTCCAAAGTTCTTTCGACGATCTCCAATCGGGCTCCCATGCTATCCTATTGAACAAAAGGCCCATAAGCCATAAGGACATCTTGGCAAAATTCTCGGGAAAACTATGCTTTTAAGTAAGAAAGAAAGCTTTGACACAAGGAGACTTGACTCGGGGGGAAAGACCAATTGGACTCGAGGGGTATGAATTTTGGGGGAAAGACCCGAGCCATGCATTTCAGGAAATTTGCCAATTTCATTTCTTTTTTTTTTTTTTTTAGGAAAAGCATTTCAATTGAGGGATTTTTCACATGAGCAAACATTAGGGCACAGTTCAAAAGCATGCTTTCATTTATTGAGTTAACTTAAAACGCATTTTATCCCTAATTGGTTGGAAAAGATTTCTCTTCTTTTTCGCGACTAATCTAAATCCTGGATCAGTGGAGGCCATCACTACGTCTATAAGCCCCTCGTTTTTTACCTGTATTGCATGCTCCCAAGGACGGACAATCCCGGGCGAGGGTCCTATAGGGCACGTGGCTTCCACCGACCAAAAGAACAAAACCTAGGGTCTAGTGCATCACAAAACACCAAAGATTGGGCCATTCTTATCATAATTAAGCCCCGGTTAAGGTTAAGATTAACTTAACGCTTTAGCGAAATTCCGGCATGACCTCTTTTAACGAGGGGTCTTGGACCTTAGCCTTGGGCTTAAAGATGATTAGGACGGGTCAAGCCTTAGAGTTTAATGACGCGGTGTCATCCTTTCTTTAATACATGACTTTTGGTTAATTATGGTTGGAATTAACGCTTAAGTCAAAGACCGGGTCAAGGATGACTTTGGTCACACTTGCTTTCACAAGGAGTCGTGACTCGGGCGTTAACTTGGTCATAATTAGCGTTTGGACACGTATTAAGGACGTGATGACGTTAGCTAGACCAAAAACCAACCAAGGTCACGGTATTTGTGTGTCACGGACATGTGTGGTTGACTCGGCTCGGAAGGGGAGGTGGAATGGACCCGTGCGTGTGAGAAGGGCACAAGAGCACCAATAAAGCTGCATCGTGGCATCTATCCCGGGTTTAAAGGGTTTTTGGAACGTGCACAAGGTCAAGTGCGCGTTGTGTGAAGCCTTCTATGTTCCCTTTTGAGTCTAAATATAAATTTTCGGTCCGTTTTAATACCATGAGCATTGCATGAGCAATTATATGAACAAGAATGATGAACAAGTAAGATGAACAAGTATTTTGCACAAGCAAGTAAACAAACATATTAACAAGCGGGAACCAAAATTTGTACATGAAAAGATTGTGCACAACCAAAGGTATTGAAACCAAAATCTTTACAAGAAGGAAAAACCTTTTAAAAATCATTTATGAAACAAGGTTGTGCACAACAAAGAATTTTGAAGACCAATATCATGATCTGACACATTTTATGTACAACCCGAAAAATGCATTTTTCGTTAGATAAGATTCCTTTAAGAAAGTGATAAGCATTGTTCCACAACCATGATTCCGAAATAGTTACTTTTTTTTTGTTCAGTTCTCCCTTTTTGTGATGACTGTTCCTCCAATGGCTTTCTCTCCATCTCTATATCTATATCTCCATTTATGTGTGTATATAGTCTGTTTGTGGGTTTTTTTTTTGCAGGTTGGGACATACTTTGTGATATATTTTAACATCGGCTTTTAGTATTGGTAAGGTTACATTTCATGTGTTACTTTTTTTAATTTTAGATCTATAGTTTCATATGAGTGCTGACAACTTTCTTTGATTTCCATTTGTGCGAGTGTCTCTCGGTCCCCTCAATCTCTCACTGGTATTACTTCGTTTAATTCGAACTTACTGAATTATGTGTTGAATCTGGAGTGGTTTTTAATTGTGGATTCTATAGCCTTTTTGTTTGTGTCAATATATTTTAGTTTATGTGTCATTGACGAGGATTACCTTAAATGTTTTTTTTTTTGAAGCAGGACTACTTCAATGTTAAAATGTGAACATCATGACAACATCAGCTCATGAAGGTAGTTTTTAAACATGCTCCTTGAGCAACATAACACCATGGAAATTAGTGTTTATACCATTACACTCCCCTACCCTTGATCTGATGGCAAGGTACAAAACTCTTTTGCAGTTTTGTTTGGGCTTTGACATTTTGTGGTGCAAGTAAAATAAATGGCATATGGTTGGAATCAATTGTGCAGATTTTGGAAACGGATGTGAGCATTAAGAACTATGATGATATTGGTAGACCCATAATCGGAAAAATAATTGTTGCCCTCATAATCGACTTCAAAAAGGCCATTGCCCTCAAAATCTACTTCAAAAAAGACCCTGCTTTACATGTTCTTGATCAAATGCTATTCCTTTTCTGTTGTGTTTTATGAGGCGCTTGAACTAATGCTTCTGAAGATATATAGTTCTTGGACATTCCTTTGCTTGGACTCTTGTTGGAAAATTTACCAATGGAAGGCCTACCATGGAGGCTGCTAGGATCGCCTTCACACAATTTCAATTAAAAGGTGAGTACAAGCTTGGTCATCTTGATACAAGACACATGCTTATTCAATTGACTAATGAGGAGGACTTCCAACGATTATGGACTAGAGAGGTGTGGTATGTCCATCGCTTTCCAATGAGAACCTCAGTTTGGACCCCTTTATGGAAGCCACAAACTGATTCTTCTATTGTCCCGGTTTGGGTAAGTTTACCAGGGCTCCCTGTGCATTTATTCAATAAGATCTTCTTGTTTTCTTTAGCTCGGATTTTTGGTAAGCCTATGTCAATCGATAAGGCTACCGCTGAATTATCCCAGCCAAGTGTAGCTAAAGTTCTTGTGCAAGTTGATCTTCTTAAAAGGTTACCGGAAAAAAATCATATTGATTGTGGAGATTGCATGCCTAGTTTCTTCCAAGCAATAGAATATGATAACTTACCTTTGTATTGTAGTCATTGTTCTTTGTTGGGTCATGATGAGTATCACTGCCGTATTCTAAATTCCGACTATAAGAAAAGTAATGACAATAATGCTCCCAAGAAGGATAATGGTAAGGAGGTTTCTGGTCACAAAGAGAATAAAGGAGATGCTAAGAAGGTTGAGAATACCCGTGAAACATGGAAAAAGAAGGAAGATGGTCAGAATAAAATTGGCCATGGTGGTAGTAATGGGGTACAAGCTGGACCAAATATCGATCCACCTAAGGCTCTAAATACTAATGGCACAAAAACTACTTTGGTTGCTAGAAGAGGTATTGTTTTGCCTCAATCCGTCAATGATGCGCTCTCAAAGACCTTAAAAGCTATAAAGACTAAAGCTGGATCTTCACAAAATGAGGATGCTCATATATCTCTTCCAGAATTTCAAGATCTTCATAAATTATGCACCCCTTTGAGGGATGATTCTGCAATGCGGGCCAAGCCTTCTTCCCAAGCAAAGATGAGTGCGTTTAGCTCCCTCAACCTTTCTCCTAGAGCCCCTCAAGTGACATCGCTGAATCAAGTAATGAATCTTCAGTTGGACTATAAAGAAAGAACATCCATGATTGCTGCTCAAGATGATGATGGCTTCACTAGAGTCACGCATAAAAGGAGGAAAAGTAGGGAGAAATCCCCATCTTTGTGAGTTTCCCTTTTTCTTATTTCCCCTGTTACTGCTCTCTATTTAAAGTTTTTTAATGGTTAGTCTTATAAGTTGGAATGCTCGTGGTATTGCTAATAGTGCCACTGTTCGTAGAATTAAGCGTTTATTTCGCTCTTATGGGGTTTCTTTGTTTGCTCTATATGAACCGAAAGTTGCCAGTACCTCCTTAGAACAGTTTATTCGTAAAGTGGGCTGTGATAATGGCTTGTCTAATGCTAGTAGTAGAGTTTGGGTTATATGGAAGCACGGGCTGCAAGGTACTATTATTCAAGACTCTTCCAGGCTTTAACTCTTCAAATTTCTCATCCCATGTGGGCAGAATCTGTATGGATTTCTTTTGTGCATGCAAGCTGCAACAGATTTTCTCGCATCAACCTTTGGGAGGAATTAATGGCTATCAGTGAAGTAGATTGTCCCTGGATGGTAGTGGGTGATTTTAACTGTGTTCTTGATCAATCTGAAAAGGTAGGGGGTAAACCAATTAATGAGATGGCTGTTAATGAATTTTCAGATATGGTGCAATATGCAAATCTGATTGATGCTGGTTTTGAAGGCAATATGGCTACTTGGTCTAACAAAAGAAGAGGTAGGAGGGTTATTTATCAACGTCTTGATAGAGCTCTTTATAATGAGAAGTGGCTTTATTTGTTTCATGGTACTCGTGTTACTCACTTATCTAAGGCTTGCTCTGATCATGCTCCTCTTGTGGTTAACTTAACCCTTCAAGGTGAAGAAAAAAGAGGTACCTTTCGTTTTCTAAATATTTGGCTTAAGCACCATAACTTTATCAACATTGTCAGAGGTTCTTGGGAGACTCCTATGGAGGGTAGGCCTATGGTGTCCTTTGCTAAAAAGCTCAATAGGCTTCGTAAGTGTATTGTGGGCTGGAATAAGGAGGTTTTCGGGAGAGTTGAGCAGCAAATTAAAAATGCAGAAGATGAGGTTCTCGTTTGTGAAGCCCAGCACCAAAATCTGAATAATGAGGAATCTAGAGCAGCTCTTCACCTTGCTCAAGCTCAGCTCCTTCAAAAGTTAAAAATGGAAGAAGATTTATGGGCACAAAAGGCAAATTTAAAATGGATAAAAGAGGGAGATCAAAACACAAGACTTTTCCATGCTACTGTTAAGCAAAAGCGACAAAAGTTATGTATTCATAGGATTAGAAATCGATAAGGGGATTGGCTTACTGATAAGAATGAAATTAAAGAGGAGGCAGTGGGGTTCTATTCGGAGCAATTACAAGGTCAATGTGATATCCCCTCGGATGAGTTCTTTTTTCTTATTCCTCGGATATTAAATGATGAAGATAATGCCTTGCTTACGGCTGTCCCCTCTATGGCAGAAGTTCACGACATTGTCTTTGGTATGAACGGGAAAAGTGCAGCTGGTCCGGATGGTTTCACGGGTGGTTTTTACAAGGGTTGTTGGGATATTATCAAGGAAGATTTTGTTAAAGCAGTGGGGGATTTTTTTTCTCGGGTTTCTCTATGCCACGGAGTTGGACAAGCACCCTCATTGTTACTATTCCTAAGGTGGAGTCCCCTACTTCTTTCTCTGATCTTAGACCCATCAGCCTTTGCAACTTTTGTAATAAGGTGGTAACTAAGCTTCTCACTTCTCGCCTTGCTCCTATTCTACCTCGGCTCATTTCTCCTCAGCAAAGTGGATTTGTTTAAGGTAGAGTCATTCATGAAAATGTTCTCCTCGCGCAAGAAATTCTGCAATCTATTAATAAAAAGGTTCGTGGCTCTAATGTGGCTTTAAAGTTGGATATGGCTAAGGCTTATGATAGACTATCTTGGTTTGGTCTAATTAAAGTCATGAGACTCTTTGGTTTTAGTGAAGTTTGGATTGATTTGATATATCGGTGCATCTCTAATAGTTGGTTTTCAGTTCTTGTCAATGGTGAAAGTTGTGGATTTTTTTAATTCTACTCGAGGGCTGAGACAAGGGGATCCTCTTTCCCCGTATCTTTTTATTATTGCTGCGGAGATGATGAGCAGAGGCCTTAACCATTTGCATACAATCTACCCTAGATTCAGGTTCCGTATTCATATTAACTTGGCTCTATGGAGAGGGTTGACTTACATAAGGAAGCATGACTCTCGGGGTCAGAGGCGGGACATGGTCAACTTGGCTCTATGGAGAAGGTTGACTTACATAAGGAAGCGTGACTCTTGGCGAGGCAGAGGTGGGTCATGGTCAACTTGGCTCTATGAAGAGGGTTGACTTACATAAGGAATCATGACTCTTGGCGAGGCAGAGGCGGGACATGGTCAACTTGGCTCTATGAAGAGGGTTGACTTACACAAGGAAGCATGACTCTCGGGGTCAGAGGCGGGACATGGTCAACTTGGCTCTATGGAGAGGGTTGACTTACATAAGGAAGCATGACTCTTGGCGAGGCAGAGGCGGGATATGGTCAACTTGGCTCTATGGAGAGGGTTGACTTACATAAGGAAGCATGACTCTTGGCGAGGCAGAGGCGGAACATGGTTAACTTGGCTCTCTGAAGAGGGTTGACTTACATAAGGAAGCATGACTCTTGGCGAGGCAGAGGCGGGACATGGTCAACTTGGCTCTATGAAGAGGGTTGACTTACACAAGGAAGCGTGACTCTCGGGGTCAGAGGCGGGACATGGTCAACTTGGCTCTATGGAGAGGGTTGACTTACATAAGGAAGCGTGACTCTCGGGGTCAGAGGCGGGATATGGTCAACTTGGCTCTATGTAGAGGGTTGACTTACATAAGGAAGCATGACTCTCGGGGTCAGAGGCGGGACATAGTCAACTTGGCTCTTTGGAGAGGGTTGACTTACAAGGAATGGTCTTACGTCATTTTGAACTGCCGGGGACAAGAGGCTTCAACCTATAAAGACTATTCTAAGTCAAGGTTTGGTCAACTCCATCTTTGGGGAGTTTGACGGGAAAACTGGTCTTACGTCTGACTAAGGACTGCCGGGACAAAGGTCTCAACCTATAATGACTATTCTAAGTCAAGGCTTGGTCAACTCCATCTTTGGGGAGTTTTGTTGGGTTTTGTGCAAACATGCGCAGCGGAATAAACCCAAAAGCCTAGATCCGATCACGATGATTAGATTAATATGGAGATGAATTTAGAACACTAACCGTGACGGAGCTTTAAAATTCTGAGATCTTCAATCTTTGTTCTTCGCGCTTCTTTGAATCACGAACGTAGGAACGACCGCAAAACTTGGATCACGAACTTTGAAGGAGTTGATGCCAACGCCCTCTATGTTTATCCACACGCGAACGAATTTCAAGAACGATTCTTGAACCGGATTGCTAGACCCAATAGAAACTCTTTCTACTTTGAAGGCTATATGAAAAATCAATGTTCTTGTTCTTGAGGAAGAAGAAGAACTTGTTTTTTTCTCTCTCGGAGGCTATCTAATTGATATGGAATCAATACCTACTGATTAGGTCGTTGTTAGAGGTTTATTTACTTATTAGTCCTAAACCGTTTAGGAGAAATAGGTTAAAACCCGTCACAACACGAAATCAGTTTTTGGGCCCGAACAGGGCCTGCTCGGCCGAGTCCTTTAAGGTGCTCGGCCGAGCACCTTTGCTCCAGAAAATCTGACCTTCTGATTTCCCATGCTCGGCCGAGTCATATGAGGTGCTCGGCCGAGCACCACCAGAATTCCGATTTTAGCCTTTTAAACAATTCGTCCTTTTGTGTGTGACCCCATAGGATTATATTAAGTTGGCAATGAGCCTAAACACATTTGTGCTCATAAATCATGAGCGGACTCTAGCAAGCCATCATGACTATCCAATTAATATAACTTGTATAAGTTCGTGAATCCTTTATAGAACATATTACAATCTCTTTGTTTCACGATGTCAATTGAACGTAAGCCATGGTCAATGGTCAACTTACAATGTTCAATGCTTTCTCGATCCCGAATGTATTGATAGTACAAATTATATTTGAGCACGGCCATGCATTTCATAAATACCATTCATCGAGTGGCCAAAGCTTGACATCTCTCTTGACGAGGAACAAATCCCTTCTAGATTAATTACCTTTCCCTACATGAGTCCGATTACGCCAATCACATTCTTTATAGCTACCCGATTAGGGGTAACGCTTGAATATGTCAAACGTAATGTTCATCGAGTGGAAGACTGTGATAATCTCAGGTCTAAAGATTCCAGTAATATAACTATATGAGACTTAATTATGACATTGTGACCATGACATAAATCTCATATGGGTCAGTCCAGTATTTGGTCTCCAACAAATACCCATAAGTTTAATTGTATCCCATACACCATAATCATCATATGATTATCCATTAAACTTATACTAACAATTAATCATAATTATCAGGGACGGGGATTATTATAATAAACATGCAAAGGATATAATAATCAAACATTCAATATCTTTATTAAAACATAATAAACAGATAACATTAATCGTTCTCATAACGTGCCTAGAGCATACAACACCAACAATCTCCCACTTGCACTAGGCCTAATTAATGTATCGAATACCCATAGACCTCACATGACCATCATGCTTTGCTTGCGGAAGACCATTTGTCAATGGGTCGGCAATGTTATCGTCAGTTGGTACTCTGCATATATTTATGTCACCTCTACCATGATTTCTCGAATGATATGGTAACGCCTAAGTATGTGTTTGGATTTCTGATGTGATCTTGGTTCCCTTGCTTGAGCAATAGCACCATTATTATCACAATAAAGGTCTATTGGATTAGCAATGCTAGGAACCACCTCTAGTTCAGTAATGAACTTCTTAATCCAAACAACTTCTTTAGCAGCATCGGATGCAGCAATATACTCAGCTTCAGTTGTAGAATCAGCGACGGTACTTTGCTTAGAACTCTTCCAACTAACAGCACCTCCATTAAGCATAAATACAAAACCAGATTGCGATCTATAATCATCCTTGTCAGTTTGGAAGCTTGCATCTGTGTAACCACTTACGACAAGATCATCTTCCATACCTCCATACACCAAGAACGAATCTTTAGTCCTTCGCAAGTACTTAAGAATCGTCTTGACTGCAATCCAGTGACTTTCACCGGGATCAGATTGGTATCTGCTCGTCATGCTCAAAGCATACGAGACATCAGGTCTAGTACATATCATGGCATACATGATGGATCCAATAGCAGAAGAATATGGAATCCCAATCATTCTCTCACACTCATCAGTCGTCTTAGGACACTGATTCTTGCTTAGAGATATGCCATGACCTACTGGCAAATTTCCTCTTTTAGAGTTTTCCATGCGGAATCTCTTGAGAACTTTGTCAATATATGTATCTTGACTTAAACCAATCAGTTTCTTAGATCTATCACGATAGATCCTAATGCCAAGGATATAAGCGGCTTCTCCCATATCTTTCATTGAGAAATACTTTCCTAACCAAGTCTTTACAGACTGTAGTGCAGGAATGTCGTTTCCAATGAGCAATATGTCATCAACATATAGTACTAGAAATAATACTACGCTCCCACTAATCTTCTTGTATACACAAGGTTCATCTTCGTTCTTGATGAAGCCAAACTCTTTGACCGATTCATCAAACCGAAGATTCCAACTCCTAGAGGCTTGCTTCAATCCATAAATGGATCGTTGCAATTTGCATACTTTATTAGAATTTTCTGGAATTACAAAACCTTCAGGTTGTGTCATATAAACATCCTCAAGTAAGTTCCCGTTAAGGAACGCTGTTTTGACATCCATTTGCTATATCTCATAGTCAAAATATGCGGCTATGGCAAGTAAAATTCTTATAGACTTGATCATTGCTACGGGTGAAAAGGTTTCATCATAGTCGATTCCATGAATCTGCCTATAGCCTTTCGCTACAAGTCTAGCTTTATAAGTATGCACCTTTCCATCCATGTCAGTTTTCTTTTTGAAAACCCACTTGCATCCTATGGTTTTTACACCTTCGGGCGCATCAATCAAGTTCCAAACTTGATTGTCATACATGGACTTAATTTCAGATTCCATGGCTCCAAGCCATTTATCTGAATCAGGAGCGGACATCGCTTCTTGGTAGGAAGTAGGTTCGTCATCAACTATGACTTCTACTTCATTGCTATCCGTCATGAGAAATCCATATCTCTCAGGTTCGGATCGCACCCTACCAGTTCTGCGAGGAACTTGAGTACTCTGAACCGGTTCCACAACTCCTTGTGAAGCTTGCTCAGATCCAACATTTTGTTCCATGTAATTTTCGGGTTCTCGAATCTCTTTGAGATTAATTTTACTCCCACTAATTCCTTTGGAGAGAAACTCTTTCTCTAGAAAGGTACCATCTCGAGCAACAAACACTTTGTTGTCCGTGCGGTTGTAAAAATAATATCCCTTAGTTTCCTTAGGGTAACCCACAAAATTACATTTATCAGATTTTGGTGCAAGTTTGTCAGAGATCATTCTCTTAACATAGGCCTCACAACCCCAAATCTTTATGAAAGATAAACTAGGTTTTCTTCCAGTCCACATCTCATATGGAGTCTTTGGAACAGATTTAGTTGGAACTCTATTTAGTGTAAGAGCAGCAGTTTCTAGTGCATGTCCCCAAAAGGATAAAGGAAGATCAACTTGACTCATCATGGAGCGGACCATATCCAATAAGGTCCTATTTCTCCGCTCAGACACACCATTCCATTGTGGTGTTCCAGGTGGAGTTAATTGTGAAACAATTCCACACTCTTTAAGATGATTGTCAAATTCTTGGCTTAAATATTCTCCACCACGATCAGATCGTAGTGCTTTAATAGTTTTGCCAAATTGATTTTGTACTTCATTTTGAAATATTCTAAATATCTCAAAAGATTCACTTTTATGCTTCATTAAGTAGACATAACCATATCTACTAAAATCATCAGTAAAAGTTATGAAGTATTGATATCCTCCCCTAGCACAGCTGCTCATTGGTCCACAAACATCAGTATGTATGAGTCCCAATAAGTCACTAGCTCTTTCACTACTCTTAATAAAAGGTGTCTTAGTCATCTTTCCAAGTAAACAAGACTCACAAGTTTCATATGATTCTAAATCATGTGAATCTAAAAGTCCGTTCCCATGGAGTTTTGAGATACGCTTCTCATTAATATGACCAAGACGGCAATGCCACAAATAAGTATGATTTACATCATTAGGTTTGGATTTCTTATTTACATTATAGATATTATCATTATTTTCACTTTCAACATCAAGAACATAAAGGCCATTAAATGAACATGCAGTACAATAAAGCATGTCATTTAAATAAATAGAAAATTTCTTATTCTTAATAAGAAAACTATAACCTTCATTATCCAAACAAGAAACTGAAATAATATTCCTACTCAAATCTGGAACGTAATAACAATTGTTCAAAACAAGAATTAATCCGCTAGGTAAAATGACATCATATGTTCCTACGGCTAATGCAGCAACTCTTGCTCCATTTCCCACACGTAGGTCCACTTCACCATCTTTGAGTAGCCTTCTATTCCTTAGTCCCTGCACATTTAAACAAATGTGAGATCCACATCCGGTATCTAATACCCAGGAGCTAGAAGTAGAAAGAAAAATATCTATAACATAGATACCTGAAGTAGACGCAGTCCCACTGCTCTTCTTCTTCTTTAACTCTTCCTTGTAAACCTTGCAATTGCGTTTCCAATGACCAATCTCATTGCAGTGGAAACAAATTGCATCCTTTTGGGAAGCTGGTTTAGCCACAGTAGCATTGGCAACATTTGCCTTGCTAATCTTGGGTTTGACAACTTTTGCCTTACCCTTTCCTTTGCCTTTCTTTCCTTCCTTTGACACTATGAGCACATGAGCGGCTTCTTTACCGATTTTCTTTTCTGCCTGCTTAAGCATCCCATGCAATTCAGACATAGTCTTATCCATCCCTTGCATATTAAAGTTCATGACGAACTGATTATAGCTTTTGGGCAATGAATTAAGAATAAAATCAGTAGCCAACTCAATCTCAATTGGATGGCCAAGCCTCTCTAGTTTCTCAAAGTAAGCCTTCATTTTCAAAACATGAGGGCTCACAGACTGTCCTTCGCTCATCTTGCATGAGACTAGGGCAGCTATGGTGTCGAACCTCTCTTGCCTTGCTTGTTCTTGGAACATATCTTTCAATGTAGCAGCAAGGTCAAATGCTTCCAAGTGTTCAAGAATCTTCTGAAGTTCCGAACACATGGCCGCAAGCATAAGACAACCCACCTCACGAGAATCATTCACATGTTTCTTGTAGGCGTTTCTCTCATCCTTGGGTGCATTAGAAGCAGGTTCTTCTTCAGGAACGGGCTCATCAAGAATATAGAGCTTATCCTCATGCTTTAGAACAATTCTAAGGCTACGGATCCAATCCGTATAGTTAGCTCCATCTTCTTGAAGTTTCTCCTTCTCAAGGATAGATCGCAGTGATAAGTTTGTATTTTGAGCCATTATCTACAATTATGCAAACATATAATTAAATATAAGTACCAACTTTATTAAAAATATTAAATATTAGTATTTCACAAATACTCCCACTAAATTATATAACTTTCAAATACATCCAATGCATCATATAATTTAAATGGGCTAAGATCCATCTTTAATTTAATTTCAAGTCCGCTTTGGCGATACTGCTCAAAATTAAATTAATTAGGTAGACAACTCTTTGTCAATCATATCAAATATGACTCTTAGATCCTTTATGAGATTTTAGACATCATATGTCTAACATGTTTTAATCTCATCTGTGCCTTAGGCCCAAAACTTTGTCTTTTGATAGCCTAATTAAGTCAAACCATTTTAAACGTATAGGAATCACTCTTTCCTCATCTTGCTCATAAATGAATAGAATTAATGCACCTCGCTTTGGCAGAGCCCACATAAAACTATCCACGTACTCGCAAGTGTTTTAATCATGGATTGGCACAAAACTTAAGTTTTATGAAGGTTCACCACATATAGCATATAACACATTTATGATCACATAAGATAAACATGTTATTCTTAAAGCAACGGTTAATAATTTAACTAATCCAATTAATTAAATTAAGATTTCATGTGATTGATTTATGGGGATAAATTCTTTAACACATTATTGAGAGCACGATTGTACGGTCGAAACTAAGCCAGAAGGCATCCACAATCCCGTACCAAATTTAGAAACTAGAAGAAACAACTATGTAAGGTCGAAACTAAGCCAATAGGCATCCACAATCCCTTACATAAAGTAACTCGATTCTAAATTCTTTTGTCCCATCAATTCATTACTTTGACCTTGATATTTGTTTTCAGGAAACACGGTTTCTCAAACCAGCCATCTGACAAACAAATTCAATCCAAAGTGATTTTAAACAAGCCATTTAATTTCAGGAAACACGGTTTCTAAAACCAGCTATCTGAAAAACAAATTCTGTCCAAAATCAACCTGCTCGGCCGAGTCCTTTAAGGTGCTCGGCCGAGCGCCTCTGTGTTCCAGAAAACCCTTTGCTTCTGACGACTCTGCTCGGCCGAGTCCTTTAAGGTGCTCGGCCGAGCACCACGAACATAACAGATTTTCTTGTCGAATTTTAATTCTAAGATTGCTTTCCCGATTCATTTAGGATTTGGTGTTCATAATGATCATATCATCATGTTCATCAAAACCTTGAATAAACGATTTATTCATGAATCAAAGATCATCAACAAATCAATCCAATTAATTTTTGATAATCTAAAGGAACATAATAATCAAATTATTATTGCAATCGTAGATCCCACATAACGTATTTAAACGGTGCGATTTTATGATTTTAATATATCTCATATATAAACATAAAACTCAGATCACATAAACATCTTGAATCCAAATTCACATAGCATGCCAAAACATATAATCCAATTATATCATTAACATGTTATTATTAAAATAATCATGATGAACGGGGCTCTGATACCACTGTTGGGTTTTGTGCAAACATGCGCAGCGGAATAAACCCAAAAGCCTAGATCCGATCACGATGAGTAGATTAATATGGAGATGAATTTAGAACACTAACCGTGACGGAGCTTTAAAATTCTGAGATCTTCAATCTTTGTTCTTCGCGCTTCTTTGAATCACGAACGTAGGAACGACCGCAAAACTTGGATCACGAACTTTGAAGGAGTTGATGCCAACGCCCTCTATGTTTATCCACACGCGAACGAATTTCAAGAACGATTCTTGAACCGGATTGCTAGACCCAATAGAAACTCTTTCTACTTTGAAGGCTATATGAAAAATCAATGTTCTTGTTCTTGAGGAAGAAGAAGAACTTGTTTTTTTCTCTCTCGGAGGCTATCTAATTGATATGGAATCAATACCTACTGATTAGGTCGTTGTTAGAGGTTTATTTACTTATTAGTCCTAAACCGTTTAGGAGAAATAGGTTAAAACCCGTCACAACACGAAATCAGTTTTTGGGCCCGAACAGGGCCTGCTCGGCCGAGTCCTTTAAGGTGCTCGGCCGAGCACCTTTGCTCCAGAAAATCTGACCTTCTGATTTCCCATGCTCGGCCGAGTCATATGAGGTGCTCGGCCGAGCACCACCAGAATTCCGATTTTAGCCTTTTAAACAATTCGTCCTTTTGTGTGTGACCCCATAGGATTATATTAAGTTGGCAATGAGCCTAAACACATTTGTGCTCATAAATCATGAGCGGACTCTAGCAAGCCATCATGACTATCCAATTAATATAACTTGTATAAGTTCGTGAATCCTTTATAGAACATATTACAATCTCTTTGTTTCACGATGTCAATTGAACGTAAGCCATGGTCAATGGTCAACTTACAATGTTCAATGCTTTCTCGATCCCGAATGTATTGATAGTACAAATTATATTTGAGCACGGCCATGCATTTCATCAATACCATTCATCGAGTGGCCAAAGCTTGACATCTCTCTTGACGAGGAACAAATCCCTTCTAGATTAATTACCTTTCCCTACATGAGTCCGATTACGCCAATCACATTCTTTATAGCTACCCGATTAGGGGTAACGCTTGAATATGTCAAACGTAATGTTCATCGAGTGGAAGACTGTGATAATCTCAGGTCTAAAGATTCCAGTAATATAACTATATGAGACTTAATTATGACATTGTGACCATGACATAAATCTCATATGGGTCAGTCCAGTATTTGGTCTCCAACAAATACCCATAAGTTTAATTGTATCCCATACACCATAATCATCATATGATTATCCATTAAACTTATACTAACAATTAATCATAATTATCAGGGACGGGGATTATTATAATAAACATGCAAAGGATATAATAATCAAACATTCAATATCTTTATTAAAACATAATAAACAGATAACATTAATCGTTCTCATAACGTGCCTAGAGCATACAACACCAACAAGTTTGACGGGAAAAACTGGTCTTACGTCCGACTAAGGACTGCTGGGGAGCAACAAATTTTCACAATGGGACCACCTAAATATGTTCACTTAGGGGAAGGATTTTACTGGGCTTAAGTCATGGACGGCCGAGTCAATCATGCTGGGATAGCAAATGGGCTTACATCACGTGGGGACCGCTGGGGGTTGTTCGTTCTATCGATGGGGTCCATTTTAGACACTTCCAAGGAGGGGGGACTTAATCCATATTTTAGAAACTTGGGGGAAACTTTGTTCAAGGCGCCAGGGGCCAGAGTGTAAATTTGGGGCTGGGACTTTTTCTCGCCCAAACCATCCGTACGGATGGGGAGGTCGTCCCTTCTTTTTCAAAACACAGCAGCCATACGGATGGTCTCACTGTTTTTCTAAGAGCTCAGTCGAGAAACAGAGTGGGTAGGGATGAAATTGAGAGGGAAAACCCCACCAACTTTGAGAGGGAAAATGGAGTGATTAGGAATCTCCGCGGCTACACCATTGATCTCTGGGATATGGGAGCGGGTTTCTACAAGTCTCCTACTATTCATTTGTGCCATGGTGACAGGGTAAGCATTCTCAAGCTTTTCCTACTCAAACTTTTGGGCATTTTGTGCATTTCCTAATCCTAGGGTTCTTGTTCATGCATTTTGAGATTTTTGCATTTCTTGGTGCAATCTTGCAAAATTGTTTTGATTTTCGTGAAATTGGGTTTGCAAGGATCATGGGCTTGTGTTCGTATCCTCATTCGGACATGCCTAGCTACGTTTTTGTCAACTAAAGTGTGTTTGTACCTTAGGCTCCGACTAGCTATTAAGCGCGTTTTCGGGAGGTTCTCGCATACGTACGTGCTAGGAAATGTTGTTTATCCCTTGTGAGGGACTTAGACTTTTAAATTTCATGACCCTTAAATGTCTATGCAATTTAAAAGTGGACGGAAACACATTTTTTCAAAAATGATCCTCAAATGTCTATTCTATTTGAAAGGGGACGAAACACATTTTTCCAAAAATGACCCTCAAATGTCTATGCAATTTGAAAGGGGATGGAACACATTTTTCCAAAAATGACCCTCAAATGTCTATGCAATTTGAAAGGGGACGGAACACATTTTTCCAAAAATGACCCTCAAATGTCTATGCAATTTGAAAGGGGACGGAACACATTTTTCCTTTTATGTTTTAATTTGCATTTGTTAGGAGCATTGGTATTTTTAAACTGTGTTATTCATACTTTTACTGTGTTTACCTGCAGGGTGGTGATCCTAAATCTCGAGGTTTGCCCGATGTTTACTTTTCTTTGTGGGAGGCCATGCCCGAGTCTATTGATGGCGCGCCTGGTCCGAGGGAGTGGGTGGAACGCACTGGTTTGGTGCCCTTCATTGAGGCTATGGGTCATTTGGTGAATACCAACAAGAGTATGGGGCTCCTTAACGCCCTTGGTGAGTACTGGTGGGATACGACCCACACGTTCCATTTGGGTTAGGGGAGGTAACCATGACCCCGGTTGATTTCGCTGCCATTACTGGGCTTTCCTTTGACAGGCATCCGATCATTTGGAGGGATAGGATGTCTGAGGAAGAGATTCGGGCATTTATCGGATTCTCGGGCCCCACCAAGGGTTTGGGCATCCTGGTTCAGAACGTTGAGAGGGCTATTCGGGCCAACATCCCAGAGTATTGGGCGGGTCGATCACAGCTGAGCAGCTTGGGCGCTCTTACGTGTGCCTCCTCCTGGGCAACACCATTTTTGCCAATGCCGACACGACATGCATGTTTCCCCTTCTCGGGTCACTCACCACTCCCGAGGCTATCAAGGATATTGCTTGGGGAGAGGCTAGCCTGGCTGAGCTGTACATGGAGCTCGATAAATACAGCCGGAGGGCGAGCAAGTCACTGGCTTGCTTTCAGTTTGTTCTCAAGGTATCCTTTCCTTTTCTGCCTTCGCTTTACTTTTTGCATTTGACTTTTATCTTCTTTCTAGTGTGCTGATGGCATCCCTTTCCCTTTTATGTTTCAGGCTTGGTACTACGAGATCTTCGGCAACTACCCGTGGAGACTGGCTGTTGACCGAGACCTGACCTTTCCAGCTATGACCCGCTGGGCTAGGGAAGCTCGGGAGAAAAGGGGGTCCAAGAGATGGGTCTCTGTCCGCTATGACGATGTGAAGGCAGTGTTGAGGGGGGCCATGCCAGCGGAGCTAAACCTTTTCCCTTAGTCTCGGTACAAGGGGCAGGAGGTAGGTTTTGACCCGAGCGGGGCTCTGAGGGTAACCCGACAGAGGAGACTGTTGGTAGGCTTTCGGGGGAGGCATTTTATTTGGGCGAGAGAGTTTTATCGCAGCATGGGCTGGAGTTTGTGTAGAGGGCACCTGTAGATCCTCCTGAGACCATATTTATGGCTGACTGAGGAGAAGACCCGCACCTTATGGGGGTGGATGCGACTGATTTGATTACCGATGAGCCGTATGGGAGGTTTGTGGCCATGAGGCTGAGATCACCACAGGTAGTGGCCTCTGGGGTAGTCCCACCGGTTTGGACAGACTATTCTTTTGTCTACATGGATGGCAGGGTTCATAAGGTGGACTTGTCTACTCCGGGGGAGGGGGTCACAGTTGGGGAGATTCCTGATGATGCGGTATGCTCCCTTTTCATTCACACACCTACCCTTTTTCATTTTGGTCTCTTTTGCTGAACTGTCTCATTTCCATGCGGAGGTTACAGGGCGAGCGTGGCGGCCTACCTTCATAGGGCGGGCCAGTAGGTGGTTCAATAAGTTCACGGGTCGTTCCCACAAGGGAACTCAGCGGGAACATTACTTCGTGCCGGGCCGGAGAGCGGCGAGGAAAGACCTTGCAAGAGGGCGTCGAGCGTGGAGCTACCTCTTTCTTACGTCCGCAGCCAGTCCATGAGTGCTGTGGATACAACATCTCTCCGGGATTCTCTCCGAGCTTTGGGTACACATGAGATTGCTCTAGATCCATTTTCCCATCTGACTTTGGAACGGCCCGAAACCTCTTCTACTGATCGTCCTGGTACCTCTTCCCAATCTGCTTGGCGTTTCTTTCAGCCATCTACCAGTGGGGACATGAGCTTGGCGGAGTCTCTTTTCCACTTTGACCCTAGTACTTATTTTTCTCGGGGACCGGGTCTTTCTGATCTGCCTCCTCTTGACTCGGATCCGGATTCCGAGTAGTTGTACCTGTTTGAACAATTCTTTGTTTTGTTTTGTTTTTATTAAACAATGTGTAAGAAAACTTGTCGTTTGTTTAAAATTTCCTTTTGTAAATTCACCTTTATGCATAGCTCGGGTCGCGGGGGACCTCGTTTGTGGAAAAGTGTTTCGACTCAATTGTGTGTGACTGGGATGACTTTCTGACAGGTTTTGAACAAGTAAAAGTGAGTTTTACTTGTGGGAGTTTGCTGGCATGGACTGCTGATATGAGTTTTTACTGGGGACAAACCATCCATACGGTTGACGTAGGGAGTTGACTCTTTTTGACCAAAATTTTCTGAGGACCTCTGGGGAATTTTGAAAAGTTAGGGGATTGACCCCGTGATTTGACTTGGACTAGTCTTACCAAAGCATGACCTTCCCGCTAATCTTTTCGAAGTGCCGTTATGGCTTGCTAGCCCCAGTTTCTTTCCTTTTGATTGAGAACCATCCTTTAGACCTCGGTTATCCCTAGGGAGTGAACCTTCTTTGGAACCTTGCCCTTCGTTCGGAGCATGCCTTGTCCATTATTTGGAGTGCAACTTGTCCCTTGCAGGAGTCATCATTTCCGGGCTTTCATTCCCTCCACCCCTCTTTCCAATATCTTTTGTTCCTTCTGCTTCTAGGAGTGGCCTAATTGACTTAAGACACGGAAGGGGGAAAATTATTCTTGCTCCAAACGAGATCGACGCATGCATTTGCGGGAGTGAGTCCCTTTTGTGAGGAAGGAAGCCTACGGACAGAAATTCGGTGTTTGGCTCTCTCCTAAGATGTAGAAAAGAAGACTTGTTGAGACATTTGAAATTCACTTTAGTTAGTATCATCAAATGGTTGCTTGGATGGGCCACGTTTGTTATTAAGTCAGGATTATAACAAGCAATTAGCCTTAACATGTATAAATGTTGTGATCAATTGAGATTAAGATTCGACCAATGGCAAGATCGGAAGAAGAAGGTGTATCTGGGGAATCGGTCATTGATGGGATTGAGAATTTGGTCATTTTGAGAGGACCATGGTTTGATGGTTTTGTTTCATGTTGTGACTGGACCCGAAGGTTGCCTACGTTCCCCTTAATTTGAGGAGCTCAGGTCGCCGTAGTTCGGCCATGGATCGTCTTTTGTTGAAGTCGGTGTCCTTTTGAAGGATGTTGTTGCTCTGCTGATGTAGATCGCTTTGCCTTGTGGTGAACTCCTTGTGATGTACCTTTGTGAGCCTTTGAGGCAAACTTCCTCTTCGCGGATATTCATTTCATTTCCTTCTTTCCATACATTCATTTCTTTTCTCTCCTTTCATTTTTTTTTTGAGAGAGGGGAAACATTATCCCCAACTTGCTACTTTAGACATTGGCTCATTCGTGGCCTTTTCCACATCTATCATTTTTCGGTTCCGTCTTTGGAGGTCTGGGGAGCCATTTGTCGTCTGCGCCTGTGTGATCGCGGTTGAGTCTTGGTGTTTGAGCAACAACTTCCTTGCTTTTTCGTTTCCTTGGGATGCCCCTTTGACGTGCATCCAGAATTTGTATCGGGAAGGTGTATCGGGGATGTGTATCGGGGAAGGCTTGCCATTAACGGTTTCTTCATGCCAATTGATCACAACATTTATTCACATCAAGAATAATTGTTTGCATTTAGCGTTTTTATTCGTGTTGGGTCCATTCGTCCTTAATGAGTCGTCATTGACTAGTATGCTTAGAAGTCAATTCATCATTTTAGGGACGTAGCAATCAATTGGCAACATTAAACAAAGCAATTTTCAGGAGTTAATGTAGTTTGCAAAATAATGCCTCAAGTCTAGAGAGAATAGAAGGAAAATAGACGTTTCATTGCATGGGGGAAATTCAGACTTTTTACAAACTCAAAAGATTTTACCATAACCCTAATCCTGGATCATCTTGACACATACTACACAAACTTACCTTTCAAGGCTTAGGGAGAAGTAAAAAGAAAACATGTCCATGATGGACTTTTGAAAAGACCCTAAAACCTACCTAATATAGACCACTCCTACCCCTTTTTTTGTTTTTGTTCTTCCTCCTTCTCTGTTCAAACCCACTTGCCATCCTTCTTGGTGATGATACCTTCGTCGATGAGTTCTTGGATTTTGTCTTTCAGAGCATCACAAGCCCCGGTGGCGTGTCCTGCCCCTTGATGATACTGACAGAACTAAGTTTCATCAAACCGTTGGTGGGAATGTTCGGCCAGGAGCCTATTTGGGTTCAGTAGTTGGATCTTTCCCTCCTTAAGCAGCTGGTCGAGCAATTGAACCCTTGGGATCCCTAATTCACGGAAAAGGCGATATGGGGCGGCTCTTTGATGGTAAGTTGGCTTGGGGAGGATGGGTCTAAAACGGCTACTTCCCGGCTGTACACTCCTATTTAGGGGTTGTGACTGGGGAGGTAGGCTTTCTTGGTGATTTATGGTCACTTGGGGGCTGATGGGAGTGATCGGGGATGTATTGTTAGATACGGGCCTGACGGGATGGCTTTTGAGGTGAGGGTGATTCCTGAGGTAGGTTTTGACATCTACAATCGCGTCCACCATTGTTTTCATGCATGCTTGGATGTTTTTCATGTCCTCTTGGTGAATATGGCTTTGCGGGTTCATCTCGTTTCTCATACTTTCCCTTTCTTGATGCCAATCGTTTTCTCGGTATTTCAAAAGTTCGCGAAGGCAGGGGTGGACCATTTGGTCCCATATCCTTTCGGCTTCCTTCTCAAGATCCAAAGCCGGCTTTTCATTTATCCTGCTAACGATCCCAAGCAAGCAGGCGATCCTGTTCATGCTCCAATCTTCTCATCAATTATTGCATGACGTCCAAAGTTCTTTCGACGATCTCCAATCGGGCTCCCATGCTATCCTATTGAACAAAAGGCCCATAAGCCATAAGGACATCTTGGCAAAATTCTCGGGAAAACTATGCTTTTAAGTAAGAAAGAAAGCTTTGACACAAGGAGACTTGACTCGGGGGGAAAGACCAATTGGACTCGAGGGGTATGAATTTTGGGGGAAAGACCCGAGCCATGCATTTCAGGAAATTTGCCAATTTCATTACTTTTTTTTTTTTAGGAAAAGCATTTCAATTGAGGGATTTTTCACATGAGCAAACATTAGGGCACAGTTCAAAAGCATGCTTTCATTTATTGAGTTAACTTAAAACGCATTTTATCCCTAATTGGTTGGAAAAGATTTCTCTTCTTTTTCGCGACTAATCTAAATCCTGGATCAGTGGAGGCCATCACTACGTCTATAAGCCCCTCGTTTTTTACCTGTATTGCATGCTCCCAAGGACGGACAATCCCGGGCGAGGGTCCTATAGGGCACGTGGCTTCCACCGACCAAAAGAACAAAACCTAGGGTCTAGTGCATCACAAAACACCAAAGATTGGGCCATTCTTATCATAATTAAGCCCCGGTTAAGGTTAAGATTAACTTAACGCTTTAGCGAAATTCCGGCATGACCTCTTTTAACGAGGGGTCTTGGACCTTAGCCTTGGGCTTAAAGATGATTAGGACGGGTCAAGCCTTAGAGTTTAATGACGCGGTGTCATCCTTTCTTTAATACATGACTTTTGGTTAATTATGGTTGGAATTAACGCTTAAGTCAAAGACCGGGTCAAGGATGACTTTGGTCACACTTGCTTTCACAAGGAGTCGTGACTCGGGCATTAACTTGGTCATAATTAGCGTTTGGACACGTATTAAGGACGTGATGACGTTAGCTAGACCAAAAACCAACCAAGGTCACGGTATTTGTGTGTCACGGACATGTGTGGTTGACTCGGCTCGGAAGAGGAGGTGGAATGGACCCGTGCGTGTGAGAAGGGCACAAGAGCACCAATAAAGCTGCATCGTGGTATCTATCCCGGGTTTAAAGGGTTTTTGGAACGTGCACAAGGTCAAGTGCGCGTTGTGTGAAGCCTTCTATGTTCCCTTTTGAGTCTAAATATAAATTTTCGGTCCGTTTTAATACCATGAGCATTGCATGAGCAATTATATGAACAAGAATGATGAACAAGTAAGATGAACAAGTATTTTGCACAAGCAAGTAAACAAACATATTAACAAGCGAGAACCAAAATTTGTACATGAAAAGATTGTGCACAACCAAAGGTATTGAAACCAAAATCTTTACAAGAAGGAAAAACCTTTTAAAAATCATTTATGAAACAAGGTTGTGCACAACAAAGAATTTTGAAGACCAATATCATGATCTGACACATTTTATGTACAACCCGAAAAATGCATTTTTCGTTAGATAAGATTCCTTTAAGAAAGTGATAAGCATTGTTCCACAACCATGATTCCGAAATAGTTACTTTTTTTTTTGTTCAGTTCTCCCTTTTTGTGATGACTGTTCCTCCAATGGCTTTCTCTCCATCTCTATATCTATATCTCCATTTATGTGTGTATATAGTCTGTTTGTGGGTTTTTTTTTGCAGGTTGGGACATACTTTGTGATATATTTTAACATCGGCTTTTAGTATTGGTAAGGTTACATTTCATGTGTTACTTTTTTTAATTTTAGATCTATAGTTTCATATGAGTGCTGACAACTTTCTTTGATTTCCATTTGTGCGAGTGTCTCTCGGTCCCCTCAATCTCTCACTGGTATTACTTCGTTTAATTCGAAATTACTGAATTATGTGTTGAATCTGGAGTGGTTTTTAATTGTGGATTCTATAGCCTTTTTGTTTGTGTCAATATATTTTAGTTTATGTGTCATTGACGAGGATTACCTTAAATGTTTTTTTTTTTTTGAAGCAGGACTACTTCAATGTTAAAATGTGAACATCATGACAACATCAGCTCATGAAGGTAGTTTTTAAACATGCTCCTTGAGCAACATAACACCATGGAAATTAGTGTTTATACCATTACACTCCCCTACCCTTGATCTGATGGCAAGGTACAAAACTCTTTTGCAGTTTTGTTTGGGCTTTGACATTTTGTGGTGCAAGTAAAATAAATGGCATATGGTTGGAA
The DNA here is from genome assembly GCA_026119855.1 of Campanula takesimana. Lineage (NCBI taxonomy): Eukaryota > Viridiplantae > Streptophyta > Magnoliopsida > Asterales > Campanulaceae > Campanula > Campanula takesimana. Next base: position 1,454,420 of record JAOWBW010000007.1, read on the forward strand.
TCAATTGTGCAGATTTTGGAAACGGATGTGAGCATTAAGAACTATGATGATATTGGTAGACCCATAATCGGAAAAATAATTGTTGCCCTCATAATCGACTTCAAAAAGGCCATTGCCCTCAAAATCTACTTCAAAAAAGACCCTGCTTTACATGTTCTTGATCAAATGCCATTCCTTTTCTGTTGTGTTTTATGAGGCGCTTGAACTAATGCTTCTGAAGATATATAGTTCTTGGACATAATTTCACAGTCATTGTGCATGTACTGTCATCGTGTTTGTAATGTCACTGTGTCTATATTGTTACCGCGCCATTGGCATGGGTAATAGTACTAGTAATTTATATTTAAAATCAAATTTGAATACTTGCATATTTATTTTGGGACGCACGATTATAGAATAAAATCCTTCTATCTAAGGGCACGCTTATGTTGTAACTATGTTGTAACGAGTGAGTGTGACGCACTACTTATTGTAAAAAATGTATTTTATTGAATTTTACGTTAATATATAATGGTAATTATACGTGATTAACAAAGATATGCAATTACAGTAACACAATAAAAGTAAAAAAAAATTATATTAAAAATTTTAAAGTAATTTCGAATATAATTCTTATCATTAATTTATAAAACTAAAGCACCCGTTTTTCAAAAATAATTTTTAACGATAAAGATGTAGCCGAAAGCGAAAAAATTGTCTCACCACTACAAAATGTCAGTTTTCGTGAACGAAAATCTGCTCAAGCGCCATTTTCGCTCACAATGTGAGCAAAAATACTTAGCCATCGTGTTAACACTTGTTATATTAATATAACTTGTGAAACTATTCAATTCGTCCCAAAATAAATCTCATATTATAGACACCTCATTTTGAACACATATTTATGATTACACTACTCTTGAATCTCGCCTTTATGGTTTGATGGAGATTTGTTAGTTTTGTTGGGTTTCGTAGTCACATGCGCAGCAGAAAATAGCATTAAAAATTTATGAAACCCAAAGCCCATAGATCCATTCATATGATTAGATCAAATACAACAATATGAATACAAGATAAACTAACCCTTGATGACTTTGAGTTTTGTCTTTGATCTTGGTGGAGAACTTGAAGCTTTGATCACAAAAGTAAGAACACGAACTTTGAAGATGATAAGCTTCACCCTCTAGCGGTATCCACACCACGAACGAATATCAAGAACACTTGATCTTGGTTGCTAGACCAAAATTGTGAAACACGTTTTCACAATCAATATGAACTATATGGAATTTTGTTTGTGTATTATTTTGTTCTTCAATCTAAGATGTCTTAGAACAAAATAAAACTCTCTCAAACTCTTTGGAGACTTGCACACATCTTTTGTTTTTGTTCTATTCAAAACATGGTGGTTTGGAGTTAATGAGAAAATAATTCTCTCTCTAAGGTTTTCGCTTTCTTCCTAGGGTTTCCCTAAATCGTGATTGCCGGCAGCCCTCTCATGGCTGCTCCGGCTGAATTCCCACCCTTGCAATCTTCGAAGCCTAACCCTAACCCTACTCATCAATCCGCTTCACCCACCCCCGATCATTCTAACCCGTCTCTTGGAAACCCTAGCATTATTGCGCCGTCACTGCATGGTGCTAACCCTAATTCAACTTCAAACCAGCCGCTACAACCAAACCCTACACCTAGCAAATCCTTTGCATCATTGGTTTCACAACCACGTACGCTTCCAATCCAAGACATCCCTCTTCTTCCAGCCGCTACGCATAAGGGAGTGCCATCTTTAAAACTTTCAAAAGAAGCAATTGATGCTTTTGCCCGCCCCTTTGCTTGGACTCTTGTTGGAAAATTTACCAATGGAAGGCCTACCATGGAGGCTGCTAGGATCGCCTTCACACAATTTCAATTAAAAGGTGAGTACAAGCTTGGTCATCTTGATACAAGACACATGCTTATTCAATTGACTAATGAGGAGGACTTCCAACGATTATGGACTAGAGAGGTGTGGTATGTCCATCGCTTTCCAATGAGAACCTCAGTTTGGACCCCTTTATGGAAGCCACAAACTGATTCTTCTATTGTCCCGATTTGGGTAAGTTTACCAAGGCTCCCTGTGCATTTATTCAATAAGATCTTCTTGTTTTCTTTAGCTCGGATTTTTGGTAAGCCTATGTCAATCGATAAGGCTACCGCTGAATTATCCCGGCCAAGTGTAGCTAAAGTTCTTGTGCAAGTTGATCTTCTTAAAAGGTTACCGGAAAAAAATCATATTGATTGTGGAGATTGCATGCCTAGTTTCTTCCAAGCAATAGAATATGATAACTTACCTTTGTATTGTAGTCATTGTTCTTTGTTGGGTCATGATGAGTATCACTGCCGTATTCTAAATTCCGACTATAAGAAAAGTAATGACAATAATGCTCCAAAGAAGGATAATGGTAAGGAGGTTTCTGGTCACAAAGAGAATAAAGGAGATGCTAAGAAGGTTGAGAATACCCGTGAAACATGGAAAAAGAAGGAAGATGGTCAGAATAAAATTGGCCATGGTGGTAGTAATGGGGTACAAACTGGACCAAATATCGATCCACCTAAGGCTCTAAATACTAATGGCACAAAAACTACTTTGGTTGCTAGAAGAGGTATTGTTTTGCCTCAATCCGTCAATGATGCGCTCTCAAAGACCTTAAAAGCTATAAAGACTAAAGCTGGATCTTCACAAAATGAGGATGCTCATATATCTCTTCCAGAATTTCAAGATCTTCATAAATTATGCACCCCTTTGAGGGATGATTCTGCAATGCGGGCCAAGCCTTCTTCCCAAGCAAAGATGAGTGCGTTTAGCTCCCTCAACCTTTCTCCTAGAGCCCCTCAAGTGACATCGCTGAATCAAGTAATGAATCTTCAGTTGGACTATAAAGAAAGAACATCCATGATTGCTGCTCAAGATGATGATGGCTTCACTAGAGTCACGCATAAAAGGAGGAAAAGTAGGGAGAAATCCCCATCTTTGTGAGTTTCCCTTTTTCTTATTTCCCCTGTTACTGCTCTCTATTTAAAGTTTTTTAATGGTTAGTCTTATAAGTTGGAATGCTCGTGGTATTGCTAATAGTGCCACTGTTCGTAGAATTAAGCGTTTATTTCGCTCTTATGGGGTTTCTTTGTTTGCTCTATATGAACCGAAAGTTGCCAGTACCTCTTTAGAACAGTTTATTCGTAAAGTGGGCTGTGATAATGGCTTGTCTAATGCTAGTAGTAGAGTTTGGGTTATATGGAAGCACGGGCTGCAAGGTACTATTATTCAAGACTCTTCCCAGGCTTTAACTCTTCAAATTTCTCATCCCATGTGGGCAGAATCTGTATGGATTTCTTTTGTGCATGCAAGCTGCAACAGATTTTCTCGCATCAACCTTTGGGAGGAATTAATGGCTATCAGTGAAGTAGATTGTCCCTGGATGGTAGTGGGTGATTTTAACTGTGTTCTTGATCAATCTGAAAAGGTAGGGGGTAAACCAATTAATGAGATGGCTGTTAATGAATTTTCAGATATGGTGCAATATGCAAATCTGATTGATGTTGGTTTTGAAGGCAATATGGCTACTTGGTCTAACAAAAGAAGAGGTAGGAGGGTTATTTATCAACGTCTTGATAGAGCTCTTTATAATGAGAAGTGGCTTCATTTGTTTCATGGTACTCGTGTTACTCACTTATCTAAGGCTTGCTCTGATCATGCTCCTCTTGTGGTTAACTTAACCCTTCAAGGTGAAGAAAAAAGAGGTACCTTTCGTTTTCTAAATATTTGGCTTAAGCACCATAACTTTATCAACATTGTCAGAGGTTCTTGGGAGACTCCTATGGAGGGTAGGCCTATGGTGTCCTTTGCTAAAAAGCTCAATAGGCTTCGTAAGTGTATTGTGGGCTGGAATAAGGAGGTTTTCGGGAGAGTTGAGCAGCAAATTAAAAATGCAGAAGATGAGGTTCTCGTTTGTGAAGCCCAGCACCAAAATCTGAATAATGAGGAATCTAGAGCAGCTCTTCACCTTGCTCAAGCTCAGCTCCTTCAAAAGTTAAAAATGGAAGAAGATTTATGGGCACAAAAGGCAAATTTAAAATGGATAAAAGAGGGAGATCAAAACACAAGATTTTTCCATGCTACTGTTAAGCAAAAGCGACAAAAGTTATGTATTCATAGGATTAAAAATCGACAAGGGGATTGGCTTACTGATAAGAATGAAATTAAAGAGGAGGCAGTGGGGTTCTATTCGGAGCAATTACAAGGTCAATGTGATATCCCCTCGGATGAGTTCTCTTTTCTTATTCCTCGGATATTAAATGATGAAGATAATGCCTTGCTTACGGCTGTCCCCTCTATGGCAGAAGTTCACGACATTGTCTTTGGTATGAACGGGAAAAGTGCAGCTGGTCCGGATGGTTTCACGGGTGGTTTTTACAAGGGTTGTTGGGATATTATCAAGGAAGATTTTGTTAAAGCAGTGGGGGATTTTTTTCTCGGGTTTCTCTATGCCACGGAGTTGGACAAGCACCCTCATTATTACTATTCCTAAGGTGGAGTCCCCTTCTTCTTTCTCTGATCTTAGACCCATCAGCCTTTGCAACTTTTGTAATAAGGTGGTAACTAAGCTTCTCACTTCTCGCCTTGCTCCTATTCTACCTCGGCTCATTTCTCCTCAGCAAAGTGGATTTGTTCAAGGTAGAGTCATTCATGAAAATGTTCTCCTCGCGCAAGAAATTCTGCAATCTATTAATAAAAAGGTTCGTGGCTCTAATGTGGCTTTAGAGTTGGATATGGCTAAGGCTTATGATAGACTATCTTGGTTTGGTCTAATTAAAGTCATGAGACTCTTTGGTTTTAGTGAAGTTTGGATTGATTTGATATATCGGTGCATCTCTAATAGTTGGTTTTCAGTTCTTGTCAATGGTGAAAGTTGTGGATTTTTTTAATTCTACTCGAGGGCTGAGACAAGGGGATCCTCTTTCCCCGTATCTTTTTATTATTGCTGCGGAGATGATGAGCAGAGGCCTTAACCATTTGCATACAATCTACCCTAGATTCAGGTTCCGTATTCATATTAACTCCCCTATGATCTCCCATCTAGCCTATGCGGATGATGTGATCATTTTTATGAAAAGGGATCATGCACAATAAGGCTTTGAAAACCCAATTTTATGTCCAAAAAAGTTCATGACCAAGACTTTACAAATCCAATTTTGGCTAAGGAAAAGAAGGTGAAAGTGCACAAGTAGAGGCTGTAAATTGAAACCTGGACCAGAAGAAGCAAGGGGACCATCAGAATGTTTCTGCCCTGCACAAAATTGTTAATTTGAAACATTCTGTGGGCCCAGACAAACTAGCCGTACGGCTAGAGCAGGAGATCCATTATTTTTTGCAAACTTTCAGCTTCTGATCATCAAGCCCCAGTTTATTTGAATTTCCCGAACAGTCATACTCACAGAAATCAAAACAGAAACATAAAACACACACAAAATAAGCACAAATCAACAAACGGGGATGGGAGCTTGACCCACACAAGAATGCCCCCGAATCTTCTAGAGAGAAGTTTGAAAGCACTCTATTCCCCAGCGGATTCGCCACTGTAAGGATCTTTCCCCTCGGGGTGAAACGAGTTCGCTCAAGGAAGAAAAGCCAAACACGGGAACTAAACATATTTAACGGAGTCGCCACATTTGTTAACTTTTAACCCAACAAATGAAAATGGTTAGAGATTAATGAGTTCAGAGGTCGCGTTACGACTTGGGAAGAGTTTGACGTCACCCAAGTCACCTCAAACAAATCCGAGTCTCCCTTATGCTCGTTAACGAAAAGCGCATGTGTGTATATGTGTTTAACGGGGAATGATTCTGTTCTTTCTGGTTACTGATTTTTAACTGAAAACAGGGGCTTATTTGTATAGTTTCCATTAAAACAAGGCGAAAGAAGAAGAATCATCCCTCTGACAAAACCATCCGTACGGATGAGATAAGTCTTCCTGGGGATTTTGACAGTTTATCAAGAAACAGTCCAGTTCCAGGCAGAAACAGAGCATTCTGCAGGAACTGGACCAAACTGTTTTGATTCCAGTTTATGTTTTAACCAAAATACATAAATAAACTCATTCCTATGCTCTTTGATCATCAAATGAACCTCAAAACATGGATTTAAGGGTGATCAAGGCAATCATTGGAGAAATATCAAGAAATGTGGCAAACATGCCCTTTTGAACCAAAGTGACCATTTGATGAGTAAAGATTGGAACTTTACCATCAAAATGGCCCTTTCATGCAAGATTAATCCTTTAGGGACAAAAATATAACATAAAGATTGAATCTTTATGACCCAAACTTTGGGATTTTGGGGCTAAATAAAAAATGGGGATGATAAAGATTAAGACTTTATCCCCAAACATGATCATCATGGCCAAGATCATTTAATATAAACATAAATATATATATGATTTCACCATATAAATGGATCCTTAAGCTTTTTATAACAAGGAACTAACAAATCATGATCATCCTAGGTTTTAACCACTTCTCATACCAAGATGGAGGGTACCTTGAGTCATTTCATGATTTGGATCACAATATGTATATATATGTAGCAATATATGTGCTTGGATGGACAAGTCTTGTAAGAATGTAAAAGTGCTTGAATGGACAAGGCTTGCAAGGTAAAATAAAGAGCAATACAAGAACATAAACAAGACAATCAAGAAATAAAAATAATTTTGAGATGGAGAGAAGATGGGGAGAAGGAGGCTTCACCTATGGTGGGGTTCTTGCCTATCTTCCTTTCTTTTCACTCAATTTATATGGTGGTTTTCTCTCAGTTTTCGATTCTACAGAGTTTCCACTCTTTTATCACTATTTTCTCCCCCCCCCCTGGAATGATCAGCAAGGGTCTCAATTTATAGGGACTGAGGGTGCCTAAACCAGCCGTACGGCTAGGCCCCTCTAGTACCCAAATCATCTGTACGACTCAGCATGGCGAGCTTCTGGATTTTTCCAATTTTAATTCTAGAGCAGTCCTGGAATTTTCAGCTTATCCTAGTGAGGTCCTAGCCTATCAGTTTATCCCTGAATGGTGCTAAGAGTTCCTCTAAGATGGTTGGTTTCAGATTGGGGTACTTACACCATGAGCACATGAGAGGGTTTCTCTATGATTCTGTTTTCAACAGTTTTAAGCATCCCATGCAACTCTGACAAAGACTTAATCATTCCATGCATATTAAAGTTCATGACAAATGATTGCCTATCTCATAGGCATCCAAATGTTCTAAAGTCTTCTGAAGCTCATAACACATAGTAGCAAGCATGAGACACCTGACGTCATTAGAATCACTTTTATGTTTCTTATAAGAGTCTCTGTCATCTCTAGGGGTGGCGGCAGCACCAGGTTCTTCAGGAATGAGTTCATAAAGAATGTACAACTAAATTTCTTGCCTTGAAACAATTCTTAGGCTTCGGATCCAATTCAAAAGATTAGTGTCATTCTCTTGAAGCTTTTAATTCTCAAGGATAGATCACAATAATAGAGTTTGTGAGTTTGATGCCATTATCTAGCAAAGTCATATGCAACATTGGAAGCTTCCTCGATTAGTTTGGCACCGAAGGTCTCAAGGGGCTTCACAATCTACTATCTTTTGGGCTACGGAATTACAGTAATCCGAGCAAAAGGGCAATATTGGGGCTTCGCAATTGGCAATCTTTTTGGGATGATACCCGAGCAATGCAATTTGGGAGTAGTCTTATGGCTTCATGAAATCGTTCAAGCTTCAAGGGTCTCTTTTTACTTCACGTCAAAGGTCTTCTGTCTTGAAAGGAGGGCTCCGAAGTTATGAATGAATTTGATGATTGTTGTTAGAACTTACGACGAGGTTATGAAGAAAGTCTTAGAGAAAAGGAAAAAGATTCAATATGCTAAACTCTATCAAAACAGGGTTATAGCGGGAAATGCCATGGCCAATCCCAATGTTTCTTCAATTCAGCACCCCCTTCTCCAAGATCAAAAGCAAAAAGTGTGGCTCTTGAGCCTCAAGCACTAGTTGCATCTGAAGATCCATCTTTAGTTCAACTCAAGAAGACTCAAGCAAGCATACCCATTTGGGGACCTTATCACACCAAGACATTATCATCTGCGACCTCGACGACACCACAAGACATTACTGCATCTTTCGACGTAAGCTTTCCGCCATTTGGGTACTGACCACAATGAGGCCATTCATCTCCCCAGAAAGAGTAAGAGGGAGATCACTATCAAGAGTTTTGCCAAGCGGTGAATCCGCTCTCAATACAATACCAAGCCGACTCCGAGATATTTTTGGGGCTTTACATCAAAAGGTCTTCACATTCCACCATCTTGAAGCTCGCAAACAACAAGTACATGACATTTGGGGCTTAGCAATCTATCGAAGCTTGGTATCAATAATCTTCTCTTGGGGCTTGCTCACGTCAACAAAAGGCAATTTATTTGAATGGGCCAAGAGCTGATTTATCTTGGGGCTATGCAACTCACTCAAAGTTTGGCATCAAAGGTGTTCTAGGGGCTTTACAATCAGCAACCCCTCATCTCGGCATCGAAAGCCTTTGAAGCCCCAAAATCGACAAATCTCTTGGGGCTAGACATCAATCTTCATTGGGCACAACGACGACAACAAAATTCAAGCGAGGCTATCCGGACTTCGACCGAACATGATTCGATCTTGGGTTGGCTTTACAAACACACAATGCTTAAAATGGTTCACCCACGAACTAAAAAAAAAAAAAAGATTTTTTATTTTTCTTTTTCTTGTCTCCTTACTTGTGTAAGAAGTATGTGTTTCATTTTTGCTTTGCTCCTAGCTTCTTCCCCACCGTTCTCCATCATCCTTGAACTACGCTGGTCTGATTCCCTTCAAGGGATACGTAGGCAGCCTTTGGCACGACCAACCCATCATTCAGAATGTCATCTCACCAACATTCCATCGAAAGCAAGAGCAATTCAGCATCTTCATCAAAGCCACAACATCTCCATCCCGAATCAAGCGGCCATGGTAAGTGAAGGTATGAACATCATTAATACTTTCCTCAAAAATCACACAGCACACAAAAGCAATTTCTTCATTCTTGCAAATCTCTCTCTCAAGCAATCTCTGCTTTCCAAATCACACCACACAACAATCACAATTTTCTCTCAATTTCTATTTCACATCTCACACAAGCACATATATCTGCAAAAGCATACATATAACAAGTACAAGCATTCGACAAGGACTCACTAACGGATTCAGTCGACGGGTTCCCAAACGGACTCGTCCATCGGATTCACAAACGGATTCGACCAAGAGACTCACAAACGGGTTCAGTAAATGGATTTACTAACGGATTCAGCCAACGGGTTCACAAACGGACTCATTCAATGGATTCACTAATAGATTCGTCAATAGAGGGTTTACTAACGGGCTCATTCAAGAGGATTCACTAACGAATTCATCAAACGGATTCACTAACGAATTCATCAATAAGAGTTCACTAACGGATTCATCAAACGGATTCACTAACGGATTCATCAACAAGAGATCACTAACGGGCTCATTCAAAGAGGATTTCACTAACGGATTCATCAAACGGATTCACTAACGGATTCATCAACAAGAGTTCACTAACAGATTCATTCAACGGATTCACTAACAGATTCGTCAACAGAGGGTTTACTAACGGGCTCATTCAAGAGGATTCACTAACGGATTCATCAAATTGATTCACTAACGGATTCGTCAACAAGAGTTCTCTAACAGATTTATCAACAGGAGTTCACTAACGGATTCATTCAATGGATTCACTAACGGATTCGTCAACAGAGGGTTTACTAACGGACTCATTCAAAGGATCCACTAACGGATTCGTTCAACAGATTCACTAACAGATTCGTCATCAAGAGGGTTACTAACAGACTCATTCCAATGGATTCACTAACAGATTCATCCAACAGGTTCAACCGGCGGATTCACAAACAGATCATGCCACCTCCTCTATTGACAAAAGCCGCTCACACAGGGAGCGCACCCCTATCTCTCGCAATTTCAAATTCCTGCTTTCATCGAGTCTTTGCTTTTTCTTGGTGATGTCCTCGGCGGATGTATTTTCTTTCGTCGGCGCGTTTTGCTTTGCAATCCACGCCACCGAGGGGCTCTGTAGACACCCCGCCTTGGACCGCTCACCCCGATTGCACGGTTGATTTTGTGTTTCTCCCTTTTTTAAGTGTTTTTTGTCAGTTTCTGTTACTTCCGTTAAGTTCTTGACTGACCCCGTTAAGTCCAGGGACTAAACTGAATAGCAGGGCTGACTTTCCAGTCCATTCTGTCAAAAAAGCCATCCCTGAGTCGCGTGCCTCTGACCATAGGAGCCAGAAGCGCGCGCCTTCCACACCAAAGGTGGGAAGCGCGCGCCTCTGGGCGTCAGTTACAGATTTCTGTCAAAGAATCTCTCCCTTGCTCATTTTACATGATTTTGCCCGGGAAAGATTTCTTGGTGACTGAGTTTTGGCACCAAAAACTTGTGTTTTACTACTATATAAACCCCTCTTCTCCACCATTGGAAGGAGGACTCCTTTTTGAAGAAAGAAAACTATACACAAAGATATTCAAGGCATTTCGAAGGCAATTTCTCAAGAAATATTTGAAGTTACCTTGAAGCATAGGTAAAAGACCATTCTCTTCCCTTTTCCCTACTTCATCTTTCTTCTTCTCTTTTATTTCATCAAAAGTGCAATCACCCAAACATTTTGGGACATGACACCAAAGATTACTTCACTTCATTGAAGTTAGTCAAGGAGTTATCTCCCTACATTCTAAAAACCCCCTTTTAACCCCTTTTATCATCATCGAAGAATAGGAAGAACATTTTGATTATGTAGATTTTGAACAAGCAAGACCAACATTAGTTGGGTGAGATGGGTGTTTAAGTACTTCTCATCTCGTAACCTAACCCCCGAACCTCATAAACAAGAATCTCTGTTTTCATAAATCAAACATAGGCTACACATTAGGTTTTTCTTATGTTCCTCTAAAACATAGGAGGCGACTCTAAAACACAAATAGACATCCTAGGAATCGACCCTCGTTCCCTATCCTAAGGCCGCGCTCGCCCGGGGTATCTACAGTATCCAATACCCATTGAGCTTAGTTATGATCTCCATCATTATTGCAAGAAGCTTATGTAAGATGATTATCTTTGTTATCATCATAAGGTATTTTGCATAATTAGACATCTCCCATCTTTGACGATTTCTTGAATAAGATAGAAACGTTCGAGTATATGTTTAGATAATACATTAGCGCCTTGGATTGTTCAATAACAATTTTTGACACAATTAAGGTACATCCATTAGTAACACTAGAAACGATTTCTAGTTTATTAATTAGTATCTTGATCCAAACAAACTTCTAGTTGCATCCCATGCTACTAGATAGTCAACCTTTTATAGAATAGTAATGGTACATTTAGAACTCTTCTAACACCATTATTAAATGTAAACATGTATTTATACTGCAATATTTATCTTTGTTTGGTTTGTAAGAATGCATCTATGTAATTATTACAAGATCATCTTTCATTCCATCAAAGATCAAGAATGCATCCTTTAGTTCTTCTCAAGTACGTAAGGATGTTTCTTAACTAGTGACTTTCACTAGGATCCGATTGGTATTATCTCATCATACTCCAAGTATATGAGACATACTGTCTTAGTACATTAACATGGCTTACATGATAGATCCAATTGCCAAAGCATATGAAATCCTAAACATGTGCTCTTGCTCATTAGTCTTCCAATAAGACTAAATCTTGCAAAGATTAATGCCTTCAGACTTTTGCAAGTAACCTCTCCAAGAGTCTTTCATAGAGAACTTTTCACTATTTTTTCTATGTTAGTACCTTGACTTCAACCAATCCCCCTTTTAGATTTATCTCCATAAATCAGTCCAAGGTTATAGGCGGCTTTATCCAAGTCTTTTATTTAGAAAATTTTTCAAAATGAATTATATGTCAACCACATATATTAGACTAGGAATAATGTTACGCTCCCACTAACTTTATTGTAATCACAAGTCTCATCTTTGTTGAATTCCAACTATTTGAATACTACATCAAAATGAAATTTCACTCCAACTAGTTTGCTTCAATCCATCTCATGGATTTTTGCAACTTGCATATTTTATTAGAAATTTATGGATCAATCAAACACATCCTAAAGTATATTCCTGTTAAGGAATGTAGTTTTGACAACCATTTGTCATATTTCATATTCAAAATATGAGGTCATGACAATTCGAATTCCAATATCCTTAAGCATGACTGTAGGTGACAAAGTTTTATCATAATTGATATTATGAATTAACTTTACTCCATTAGTCGTGCTTTATCAATATGCACCTTGCGATCCATGTCCGTTTTCTCCAAGAAAACTGATTTTCTACCTTATGGTTTTTAAGCCTTCGGGTAGAACAATCAAGTTTCAAACTTGATTATCATACATGAATTGCATCTTAGATTTCATGACTCCAAGTCATTGATCTAAATCCAGAGCGGACTTTGCATCTTGATAGGTGATAAGTCAATCATTCGCAATGATATCTTCCTTATTACTTTCTATTACGAGAAATCAATATTTCTTATTATAGATAGTATCTATCATATATGCAAATAACTTGTGTATACTTGAACAAATTTCTACAACTCCTTGTGAAATTTTGTTCAACTTCCATCTTAGGTTCTATATCCTTTTCTGGGTCTCGAACTCTTCGAGATACATTTTATTCCCACTAGTTCTTTAGAGATAAATGATTTATCTAGAAAGTACTATTTAGATCAACAAACAATTTGTACTCTAAACGGCGTAAATTTAATATCATTAAGATATCCCATGAAAATACATTTACCAGATTTAGGTGTGATCTTGTCTAAGACAATACTTTTCACAAAAGTGTCACATCATAAATCTTTATGAAAGACAAACCCAATTTTCTTTCATTCCATATCTGATATGGTATCAGTTGAACCTCTTTAGATGAAACTCAAATTAGTGTAAGCGCAGATGTTTCCAGCACATATTCCAGAAGGATAATTAAAGATCAATTTGACTTATTATGAGGCGAAAAACTGCAGTTTGCAGACAATCTGTAAAATATTGTTAACAAGAGCCGTACGGCTCATCCTTGGGCGTACGCCTAATATGCAGCCATATGGTTGTTGTTTCCAGATTCTGTTTTTCTTATTCTACAGACTCTCTGTAGAATTCTCATTAAGTCCATGGTTCAAATATTCATTACTTTGATCAGATCAGAGTACACTAATATCTTTGCCATGAGATATCGAAATCCTTCCCAGCATTGTTACTTTAATGAACTACATACATCAATATGTATTAGTTCAAAAGAGTACAACCTTTTACTACTATCAGTAATAGGTGTCTTAATCAATTTACAAGATTCACATATATCACATGATTCAAAATCATATGAATTTTAAAGTCCGTCCCATGGAATTTTAGATATGTGTTTCTTATCATTTGATATAGACATTAATGCTTTTTAAGAATGTAACACTTACATCCTTAGATTCAAATTTCCATTATTTATGTTATACTCATTATTTTGTTCTTCCAAGATAAGGATATAAAGTCCCATTATATGATTGGAAATACAATAAATTAAATCATATTCATGTAATACTTTCTTATTCGAAATAAGAAATATCCATAATCTTCTCAGTGAAGAAACCAAAATAATATTTCTACTTAAAGTAGGAACATCACAACATTTGTTCAAAACAAATATGAACCCACTAGGTAAAGACACTTCGCAAGTTCCTATTATTAATGTTGCAACTTTTGCATCATTATCAACACATAAGTTAATCTTTACCCTTTTAAGTTGTCTTTCTATTTCTCAAGTCTTACACATTTTTACAAATGTGGGATCCATGGTATCCAATACCCAAGAACTTAGATGTAGAAAGATAAACATAAATACTTGAAGTGGTAGTCCCACTACCCTTCCTTTTGATCTTTTAATTCAAATTGTAATTTCTCCAATGGTCAATCTTATTGCCATGGTAGCAATTACATCTTATGGATTTTGGGTTTAGCCACAAATATTTCCTTTAGGCTTGACAACTCTTGTCTTGCCTCTATCTTAAATCCTTTTCTTTATTAACCTTTAGAGTTTGAGAAGGTTTCCATTTTATATTAAGACTTAGCATTTTTAAACATCAAATGTCGCTCATGAATCATTATCAAATCCGTTGTTAGTTCCAAACTAACTTGATAACCAAGCCATCCAAGATAATTAATATGTCTCTCCATGTTCGAAACATGAGAACTTATTAACTTACCTTTCATTTATCAAATGAATGTTAGACTATAATCAATCTCAAACATGTCTTGCCTTTCTTGCTTGTAGGAACGATTCCTACACAATTGCTTATCGCATAAGCATTCATATGTTTCAGATAATTCTAAAGTTTCGAACACATGATAGAAAGTCGTAGGGCAGTTGACATCTATAGAATCATCCATATGTTTCTAATCAATGTCTTTGTCCACCCTTAAGGCATAAGGTTTCTTAGGAATATGATTTATTAAGAATTCATAACTTCCGTTCTTGCTTTAGAACAATTCTTAAGCTCACGACTAGGTCAAGGAAGTTAATCTCATTCTCTTTAAGTGGGGGGTAATTGCAGTAATGAAACATGATAAATGTTTAAAACATTCTACACAAATATGCAAATAAATATACACATATATTTCATACCCTTATCATTTAGAGATATTTAATGTATTTCACAAATACTCCCACTAAATTATACATCTTCAAATACAACAATTGTATAATATAATTTATGTGGGCTAAGATTCATATTTCACTTGATCTTACATCCGCGAGGGCAAGATGTATAAGACCAAGCTATTTAGGTAGATAACTCCTTATCAATCACATCATATGTGACTCTTAGATCTTTTATGAGATTTTAGACATCTTATGTCTAACATGTTTTAATCTCATCTTGTGCCTTAGGCCCATAACCCTTATGATAGCCTAATTAAGTCAAACCACGTTAAACGTATAGGAACCACTCTTTCACTCATCATGCTCATACACTGAGAGAATTGACAAAAACTTGTGTGAGAACACTCCAACCCGTCTCATGGGTGGGACGGGTCATTTTTTTGACCCATTACCCGACCCACAACCCTGCTCCAGGACCCATGGGGGGACCCTGCCACGTGGCAGCCCCTCATTGGCCCAAAAATTTATTTTTTTTCTTTTTTTAAAATTTTTATATTTTTATTTTTGGTTTTTTTTCGGTTTGTGAAAAGTAATAGTTACCATCTCTTAAAGTAATAGTTACCATCTCTTAAAGTAATAGTGTTATTCCTATGTTTTCTTCGTTTGCCAAAAGTAATACTTATTATAACTAAAATGTAACAAACGTGTTATTTATATGTAATAGTATTTGTACATAATTGTAATACATATGTATAGATATCTATATGTTTTCAAACAATAAGTTACAATGGGGTCAAATTTATCATGATACATGTAAAAGTATTACATTATCTATAGAAATCTGTTACAATTTCGTCAATCAAAGTGTTACATTTACTTGTATAAACTTACTATTACATTCATATACATAAGTTATTACTTTTCAAATGGGTAAAAACGAGCTTTTGTTTTTTTTAAAACAAGTATTACGTTTACTTATGAACAATGTTACTTTAAGAGATGGTAACTATTATTTTTTGCTAAACCACTGAAAAGCCGAAAAAAAATATAAAAACTAAAAAAAAAAAAAAAAATTTCCGGCCAATGGTGGGTTGCCACGTGGCGGGTTCGGCCCATGGGTCATGGGGTGACCCGTCTCATGCATGAGACGGATCCCCTTGTTCTCATGGGAGACCAGACTGACTTCGTTAGTCAGGGGCCAAAATGAACATTAAAACTTCTACAGAGGGCAAAATTGTGATTCCAGCACAAGATGCCTTGTACGAGACATCTAATGTCTCATACGAGACATCTCCCTTGACAGTCGAGTTTTCAGCAGTTTCCTTGTTGATATCAACCCCGTTTCTTGGCAAACACTCCTCAAATCGGGAAAGATGGAAAGGACGATCTGAGAGTCCAAATTTAACCTCTTGGGAATTGAGTCTTTGATTTCCATCCAAATTTACCTCCTTGACTTGACCCCTAAGTCTCAAAACCCTATAAAAATGGGTAATCATTGGTAATCAAACCCTAATGGTCATTCCTCCTCCCTAAACCACTCATAATCTGATCAAAAACACCCTCATAATCAGCCTCTCTCTCATACCCACGAAATTCAGAAGAGCATAACATAAATCAAGTCAAGCTCTTTGGATTATCATGGCCTTTTGTCAAGGCCATCCATAGGATTCTCGAAGAACGCTTAGGTAATTCCTTGTTTTCTTCCTCCTTATCTCTCTCTTTGCTTCGAAGTAGTGTGATTCTATCAAAAGGATCAGCCTAGAACCTCTCCAAATCATGGGGATGGTCTCGAAGTATATGATCCGACATTCCAAATAAATAAGAAATTATTTATTTGGCTTCTTTAGTACATATTTTGCATGATTCTGAGACAACGATGATGATTTCTTAGCAAGACCAATCCTAGATTGGGTGGATTGGGTGCTCCTTGACCTTCCCAATCCAAAACTTAACCCCCGAATCCAAGATCTCACGGTCCGTGTTCCGTTAAACATGGTGGAGACTCATACAATCCAAGCACAACCAACTCCCTACAACCGAACCCGCACTCGCGAGGGGGGCGCGCGCAAACAGTAGCGACTCCACTGGGGATGATCACAGTAAGAGGGTTAGACTTGCGTCAAAAAAATCATCGTTGCTCTTAGAATTTTGCATTTTCTGTACTGTTTCCTGATCCCAGACTGGGATGCCTCGTACGAGGGATATATGTCTCATAGGAGACATCTCAGTTCTGTCCGACAGTCTGGTTACTCCTGGTTTGGAAAAAGGAATTCTATTCGGTTCAAACACGCACACAGGGTTCCAGATCTCTCCTCCCCCTATTTCTGAATCTTAGGACCTTCCTAACGACAAAGAAACTCCCCGTATATCGTAAAGCTAACCTTTGTTTTGCAGGAGTATTTGCCAACTTGAAATATTTCTTGCTTTGCTCTTGTTATGCTTTATGTGTGAACTACGACGGCCTGAGTTCCTCCACAAGAGGGAAACGTAGGCAGCCACTTGGCCCGGCCATTGCTTGTTTTCTGTTTTGCTTTCAAAAAAAACTTTATATTTCCTATTTGACACCTAGAACTTGACTCTCACACACGTGCACGCATGTAGAATAATTGCACTACATACCCTATAACCCGGGTCCCAATCGGAGGACGGATGTCGGTCAGCACACCCACTCTACGAGTGGCACTCGCCGGTCTTTCCAAATATGGTGTACCCACTCCGTGACACGCTCCTAGACTGTGTTCATGGGGAGCCTTAGCCGTAATCCCTGCATCAGCCTCATGCATACATACTAGTCAATAGGACACTCCTCGAGACCGGTCAGTTCGATTCTTAGGGTTGTTTTAATCTTTGCCCAAGATAACGCTTCTCTTACAATCTATAATCCCCCCTGCATGAATTCTTGACGGTTGTCCCTTCGGTAAAATTGTTGAATAAAGGATTAAGATGGTGAAATTGAGAATTTTTCTACGTTCATCGAGTCTAGTCTCTTTCACCATCAAGATCCTGCGTTTGACAATGTCCTTTTCGTTTGTCCCTTACAAGAATTCATAAGGTTTGATTGCATTAAAGGCATTGTTTAACAAAGTGTAAAACAACTACGAAATCACTTAGGTTTGGCTAATTGAATGGTGGATTCCGATGAGAATATGGGACCTTTGCCCAAATTGTCCGTTTGGGGAGTGCAATACAGGTGAAAAACAAGGGGATCATATTCTAGGTGACAGAATCCACTGTTCCAGGATGAACTAGATAGTAACCATCAAAATGGATTGAATTCCGTCCGACCAAATAGGATTAAAATCTACAATCTGACTGTTAGGCTGGATGCCTCGTACGAGACATCCATGTCTCGTACGAGACATCCTCCCTTTTATGTGTTTCTTCCGTGTTGGTCAACCCTAATCTCATAAAAGCCGACTTGTTGGGACCCCAGCCTGGATTTGACACAATCTCTGAACTCTAGGTCCGTCTGATCAGCAAGGTAGCTCCACTATCCCAACACAATGTCTCACGAAAGAATGTCTCTCCGAGAAATCTCCCAGAGTCTTCGCTTCAGAATGGAAGCCACCAGAGGGTGGAAGGAAGGCTTGGCTGAAAGTGATCTCCCTGAAATCAACATCACCCAAGAATTCCGTTTTAGAGGACTCGACTATGCCTGAGGACTCGACTATGCCTCATACGTTGTTCATGGTCAAGACGCTAATGACCAAGTCAAACAGCGTAACAAGGAAAGCGAGAAAGACTGGGCTGAGATTGAGAAAATGATTGACGATAGCAAGCTTGAAATATTACAAGCCGAGTATAATGAAATGAATAAGTGGTACAATGCTGCTGTCAAGAGGGCCCAAGACTTAGAAGAAAGCCAAGAAGAAACCATCGGTACAGAAGTAAAACATTGCATCAGCCTACTCTACCAGGACCTAAAAGAGTAGATGGAAGAGGAACATAGCCACCACCTCAATGTTATGAGGAACCACTATGAAAGCATCATATAAAGCCTCCAGCCCAAGCCGCAAAGAGCTTACGCTGATTTAAGCCAAATCCGACTCGGCAGAGTGTTTTGTGAGCTCAAAAGGGAAGGAAAATTCACACCGATGAAAGGGTACAAACCCAAGTACGAGGGAGCCGGAAAGGCTTTACACTTATATTTCTACTATCATCAGTGTCGCGGTCACCACACCGACAAGTGCAACAACCTAAGGGATAAGATCCAAGATCTTATAGACCGAGGCACTCTCCAAATAATAGGCGATGGAATTGGCCTCGTATTGAAGAATGAAGAATGCAAATCTCACGCTTCTTTTCCGCTTCATTAGTTAAAGGTTTATTAGACTAGTTGTCCTTTTTTTTCAATAGGATAGTTTATTCTTTTCATTTCTCTTAATTATACTAGACTAGTTGTTTATTTCCTTTTAGAATAAAAAGGGATCCTACTCACCCGAGAAACATTGTGGGTGAGAGCATGCCCTCCTATCTATTTCGACTATTTCTTTCAATAATAGTAGTTTTATTTTGAGTTTTCTACATTATTGTCTTTAATCCAAAAGCCAAGTGACGTAGGAATGATAGAAGCGCGTAGCGAAAATGACTACTCAAAGGAAATTCCATTCTCTGGAACACGCCCTGTGCTTAATATGATGCTAAATGAAGGATACTTCCCTGGCCTAGGACTTGGAAAAACATACAAAGGATAAAAGAACCACCACCCGTCATTCTATACCCATCTGAATATGGTCTAGGGTATGAGTCACCACTCAAGAGCATCCCTAAGGAAGAAAGGGATTGGACTTCATATATAGTCCCAACGGCACCACCCTATCGAAAGACTCTAAATGGGTATTTCGTACGCGAGGGGGAAAACTCGCCATACTTCATGTTCCCTGAACCATGGATTGACCACAAGGGGAAGCGACAATCGAGCTTTGAGATCTTCAACGACTGCGACCCTGTAGACACCCCGCCTTGGATCGCTCACCCCGATTGCACACTTGATTTTGTGTTTCTCCCTCTTTTAAGTGTTTTCTGTTAATTTCTGTTACTTTGGTTAAGTTCTAAGCGGGCTCCGTTAAGTCCAGGGACCAAACTGAATAACAGTTCTAACTTTCTAGTCCATTCTGTCAAAAACCACTTTTCAAAGTCGCGCGCCTCCGAACAATGAGGCCAGACGCGCGCGCCTCCCGCTGACTACGTGGGATGCGCGCGCTTCTGTGAGTGTCAGTGGCTGATTTCTATCCTAGACTCTCTCCCTTGCTCATCTTACTTGATTTTGCCTGGGAAAAAATTCTTGGTGACTGATTTTGGCTCCAAAAACTCCACTTTTTCAACTATAAAAACCCCTCCAATCCATCATTGGAGGGGACTTTGGACCTTGAACCTTGAATTCTAAAATCTTTCATTAAGCTTTGGCATCACAACAAGATATTCTTTTACAAGTGTTCTACACCTTCTCAAGGAGTTGTCTTTGAAGATTATTATAGGTACAATTCTCTTCTACATTATGTCTTAATATTCTTCTTCTTCTTCTTCTTCTTCTTCTTCTTCTTCTTCTTCTTCTTTTTTCAATCAATGTGCAATCACCCAAAACCACTTGGGACATGACACCAGTGGCTCTTTCATTACATTGAAATTGGCCTAGGAGTTATCTCCCTACATTCTAAACAATAAAACCCCTTTTCAAACCCCCTCTTTTATCGTTATTCAAATAGGAAGAACACATCTATCTTTAAAGTGAATTATGAACAAACAAGACCGGCTTTGCTCGGGCGAAATGGGTGTTTAAGTACTTCCCATTTCGTAACCTAACCCCCGAACCCCTAATCCTTAGAATCTCTGTTTTCGTAAATCAAACTTAGGCTCATAAACATTAGGTTTTCTTACGTTCCTAAAAAACGTGGGTGGCGACTCTAAAACACAATTAGACATCCTAGGATGACCCACGCGCTCTAGCCAAGCCGTGGGCCCCGCCCCGGGGTATCTACAGTGGCGACTCCGCTGGGGAGGCTTGAGGGTTAAACTTGTGTTTCTGTTCATAATTCACTTTTCTGGGCATTCTGGAAATTGATATGGGAAGCGCGCGCCTCGGACCTTCATGGTCCAAATCGCGCGCGTCCCACATCACATTCCAGAATCGCCCGCCTTCCATGTGTTCTTCCTATTCTTCCTATTATTTCATGCTAACAAACACTGCAGGGGTTTCATTACACAATCAGGACCAGGGCAATCCCCTGAGTCCATAAGTTTCTAACAATCTGACAGGTCAGCCCAGAAGCGGGCGCCTCCCATGTACAATGCACCAGGCGCGCGATTCCCACAACACCAGTCCGAGGCGCGCGCTTCTGGGCCAATTTCCAGGACAAGAACAGGTTTTAGGGACTGAATAGAACAGTGGGGTGTGGGCACAGTTGCCTGCATCAGAACAGAATTGGACCTTTGGACTTTCCTAATTTTATGATTATTTACCGGTCACACGGGTGATTCGGGAGTTATAATTTACGTGCT
The DNA here is from genome assembly GCA_026119855.1 of Campanula takesimana. Lineage (NCBI taxonomy): Eukaryota > Viridiplantae > Streptophyta > Magnoliopsida > Asterales > Campanulaceae > Campanula > Campanula takesimana. Next base: position 1,475,677 of record JAOWBW010000007.1, read on the forward strand.
TATGTGTTTTTATCTTTTCTTTTCAAAAAAAAATAAAAAATAAAAAATAATTTTGTCACGTGATAGACCTCACACTACATGCACATTATTCCTATGAATTGCTCACTATCGAGTCGCACAAGTCCATAACCCCAAACCCGTCGAGGCCCGTCCTAGAAAGTTTCAAGCTCCACCCGACCTTGACTCTTTCGAAGCGGTCAACCTCAGCCCGTGGCGTAGTTCAAGACTACATGCCGGGGGTGACCTTTAAGCCTCTCTTTAGCCGAGCACAAACCACACAATTCTAGTTAGGGTCTAACACTCCGTGACCAAGTGGTTTTCATGTACCGAGATTTCCCTAAACTAATGTTTTCAAATCATACATGCCAACTTGTTGATACGGACGCAATAAAAATCCGCCCCCAAAATTGGTTATTTTGGACGAAAATAAAAAATCCGTCCCCGCATGTATGCTTTACTACATTGATTTAGTTTAATCCCGATACATGTAGGATTCACAAACGTGATGGAATCCGATGAGTATATGGGACCGCGAGATGGTCTATATACTAGTGTGACGATTCCATTATCTTCTTAGAAACCCCAAAAGGGACCCCGTCCCTCCGACTTATAAAATAAATTAAAAAAAGAGTCTTTTTCTTATGTGGTTCGAGTCGTGTGCCCAACTGTGTGTTCTCAACCTCTTCATGGACCGAAGTGTGAACCAAAACTGACAAAGGCTACTTCTCCAATTATAGGTCCGATTGGTACTCTCCGCGTCTATAGGGACTCATCCAACAGGCTTGTCCGTGAACCGATCACTCCAACAGCTTCTACATCATCAATGGCCGGCGACTCCAGCACCAACAACGCCATGACACTCGAACAACTTTCTGCCATGGTTCAAGCACTCCAACAACAAGTCTCTACCCTTAACCAAGAGGTTCAAACGAAGGAAAACTTGTGGCAAACTCATGTTGACAACCAACAAGTGGCCCACGTGGCCGAGGTCGAACAATTGAAAGCCAAGCTCCTCAAGCTCTCCAAGAATAAGGGGGTGAACGACAATGAGGAATCCAAATGGACCAAAGGTTTGTTTGAAAGCCCATATGTTAGTGCCCGTACCAAAAAAGTAGGGGAGCCAAGCACCGACAACAACGACCACAAAATGGTCGATTCCATTTGGGCCATGGTTCCAAAGAAGGTCTCCCCTAAGTTGATGGCTAAATGCTTTCCTCTCACTCTAGAGGGGGCGGCAAATGATTGGTATGCAACTCTTCCGCTCACTGTCCGCCTTGATTGGGATGCTGCTATGCTTGCCTTCAAAAGTCAATACCAAGGCAACACCACTCACCGGCCCACCAGGAAAGAGCTCGAGAACACCACTCAAAGAGACAACGAGTCCTTCATTGACTTCACAAGGAGATGGAATGACAAGCTCTCTAAATTGTTGAGAGGCCAAACACGAAAGAGCAAATGGACATCTTCCTCAAGTGTCTCAAGATTGATCTCCGTACCCACCTAAGTAGGGCTTGCTACTCCGACTTCTCCCAAATGTATGAGGCGGGGGTACGCATGGATGACTTGCTCAAGGAGATAAAGAAAACCACTCCTACTTTCCACAAGGCTGCCTCTAGTTCAAACAAAGAGGCTTTTGTCAATGACGTTACTACCGACAAGGGGAATTACAAAAGGGTCCCTCCACCACAAGGCAAGCGGTTCCAAAACGACCGCGTCTACACTCCTCTCAATGGCATGACCATCACCAAGGCCTATGAAGCTCTAAAGGCCAAGGGACAAATCACTCCTCTCCAAGGGTACAAGCAACCACAACCGCTCCATCCCAACCATGCCCACCACAAGTGGTGTGACTACCATCAATGCACCGGCCACCTCACCGAGGAATGCTTCTCCATCCGCAACACCATCCAATACCTTATAGACAAGAAGGAATTCATAATCCTTAATGAGGGTGGTGTCAATGTAATAGAGGTAGGAGAATTTGGGGAGACCACTCATTCGATTCCAATTGTGAATGAGGGCTCCGAGGATATGAATGAATTTGACAATTCTTGTTACGTTGTGACTTATGATGAGATTATGAGGGAAGTCTTAGAGAATAGAAAGAAGAAGCTCTATGGGTCCGTAAACGTGCTCACCCGCAGTGGCCGGGTAATAGCGAGCACCTCGGTTCCCACGAATATAGCGACCAACACCTCTTCTCCAAGATCACAAGCACGCGACATACTCGAAGATCCTTTGTTAATCCAACTCAAGAAGACTCAAGCCAACATATCCATCTGGGACCTTATTGCATCATCATAGAAGAACCGAGACCTCGTCATGAAGAACTTGGATGACACATCAGTCTCTCCCGACACAACTCTCGAAGACCTCACAGCAATGATAGGTCACATTCACTTCGGCAATGTCATCAGTTTTGCCGACATGGACCTCCCGCCATTTGGGACCGATCACAATAAAGCCATCTACCTCAAAGTAAAGGCAAGGGGGAGACCCATTTTAAGAGTCTTAGTAGACGGTGGTTCCACACTCAACTTAATGCCTAGACGAGTCATGGGCATATTGGGGCTAAAAAGCTCCGATTTACAACCTTCTACCCAAGTCATTAGAGGGTACGGAAACACTGCCCGTACAGTCATGGGAATGCTAGAAGTTGATATCAAATTTGGAAGCATGATCATGTCCGTCCCATTTCAAGTACTTGATGTCCCGTCTTCGTTCAACTTACTTTTGGGCCGACCATGGATCAACAGTTCCAATGCTGTCCCTTCCACTCTCCATCAGTGTGTCAAGATCAGAAATGGGGACGAGATAGTCACTGTCATGGCCGAGAATGTCACCATCCACAGAAATGGGGGACAACCCGTCCACCAAGTTCAACACGGGATAGAAGATTATACTCTCTCCGGCGTCAACGCCATTGACAAAGAAGGGGGAAACGGACAATGGACCCTCGACAATCCTAAGATCCTCCGCATGATGAGGAACGTGAATCACTTTCCCGGTCTAGGCCTAAGGAAGCATCAACTAGGAATATTGCACCCCGTAGAGGTTCCTTTTGTCAGAAACAAGTTTGGTTTGGGATACGAGCCTACCGAAGATGATTTAAAATACGAGCAAGCGGTCAAGAATCAAAAGACCCGAGCTCGCAAATAAGGTCAACAATATGAAATCCCCAACTTGAGGCCTTACCGCAACACACTGAACGGTTATTTTGCTCGCCAAAGGGAAGATGTTCCGTACATGATCTTTCCTGAGCCATGGGTTAACAACAAAGGCGTCAGAAAGCCCGGTCTCGAGATCTTCACTGATTGTGAAATTCTGACACAAGAAAGGGAGCCTATTCCAATGTCACCCCGATAGTGGTGGGGCAAGAAAGTGACTATAGAGTCTGAGGTAGAGATTACCGTGGGGGAAGGACAGTCCGATCTAGCCTCCATGTTTGAAGAATTTTCCATCATGGACGATTATCAAGTCAACGCCATCTCCGACAACACAAAAATGGAGAGTCCATCTATCAGCGAGATCCAGCCAAGCTTCGGGCCAATCAACAATTGGTATTCTACGAAGGGGCCCATGGTATCCGAGGAATTTTTAGTCTGAGAAATGGGTTGCATACCCCGCACAGCAACAAAGGAAGCGCGGCTCACACTTGCTTTCGAGTCCAAGATTGTTTCTAATAGCCTCACCCAAGAGGATATGGAGGCCATAGCCGAGCGTGTGTTTCCTTTCTTTGCTAATGAAAAATTCGATATTTCTGAGTATCCCGAGATTGCAAACATCATAAATGATGAATTAACTAATAACGAACTTAATGAACAAGTTAATAATGATTTAAATTATGATGAATTAGACCACGAAAACATAACATACCTAAATGAACTAGCTCAATAGGTTCGTTGTCGTAGTGAAAATGGTCCAGGGACTGATGAGGAATTGCATGTTGTTAATCTGGGTACCGACGAAGAGCCAAAAGAAACAAAGATAGGCAGCTTCTTCAAGGGGGAAGACCGAGACAGATTGACTACACTGCTCAAAGAATTTGTGGATGTATTCACATGGTCGTACAAAGACATGCCGGGTTTGGACAAAAAGGCCATAGAGCACAGAATTACGATCAGAGAGGACGCCAAGCCAGTAAAGCAGAAGCTCAGAAAGATCAAACCAGAATGGTCCCTACAAGTCAAAGAAGAGATTGAAAAGCTCCTCAGTGTGGGTTTCATCAAAGTCATTGAGTATCCGACTTGGCTAGCCAACATTGTGACAGTCAGAAAGGCAAACGGCAAGGTCTAAGTTTGTGTGGACTTCCGGGATTTGAACAAAGCTTCCCCAAAAGATGATTTTCCACTACCAAACATCGACATGGTCGTCGATTCGACTGCCAACTATGAAGTCCGCTCATTTGTGGACGGTTTTGCCGGTTACAATCAGATTCTCATGTCCAAGGAGGACCAACACAAGACAGCTTTCACAACACCGTGGGGCACTTTCTGCTATACAGTCATGCCGTTCGGGTTAAGGAACGCTGGGGCTACCTACCAAAGGGCTGTTACGGATCTATTTCATGACATGATTCATAAAGAGATCGAGGTCTATGTAGACGACATGATCATCCATTCAAAGGGAACCGACGGTCAACATTTGATCGATCTTCGCAAGTTCTTTGAACGACTCCAACAACACAACATGAGACTCAATCCCACAAAGTGCACTTTTGGGGTCATCAAAGGAAAGGTTCTCGGTTACATGGTCACTGAGAGGGGAATTGAAGCCGATCACTCCAAGATCAAGGCAATCATTGACATGCCTCCTCCAAAGACGCAGAAAGAAATCAAAGGTTTCATGGGCAGACTTCAATACATCAGTCGGTTTGTGCACCAACTCACTTCCATGTGTGAGCCGATCTTCAAGCTACTCAAGAAGAATGTGGCTCTAGAATGGACCGATGCTTGCCAAGAAGCCTTCGACCAAGTGAAGCATTACTTGACGTGCCCTCCAGTTTTGGTTCCACCGCACAAGGAGAAGCCTCTCTTGCTCTATCTCACTGTCAATGATGAAGCCCTAGGGGCTATGTTAGCACAAGAACAACGAGACTCCGCAAAAGAGAATGCTATCTACTTTGTCAGCCGCCGGTTTCAAGGAGCTGAGAAGAACTACTCTGTCTTAGAGAAGTCTTGTACGGCATTGGTTTGGGTTACTCAAAAGCTCAAGCATTACATGGAGGCCTTCCCAATCAAGTTGGTAGCAAAAGTGGACCCGCTCTGCTACATCTTCGAGAAGCCTTTCATGTCAACAAGAATAGCTAAATGGTATTTCATGCTCGTCGGCTACGATATCACTTACGTCACACTCAAATCCATCAGGGGGAAAGTGTTCAGTGATCAGCTTGCTGAATTTCCGTGTGATGAAGTGAAGGGGAAAGATGTACGGTTCCCCGACGAGCATTTAATTTGCGCTACAATAGAGGAAAATAAGTGGCAACTTTTTTTCGATGGCGCGGCCAATAAGCATGGATATGGCACAGGGATGTTACTTGTTGATCCAAAAGACATCTATACTCCAATTGCTATCTGCCTCGAATTTGAAGCCACCAACAACATCGCCGAATATGAAGCATGCATAGCAGGGCTCGAAGCGGCCCTCGAGAGAAATGTCACGAGTTTAGAGGTATTTGGTGATTCCTTACTCATCATCAATCAGAGATCTAGAAAATGGAAGATTCAAGACTCAACTCTACAATGGTATGGTCAATATCTCGAGGAGTTGGTTGAACAGTTTCAAGAAATCACCTTCAACTACCTGCCAAGGGACAAGAACCATTTCGCTGATGCACTAGCCACCATCGCTTTACTGGTCGAAATGCCCAAGGGTAAAATGGTGAAGCCCTTTAAAATTTCCCGAAGGAACAGTCCGGCATACTGCATGAGTATCGAGATCAACGAGGTCCAGGCAAACTCCCCGTGGTATTCAAATATAATGAATTTTCTCAAGAATGGCACTTATCCCGAGAATAGCAATAAGAAGTCTTAGATGGCGTTGCAAAGGCTAGCCTCTCGATATGTACTAATTGGAGACTGAGTCTACAAAAGGCACCACGAAGGGATCAATCTCTTATGCACAAGTGAGCTGAAGGTCAAGAAATAATGCATGAGATCCACGAAGGTGAATATGGGCCCCACATGAACGGGTTTATGTTGACCAAGAAGATACTCCGCATGGATTAGTATTGGAGTACCATGGAAAGAGACTGTATCGAGAAAATCAAAAGGTGCGCCAAATGCCAATTACATGGCAACCTACAGCACGCTCCACCCTCACAACTTTACAACATGACCACGCCATGGCCTTTCTCTTGTTGGGGCATAGACATCATCGGCAAAGTTCACCCTACTGGCAGCAACGGACAATCTTTTGTCCTAGTAGCCGTGGACTATTTTACAAAATGGGTCGAAGCACAGGCTTACCCGGTTCTCAACGCCAAGAAAGTGGCCGAATTCGTGAAGACCCACATCATGTGGCGGTACGGCGGTCCTCATGAAATCATCTCAGACAACGGTTCTCACTTTGAGAAAGAGATGGATGAACTCCTGGTAGAATACAAGATTACTAAGCACAAGTCATCTCCATACCGCTCTCAAGCAAACGGCGCGGTTGAAGCAGCTAATAAGATAATCAAGACCATTGTGAAGAAAATGGCCTCCGCCGGAAGGGATTGGCCAGAAAAGCTACCTCTAGCATTGTGGGGCTACCGCACGTCAATACGGACAGCAACTGGAGAAACTCCTTATACACTGGTGTATGGTTCCGAAGCTGTACTCCCAATAGAGCTCGAAGTCCCATCCCTACGGGTCCTCCTCGAGAACCAAGTCAATGAAATCGATTGGATGAAAAGTCGATATGAACAGCTAGCTCTACTCGACGAGAAAAGGCTAAGGGCACTCGGACGTACGAGAGCCTATCAACAAAGAATGGCAAGGGATTTCAACAAAAAGGTGAAGCCTCGAAACATCAATGTGGGAGATTTGGTCCTAAGACAACATCCTCCTAATGCCATGAACCCCCTAGGAAAATGGGGACCCCGATGGATCGGTCCGTATGTGGTCAAGAAGATACTAAGCGGCGGTGCAGTCCGATTCGTGGATTTAGATGGAGATCAGCTGCCGAAGGAAGTCAACCTCGACAAGCTGAAGAGATTCTACGCTTAATAAACGAAGACCATTTTAAAAAAAAAAGCTCGCTAGGTTGAAAACCCGCAAGGGCGGCCTAGGCAAAAATTATAGAACGTGCAAAAAAGAAGCCCGCTAGATTGAAAACCCAAAAGTGCGGTCTAGGCAAAAAACAGGGTGCACAAAAAAAAAAGGTCTTCGTTTGTTTGAACTACGGAGACCTGAGCCTCTACACTGGAGGAACGTAGGCAACCTTCGGGTGCGGTCTAAAATATAAACAAATACCCAAATCATTTCAATTAACGAGATGCAATTTTATTCAAATCCTTAAATCATTTTTGCCATTACAACGGAAATTTTGAGCTATTAAAAGACATCAAAACATTAAATCCTAAACAAGTGGTCTATTCTAATTGCAATCTCGATGGTACAAAAGAAATATCTAATTTTTCATTAGTTTAGGGACCCATTGCTTTTGGGGACGGTCTTTGACCTTCTTGAGTGAGAGCGGAGCACCCTCAGAATCACCAAGGCGAGAAAAGACACTCGGGCGAGACGGAGCTTCATCAACAACCTTCTCCTTGCCCTTGCTAGAAGGAGCTTTGACTGGAACACTCAAAGGACGCTTCCACACATGAGCGGAATGACCTTTACCCCTCTTCTTCTTGGGCACGAAATGGGGCCTATAGTCCTTAACTTGAACCACCGGCTTCTTGGAAACGGCAACAACATCCTCATTGGGTCTCCCCAAATGGTCAAAGACACTAGGGTGTGCCTTCATAATGGAGATGGGTGATAAATGACAATTTATAGTCATTTATAGTATATATTCTAGCTATTTTATATTAGTTTTAGTTATCTTTTGTTTTATTTTACTATGTTTTATTGTAAATATTCAAGATATGATGCATTTGGTAGTTTTATGTGTTACACAGGTGATAGGTACACTTTTTAACAAATTCACATGGTCTTTGGAGCTATGGATGCAAAAGGGTAGAAATTGGAGGACTTGCATTAAGAAAAACAAAGAAACAGTCGTGAACAGTTCCAGAGCGGCCGAGCTCTTTAATTAGAGCGGCCGATCAAAAGAGTCAAAAAGAACAAACCCTTCTGGAAAATTGGATCGGGCGCTCCCTTTCCTTGACTCGGCCGATCCACTCGGCCGAGCATGAATAACAGAGCGGCCGCTCCACGCCTGTAACAGTCATCTCCAAAAGGCACCTTTTCAAGAAGACCTCCGGGAATAATCACCTCCACTCCTCCAAGGCCTATATATAGAGATAGATTTCAGTAGTTTTAATATCTAGAAATTGTTGTAAACTTACTATAGTTAAATTTGTACTCAAAACATCAATAAATTCTCAGAATTTGTGAAAGATATTCATCATTTTCTTGAACAAATTTCTGAGTTTGTGAAGCAATAATATCAAGAGGTTATTTTCAAGTATTTGTCTTCAATTCAATCCAGAATAAGTATCTCTTCTTCTATCTTATCTTCTTCATCTTATTCTTGTTATTATTTCACAAATGACTAGTGAGTAATCCTCCTTTTTCCTTGGGATTGGATACTCAACTTCATTTGTTCATCATCTTTTATGCTCTAATTCTTTTCTCTTCATCTTAAACAATTCTACTATATCAAAATTAAATGCCTACAACCACGATGACGTCCATGGTTGTATGAATCCTAGTTAATCGAGGGAAGTACTGATCGGAGAACCTTGATTAGCGGATCCATATAGTCAGAACTAAGTTCATTACTCACGAGAGTAGTGTAATGGCTTAGGGATGCTCCTTGAGTGGAAAGTATGCCGATTTTCATAAAGAAAACTTAATGGATTCTTACTAATTATGGGCCATCGAGAGATAGGGCATAATTAGTATGAGAGTACAAACGCTACTTGCTTGATCGTGAGAAGTAGTGTAGGCCAAGCATACCATCCTTGATTTAAAATGAACTTTTAATCTAAAAAAAAAAAAGAGCAATACAATTTGATGAACATTTGAATGTTTGAAGTCCCAATCCCGGGAATTCATTAATTATAAAGAGTTTTCTATCTAAATTAAGAGTATTGCAATTGTTTCTAGTTTAGTGACACACAATTCTATAAACCCCAATCATTTTCTTTTCTTTATTTTTATTTAAAGCAAAACATTTACAAAGTAAAGTTGTCTCCGTGGGATCGACCCGCTCTTGCACTATCTATACTACATAAACCCGTGCACTTGTGGATTTAAACATAATAATGGGTTTATCACCCTCGGGGACGGACACTTTAACTTCAGAGGTGAAGGTCATGGGAGCCATTTCTTGACAAGAATTTGAAGGATAAGAGCAGAGAGATGTTGCAGAAAGTTGATGTGTGAAGAAAATGGTCGAATTTGGTTCAAATTTATAGCTGTTGGAAAGCCTGTTCAAAAAAAGAAAGGGGTTGCAATTCAGCAGGCCAGAAGCGCGCGCCTCCGACTAAGGCTGCGCAACGCGCGCGCTTCCCACACCAAAGGCCCAACGCGCGCGCCTTTGACAGTTGTTCAGACAAAAATAGCCTTTGTCAGTTCAGTACATAACCTAGGCATTTCAACGCCTATAACCTGCAGAAGAGATCAATCCCAGCAACAAAAGGAGCTCAACAGACAACAACCAAACACACATTGGGCCTACATTTGTTTGTAAAGGTCGACATCTAGGATCGAGCCATTTATAAAATATAAAAAAATGTGTAGTAACTTAAATAGGACTGTAAATGCGTGCTAAATATTTATTACATGTAAATAAAAGTGTTTTCAGTATCTCATCCTCCCCAGGATACTACTCAGAATCATCATCATCGGCAGCACCGTGCCCACCCCACTGCCGCTCTCAGTCTCCTCCTCCTCCTCCTCCTCATCATCATCATCATCATCAGCAGATTCTTCCTCCTCAGATGTCTCCACCACAACATCATGCCAGGTCCTCTTGGCAGCTCTCCCTGATGAACTAGCACCGCCCCTGCTCTGACTGGTACCGCCCCTACTCTGGCTACCTCCTCGACTCAGACTCCTGCTCAGTGACTGCCTCGCCGAAGAGACAGCCTCATTAATATTCAGTGCGGCATCCCTGCAGCCTCGTCCCATGCCCCGAGCACCTCGGGCAGCTCCTCTCGTGGCACCAGAGATAGCACCAGTAGCATCTCTAGTCATAGCAGCAATGTCCCTGCACAGTCTTAGCACCCTCTCCTCCAGTTGACGCAGTCTCCTCATCATCCCTTTGTTCTGTCTGCCCAAGTGCCTATAAACAGCTATAGGTACATGTTACAATGGAGGATAGAAAAGAAAATTGCATCAATACAAGGAACAGAAAGCAAGGCTGGAACTGAGAAATGCAAAGACAGTCAGAAAAGTATACCACAGCAGCCTGAGCAGGAGGCTCTCTCTCTCTGGCGACATGTCCTCAGGAACAATCTCCCTCTGCTCCTCGAAAACCCCAAAGTTTGAATAAGTATAGTATGAAGGAGGCAAAGGAGGATCAAAGCAATACCCGGTACCGGTGGCATAAAACCAAGCGGAGGTCGTGGGAGCAGCCTGTGCTCTCCTCAGGTCAGCAAACATAAAACCCTGCATCAGATTGTTCTCCCTAAAAAAGACCATAATCCTGATCCAGGTGAATGTAGGGGATAGTATCAATCCCTGAAATGTATGCCGCACGGTCTGCCTATGAAAGTGACCTCCAATTACGAGGACAGGAGGGAGGAACATTTGGAACTGCAGGACGAGGGGGGTTGTAAAAATCCGTCATCTGGTGTTTGCGCGCGAGGTTTTTGCTTCGATGGTACGCTTTCGACCTTCGATTCACCTTCTTATTGATTTTAGAGTCGCCACCATGTTATTGTCGGAACACGGACCGAGATGTCTGGATTCGGGGGTTAAGTTATGAATTGGCAAGGTTAAGGAGCACCCAATTCACCCAATCTAGGATTGGTCTTGCTAAGAAATCATCATCATCGTTTCAAAATCATGCATTCGTGAACCAAAAGATAAAAACAAACAAATAAATAATGACTTATTTATTTGGGATGTCGGATCGTATGCTTAGAGACCATCTCCATGGGTTGGAGAGGCTCTAGGCTGATCCTTTAATGGAATCACACTACTTCAAACACAAAGAAGGAGATGAGGAAATAGAAAAGCAAAGATTTACCTAAGCGTTTTCTTTAAGAATCCTATGGATGGCCTTGACTAAAGGCCTTGATCCTCCAAATTTCGTGGGTATCAGAGAGGGGCTGATTAGAAGGACTTGTTTGGTGAGATTTTGAGTGGTTGTTTGGTGAATATAGAGTCTACCCTTTTTCTGGTTCAAGAACCTTATATTTATAGGAGATTTTGACCTAGGATTTTAGGCAATGAGGTAAGTTGAAGTGGGAATCAATGAGTTGATCTCCACAGAGGTATTTTTGGACTCTAGGATCGGCCATTAGGTTTTCCCGGATTGCATGAGTGTTTGCCAAGAAAAGGGGTTAAGATCAACAAGAAAAGTGATGGAATCACTTATTTTCCCTCTGCGATAGTTTTAATGTACTGAAGGCGACCCATAAATCCCTTGACTTCTTTTTGCGTCTTAGGTGGAGGCATGTCAATGATGGCTTTGATCTTAGCGGGATCTGCTTCTATAACACGCTCAGTGATCATGTACCCAAGGACCTTTCCTTTCACTACCCCAAATGTCCACTTGGCCGGATTAAGTCTCATCTTGTGGTGTCTCAACCTCTCAAAGAACTTTTTGAGGTCGATAAAGTGCTGCCTATCGGAGCCTTTGGAGTGTATGATCATATCGTCAACGTACATCTCCATTTCTTTATGTATCATGGCATGGAACAATGCAGTTACGGCTCTCTGATAAGTGGCTCCGGCATTCTTGAGTCCGAATGGAATGACCGTATAACAGAACGTCCCCCAAGGTGTGGTAAACGCTGTTTTGTGTTGGTCCTCCTCGGCCATGAGGATCTGATTGTAACCGGCGAATCCGTCTACGAATGAACGAACTTCCTACTTCGCGGTATTATCGACGAGCATGTCTATGTTTGGAAGAGGAAAATCATCTTCCGGAGATGCTCTGTTGAGATCACGGAAATCAACACAGACTCGGACTTTTCCATTTGCTTTGGAAACTTGTACAGTATTAGCCAACCAGGTTGGATACTCTATTACTTTGATGAACCCAACACTCAGGAGTTTCTCTATTTCTTGTTTGACTTGTACTGACCACTCGGGCTTAATTCTGCGGAGTTTCTGCTTGACTGGCCTCGAATCAGGAAGCAGTGGTATCTTGTGCTCAACAATCGAATTGGCTAGCCCCGGCATATCTTTGTAGGACCAAGCGAACACATCCACAAATTCTCGGAGAAACGCTATGAGGGCTTGTCGGTCTTCCCCGTTGAAGAAACTGCCAATCTTGGTCTCTTTCGGATCATCGTCCGTCCCCAGATTAACTGTTTGCATTTCTTTGGCATCAATAGGACCATTTCCGCCACGAAGACCTACTTGCTTATTAATTTCTTTTAAGATTTGTTCGTTTTCTTGATCTATCTCGTCATATGACTCATTATTATCTAATTCGTTAGAGTTATTAGTTAATTCATCATTTAGGACGCTAGCAATCTCTGGATACTCAGAAAGATCTATTTTTTCATTAAGAAAGTAGGGGAATACACGTTCCGCGAAGGCATCCAAGTCCTCTTAGGTGAGCTCATCGGTAGCGGTATCTGACTCTAAGGTAGGAGCTACAAATTTTCTTGCCCTATGGGGATGGGGAGTACATCCTAATTCCTTGTTCAGGAAGTCTTCACTTGCTATGGGTCCCCCATTTATGTACCAATTCTGAATAGGCTCGTCACTCTTCTTGATGAGCTTGGTGTAGTCTTGGTTCGGAGTGTCCCCCTTGTCTATTGCATTAATCTGAGTGTCCTCTAGCTTGCAAAGGTTGAGAAATTGGTGCAGTAGGTCTTCTCCCAACACAAAGTCCCACTCGCTGAATGCCTCGGCCTTGGTACCCCCTAATTCTCGAGGTAGCCACGAGAATTGCATCGGTTCTGTTTCGAGTGAGTACGGATCACAGTCACTGAATATTTCAAAGCCTGGTTGGCGCTTCCCCCTATGGTCAATCCATGGTTCAGGGAACATGAAGTATGGCAAGTTTTCCCCCTCGCGCACAAAGTTGTTATTTTGCATACTAAGTACTTGATCATGAGGCAACATGTAACAGAAAGAAATTTCATTATTAAACTTTGGAGTACTCTCGCCCACATTTGGAACTAGGCGAGTAGTCTCCTCTTCCTCACTAGCTATCTCTATTACATTGATCCCTCCTCTCACACTTGGGAGAGGGTTTGTCACTACATTAGGAGCCCCTAGCTGCTTATAATCTATTAGATCTTGGATCACATCTTTGAGGTGGTGGCAAGAGTCGGTGTCGTGAGCACTGGCCCTATGAAATTCGCAGAAGAGGTGATGAGCCTGATTAAGAGGGAATTCCTTTGGAGTAGTAGGCTTCCTTGGTGCTACCTTGTCGGCTTTCACAAGTATATTAAACATTTGGCTTTGGGTGATACCTTCTAGCTTGTTATAGGTCCTCTGCCTTGTTTTGGTCTTGGACTCAACTTCCATCTTGTAACATTCTCTTTGAGCTTGTAGACAGGCTTGAAGTGTATCGATCTTCTTCTCAAAGTACTCTTCTTGCATGAGTAATCCCTTTCGAATTGCATTGACCTCCTCCTCTCGGGCTAGCAAATGATTTTGGAGAAATTTGATTTCTCTGTCGAAGAATTCCTTTTGTGTTCGTAGTCGAGTCATGAACTCTTCCTTTATCTCTCTCTTGAAGCGTGCGTATAAGACCGTAGCATACACCTCAGAGAGTTGACTCACTTCCCCTTCTAGTCGAGCTTTGAGGTCGCTGAGTTCTTGGGCAAACTTGGTGCTTGACATTGTGTTTGGGAGTGTGGAGCTACTTTGCTGATCGGACGGACCTAGAGTGCAGAAACTGTGTCAAATCCAGGCTGGGGTCCCAACAAGTTGGCTTTTATGAAACAGGGGTTGACCAACACGGCAGATTCACAGAAAAGGGAGGATGTCTCGTACGAGACAATGGATGTCTCGTACGAGGCATCCAGCCTAACAGTCAGATTGCAGATTTTAATCCTATTGGTCGGATGGAATTCAATCCATTTTAAGAGGTTACTACTCTAGTTCATCCTGGAACAGTGGATTCTGTCAACCTAGAATATGAGCCCCTTGTTTTTCACCTGTATTGCACTCTCCCAAACGGACAATTGGGGTAAAGGTCCCATATTCTCATCGGAATCCACCATTCAATTAACCAAACCTAAGTGACCCGTAGTTGTTTTTCACTTTGTTAAACAACGCATTAATGCAATCAAACCTTGTGAATTTTAAGGGACAACCGAAAGGGACATTGTGAACGCTGCGGTCGAAACTAAGCCAAAATGGCATCCACAATCCCGTACAGAATAGTGAAAGTAGGAAAACACAAACTCGGATTTCCGTAGAGAGGTTCTCCATTCTTTCAAAATCCTTTGTTCAACATTTTACCGAAGGGACATTCGTTATATTCACAAGGGAGGATTATAGATTGTAAAGACGCGTTATCTTGGGTAAAGATTAAAACAACCCTAAGAATCGAACCGACCGGTCTCGAGGGGTGTCTTATTAACTAGTATGTATGCATGAGGTTGATGCAAGGCTTACGGCTAAGGCTCCCCATGAACACGGTCTAGGAGCGTGTCACGGAGTGGGTACACCATCTTTGGAGAGACCGGCGAGAGCCATTCGTTAGAATGGGGGTGCTGACCGACATCCGTCCTCCGATTGGGACCCGGGTTTATAGGGTATGTAGTGCAATTAATCTACATATGTGCACGTGTGTGAGAGTCAAGATCTAGGTGTCAAGGTTAAAATAGAAAGTTTTTTTTTTTGAAATTAAAAAACAAAAACATGAAATGGCCGGGCCAAGTGGCTGCCTACATTTCCCTCTTGTGGAGGAACTCAGGCCGTCGTAGTTCACACATAAGGCAAACGCATGTAAAATAGGGGATAAACATTTAGCAAGTACTCCTGCAAAACAAAGGTTAGCCTTATAATATATGGGGAGTTTCTTCGTCGTTAGGAAGGTCCCATGACTCAGAAACAGGGGGGAGGGCAGATCTGGAACTCTGTGTGCGTGTTTGAACCGAATAAAATTCCCTTTTCAAACCAGAGAGTCAGATCCGCCAGGTAGAACTGAGATGTCTCGTACGAGACAAGTGATACCTCGTACGAGGCATCCCAATCTGGGAACAGACTAACGTACAGAATGCAGAATTTTGAAACAATGATGATGATTTCTTTCGACGCAAGTCAAACCCACTTACTGTGATCTATCCCCAGTGGAGTCGCCACTGTTTGTGCGCGAGGTTTTTGCTTTGATGGTACGCTTTCGACCTTCGATTCACCTTCTTGTTGATTTAAGAGTCTCCACCATGTTATTGTCGGAACACGGACCGAGATGTCTGGATTCGGGGGTTAAGTTATGAATTGGGAAGGTCAAGGAGCACCTAATTCACCCAATCTAGGATTGGTCTTGCTAAGAAATCATCATCATCGTTTCAAAATCATGCATTCGTGTACCAAAAGATAAAAACAAACAAATAAATAATGACTTATTTATTTGGGATGTCGGATCGTATGCTTCGAGACCATCTCCATGGGTTGGAGAGGCTCTAGGATGATCCTTTAATGGAATCACACTACTTCAAACACAAAGAAGCAGATGAGAAAATAGAAAAGAAAAGATTTACCTAAGCGTTTTCTTCAAGAATCCTATGGATGGCCTTGACTAAAGGCCTTGATCCTCCAAATTTCGTGGGTATCAGAGAGGGGCTGATTAGAAGAACTTCTTTTGTGAGATTCTGAGCGGTTGTTTGGTGAATATAGAGTCAACCCTTTTTCTGGTTCAAGAACCTTATATTTATAGGAGATTTTGACCCAGGGTTTTGGCCAAGAAGGTAAGTTGAAGTGGGAATCAATGAGTTGATCTCCACAGAGGTATTTTTGGACTCTAGGATCGGCCATTAGGTTTTCCCGGATTGCATGAGTGTTTGCCAAGAAAAGGGGTTAAGATCAACAAGGAAACTGACCAAAAACCCGATTGTCGAGGGGGATGCCTCGTACGAGACCTCGTATGAGACATCAATGTCTCGTACGAGGCATCTAAGTGCTGGAATCACTTATTTGCCCTATGCGATAGTTTTAATGTTCAGTTTGGCCCCTAACTAACGGAGTCAGTTAGAAACTTAACAAAACATGTCCAACTTAATGAGTTTTGACCCAAATCAAAGGCGAGACATAGAAGTAGTGTGATTATTAATGAATGTCCAAAATGGGGTGTCGACACCTAGATGCCATGCTGCCAGAACACTCTGTCTCCCAAATACAGAGCCATGCACTCCACCGAACTCATCAAAAGTTGGGTACGGGTAGGAATCAGAGTATGCTCGAACCAGTGCTGAACCAACCTCCACAGGTATAGGGAAAAGACAACAGACTCAGGCCTCAAGGTGTCCAAATGCCGTCGGGCCGATGTAAGACTGATAGGGTTCGTACCGGTCTTCACATTCCTCTTCTTGTACGACCACCGTGCACAATCAGGATGTTGGGGCTGGTTTTCCTTATCAATCTTGAAGTCCCTCAGATTCAGGACAGCAAACGCCCAGAGTTGTAGACAAAAAGCAAAAACAGAGTTAATGACAGTCAACAAAAGCAGTTATAACCAAGACAAGAAAAGTGTAAAAGGTACAGAAAGTGGTATACCTCCCACAACAAGCTAAAGCCCGTAACCAGCTGCCAGTCGAACGGCTGGTCAAATCCATGCCATGATAACAAGCGTCCAGACCCGCAGTACCCTAGTTATACCGGCCAATATCATCCAGGTCCAACAAAAGATCCAACAAAGCCAGAGAGACTGAAGACCCTCCATTGGCAAAGAAAGTATGGGACAACAAATACCAGATAAAGCAACGGGCCACAGCATCGACCCTATCAGCAGTCACACCCCGAGACTCGGCCAAGAGGATGTTAAAATAACGACGGATGCTTCCCCAAGTCACCCGATAGTTCTTCGCAACAAAGCGGCAATCAACCAGAGCCAACAGTTCATCAGGAGTCCGATGAGCCACTCTCTGAGCATAAGGGACCGGTTCTCCCATGAACGGTATACCCGTCAAAGCTGTGAAGTCAGTGGGCGACATAGTCACCTCGCCCATGGGTAAATGAAAGGTGTAGGTGGTGTCCCACCATCTTTCCCTCAATGCCTGGACCACATCGGGATCATTCTTTAAAGCTGGAAGGTTGGTGACAAAAAGACCAAAATGGGTCTCTGTAACTCGGGCCCGAACGTTCTCAGGCAGCTTCTTCCATATGGAGATGGGCCCATGAGCCCCACCTCGAATATCTGTCAGACGGCTCCACTCCTAAAAAGAGACAAGAAACAGAGAAAATTTCGTCAGCATAACTGCTAGAAAACGGATGAATCCGACATGAAGATTTCGATAGCATGGCAATGTCACAATGTGCAAGTGTAGACACCCCGCCTTGGACCGCTCACCCCGATTGCATATTTGATTTTGTGTTTCTCCCCATTCTAAGCGTTTCTTGTTAGTTTCTGTCACTTCCGTTAAGTTCCTGACTGACTTCGTTAAGTCCAGGGACTAAACTGAATGACAGGGCTGACTTTCCAGTCCATTCTGTCAAAAGTGCCTTCTCTGAGTCACGCGCCTCCGACAGGAGGATCCAGGCGCGCGCGCCTCCCGCCCCCAAAGCAGGAAGCGCGCGCCTCTGGGCGTCAGTTACAGATTTCTGGCCAGGATTCCCTCCCTTGCTCAATTTACAAGATTTTGCCCGGGAAGGATTTCTTGGTGACTGAGTTTTGGCACCAAAAACACCCCTCTTTCACCTATAAAAACCTCTCTTCACCTCCATTTTCAAGGTTCGAAAAATCATCGGAAAAACCCAATCGAAAAGAACAAAAAAATTGAACTTACAAAACTATACCAAAATCACTTTCTAAAGGTTCTCCAAGGATTTCTTCAAGCAACATTTGAAGGTCTTCGAATTATAGGTAAAAGTCCATCTTTTCCTTTATTTTCTACTTCATCTCCTCTCTCTCTTTTACTCTAATCAAATGTGCAATCACCCAAATCATTTTGGGACATGACTCTAATGATCACCTCATCTCATTGAGGTTGGTTAAGGAGTTATCTCCTACATTCCAAATCCTATTTTAAACCCCCCCCCTTTTCATGACTTAAAGAAGAAGAAGAAGAAGAACATTTTCATTCATGTAGATTTTGATCAAGCAAGACCAACTTTAGTTGGGCGAGATGGGTGTTTCGGTACTTCCCATCTCGTAATCTAACAAAGAATCTCTGTTTTTGTAATCAAACTTAGGCTACAATCAATAGGTTTTTCTTATGTTCCTCAAAACATAGGTGGCGACTCTAAAAACAAGTTAGACATCCTAGGATAATTCACCGCTCTAGCCAAGTTGTGGTTTCCCGGGGTATCTACAGTGGCGACTCCGCTGGGGATTACTATTTGAGGGTTAAACTTGCATTCTGATCGAAATCTATATCTTTTCTGGGCATTCTGTTTCCTGATGGGGGAGGGGCGCGCGTCTGGCCTTTTAAGCCTAAGGCGCGCGCATCCCGCATCAAGAACCAGAATCGCCCACTTCTTCATGTTCTTCATCTTCTTCTTCTGTTATTCTGCACTAATCACTTCTGCAGGGGTTACAATATGAACATAGGACCAGGGCAATCACCTGAGTCCAAAGTCTGACATTCTGACAGGTGTGCCCCAGAAGCGCGCGCCTCCCATAAGCATTTCGACATGCGCGCGCGTCCCACATCAGTACTCAAAGGCGCACGCTTCTGGGTTGATTCCCAGAACAGAAACAGGTTTCAGTGACTGAGCAGAACAGTGGGGTGTGGGCACAGTTGCCTGCATCAGAACAAAATTGAACCCTCTGACTGTTTTAATTTTGTGTTTTATTTACCGGTCACACGGGTGATTCGGGAGTTGTAATTTTATGTGCTTATGTGTTTTGTGTGTTTTTCTTTCTTTTCAAAAAAAAAATATATAAAAAAAAATAAATTTGTCACTTGTTAGACCTCACACTACATGCACATATTCCTATGAACTGCTCACTATCGAGTCGCATAAGTCCAACCCCAAACCCGTCGAGGCCCGTCCTAGAAAGTTTCAAGCTCCACCAGACCTTGCCTCTTTCGAAGCGGTAAACCTCAGCCCGTGGCGTAGTTCAAGACTACATGCCGGGGGTGACCTTTGAGCCTCATATTCAAGCCGAGCACAAACCACACAATTCTAGTTAGGGTCTAACACTCCGTGACTCAAGTCGGTTTCCATGTACCGAGATTTCCCTAAACTAATGTCTTCAAATCATACATTCCAACTTGTTGAAAGGGACGCAATAAAAATCCGTCCCCAAAAAGTGGTTATTTTGGACGAAAATAAAAATCCGTCCCCGCATGTATGCTTTACTACATTAATTTAGTTTAATCCTGATACATGTAGGACTCACAAGCGCGATGGAATCCGATGAGTATATGGGACCGCGAGATGGTCTATATACTAGTGTGACGATTCATTATTTTCTTAGAAACCCCAAAAGGGATTCATTCCCTCCGACTTATAAAAAAAAAAAAAAAAAAAAAAAAGAGTCTTTTCTTATGTGGTTCGAGTCGTGTGCCCAACTGTGTGTTCTAAGCCTCTTCATGGACCGCAAGTGTTACTCAAGGCTGACAAGGGCCTCTTCTGCAATATAGGTTCAATTGGTACTTACAAAGTCTACCGGGATTCAGCAAATCGGTTAGTCCGTGAAGAGATCACTCCAACAGTTCGAACATCAACCATGACCGGCAGCAGCAACACCATGTCTCTCGAACAGCTCTCAACCATGGTCCAACTCCTCCAAGAGCAAGTCTCCACCCTTAATAAGGAGGCACAAAACAAAGACGACATCTGGCAATCCCACCTCGACACCCAAAGGGAGGCCCACGAGGCCGAAATGGAGCTAATGAAAGAAAAGCTCACCAACCTTGCCAAGGGAAAGAACAAGAACAATGATGATGAATCCGAATGGACCGAGGGTTTGTTCAAGAGTCCTTATGTCAACACCCGCACCAAGAAAATGGGGGAACCAAGTTCCGAGAACAATGAGCCCAAAATGGTGGATTCTATCATGGCCTACATCGACCAAAAATTCAATGGGCTCAACATGGGGAAAGGCTCCGACACAAGCCTTTATCAATCATCCATCCTCATGAGTACTATGGCCGCTCTTCCCGATAAGTTCAAGATGCCCGACATAAGCAAATTCAAGGGCAACTCTTGTCCTATGGCTCACATTGAGACTTATATTTGGGCAATGGTTCCAAAGAAGGTCTCCCCCAAGGTGATGGCTCAATGCTTTCCTCTCACTCTTGAGGGGGCGGCAAAAGATTGGTATGCTACTCTCCCGCTCACTGTCCGTCTTGATTGGGACTCCGCCATGCTTGCCTTCAAGAACTAATACCAAGGCAACACCACTCACCGGCCCACAAGGAAAGAGCTAGAGAACACTACTCAATGAGACAATGAGTCCTTCATCGACTTCACAAGGAGATGGAATGACAAACTCTCTGAAATTGTTGAGAGGCCGAACACAAAAGAGCAAATGGACATATTTCTCAAGTGTCTCAAGATTGATCTCCGCACTCACCTAAGTGGGGCTTGCTACTCCGACTTCTCCCAAATGTATGAGGCGGGGGTACGCATGGATGACTTGCTCAAGGAGATTAAGAAGACCACTCCTACTTACCGCTACAAGGCCGCTTCCAACTCCACAAAAGAGGCCTCGGTCAACGCCGTCACTATTGACAAGGGGAATTACAAAAAGGTTCCTCCACCTCAAGGGAAGAAGTCCCGAAGTGACCGTGTCTACATGCCTCTCCAAGGCATGACTCAAACCGAAGTGTTCGAGGTCCTCAAGGCAAAGGGTCAAGTCACACCCGTGCAAGGGTACCAACCCAAGACGATCCACTCCAATCATGCTCACCACAAATATTGTGGCTACCACCAATATAGTGGCCACACCACCGAGGATTGCTTCGTTCTCCGCAATGTCATTCAAGATGTCATAGATAAGAAAGAATTTGTAGTGACTAATGACGAGCATGTCAATGTAATAGAGATAGGAGAACTCGAGGGGACCACCCATTCAATCCCAATTGTGAATGGGGGCCCCAATGTTATGAATAAACTTGACAATTCTTGTTATGTAGTGACTTACGATGAAGTAATGAGGGAAGTACTAGAGAATAGGAAAAAGAAGCAAGATGGGAACGTCAACATGCTAACTCGATCCGGGCGAGTCATAGCAAGCAACCCTTCCACTTCCGCACCGAACTCCTCTTCAAAAAGGCCGCAAGCTCACAACACTCCCAAAGATCCTCTACTTGTCCAACTCAAGAAAACACAAGCCAACATCTCTATTTGGGACCTCATTTCATCCTCGAAGAAACACCGAGATCTTGTCATCCGCAATCTCGATGATACATCAGTTTCTCCCGATACTACTCCCGAGGACCTCACGGCAATGATTGGTCACATTCATTTTAGCAACGTCATCACCTTTGCCGATATGGACCTTCCACCGTTTGGTTCCGACCACAACGAAGCTATTTACCTCAAGGTACGAGCAAGGGGGAAGCCCGTCTCAAGTGTCTTAGTGGACGGTGGTTCCGCTCTCAATCTCATGCCTGGTAGAATCATGGGCATACTGGGGATTAAGGATTCTGATTTGAAGCCTTCTACTCAAGTAATCCGAGGTTATGACAGCACCGCCCGTACAGTCATGGGTATGATCGAAATAGACATTGAGTTTGGGAGCATGGTCATGTCCGTTCCATTCCAAGTGCTTGATATCCCAGCCTCGTTCAACTTACTGTTGGGTCGACTATGGATTCATAGTGCTAATGCCGTACCGTCAACTCTCCACCAATGTGTCAAGATCCGAAATGGTGATGAAATAGTGACCGTAATGGCTGAAAACATCACTATCCACAGAAAAGGTAAGCCCGTCCACCAAGTTCAGCATGGTCTACCAGACTCCACTCTCTCCGGCGTCTCAATCAACGCCATTGACAAAGAAGGGGGAAACGGATCATGGACCCCCGGCAATCACAAAGTCCTCCGCATGATGAGGAATATGGATTACTTCCCTGGTTTAGGCTTAGGGAAATATCAACAAGGAATCCTACATCCCGTTCAAGTCCCATTTGTCAAGAACACCTTCGGTTTGGGGTATGAGCCTTCCAAAGAAGACTTGAAACAAGAGCAAGCGATCAAGAACGAAAAGGCCCGAGCTCGTAAAGAAGGCCGTCGTTATAAAGTCCCTAATCTAAGGCCTTACCGCAAGACATTGAATGGTTATTTTGTCCGCCAAGGGGAAGACGTTCCATACATGATCTTTCCCGAGCCGTGGGTTAACAATAAAGGTGTCAAAAAGCCCGGCCTCGAAATCTTCTCCGATTGTGAAATCCAGATATCCGAAAGAGAACCAACTCCCATGTCGCCCCGTGAATGGTGGGGAAGGAAGATGACTATAGAATCCGAGATAGAAATCACCGTAGGGGAGGAACTGACAGATTTAGCCTCCATGTTCGAAGAGCTTGCCATGATGTATAAATGCCAAGTTAACGCCATCCATGACACCGTCATCATGAACGAGACTCTCAGTGAGATCCCGCCAAGCTCCGAGCCGATCAACAATTGGTATTCAACAAAAGGGCCCGTGGTATCCGAGGAATTCTTACTCCAAGAAATGGGTTGCATACCCCGCACAGCAACAAAGGAAGAGCAGCTCACACTTACTTTCGAGTCCGAGAGTGTCTCTAATACCCTCACCCAAAAGGATTTGGAGGCCATAGCCGAGCGTGTGTTTCCTTTCTTTGCTAATGAAAAAATTGATATTTCTGAGTACCCTGAGATTGCAAACATCATAAATGATGAATTAACTAATAATGAACTTAACGAACAAGTTAATAACGATTCAAATTATGATGAAATAGACCACGAAAACACAACATACTTAAATGAACTTGCTCAACAAGTCCGTAGTCGTGGCGAGAATGGTCCAAAGGCTGAAGAAGAATTGCATGTTGTTAATCTGGGTACCGAAGAAGAGCCAAAAGAAACCTAGATTGGAAGCTTCTTCAAGGGAGACGACAGAGACAGATTGACTGCATTACTACGGGAGTTCGTGGATGTGTTCGCATGGTCATACAAAGACATGCCGGGTTTAGACAGAAAGGTAGCGGAGCACAGGATTCCAATCAGAGAAGATGCCAGGCCAGTAAAGCAGAAGCTCAGAAAGATCAAGCCAGAATGGTCTCTGTAGGTCAAAGAAGAGATTGAGAAGCTCCTCAGTGTGGGTTTCATCAAGGTTATCGAGTATCCGACATGGTTAGCCAACATTGTGACAGTCAGGAAGGCGAACGGCAAGTTTTGAGTTTGTGTAGACTTCCGGGATTTAAACAAAGCTTCCCCAAAAAATGATTTTCCACTCCCTAATATCGACATGCTAGTCGACTCCACTGCTGCCTACGAGGTTCGCTCATTCGTGGATGGGTTCGCTGGGTACAATCAGATTCTCATAGCCGAGGAAGATCAACATAAGACATCCTTCACAACACCGTGGGGTACCTTTTGCTACACAGTCATGCCATTTGGGTTAAGAAATGCTGGGGCTTCCTACCAAAGAGCCGTGACAGACTTGTTCCACGATATGATTCACAAAGAAATCGAGGTCTATGTGGACGACATGATCATTCACTCCAAAGGAACCGATGGTCAACACCTAATCGATCTCCGCAAGTTCTTCGAAAGGCTTCGTCAACACAAGATGAGGCTCAACCCTGCAAAGTGCACATTTGGGGTTATCCGAGGCAAAGTTCTTGGTTATATGGTTACTGAAAGGGGAATCGAAGTAGACCCCTCCAAAATCAAGGCAATCATTGACATGCCTCCTCCAAAGACGCAGAAAGAGATTAAAGGTTTCATGGGCAGACTACAATACATCAGTCGGTTTGTGCACCAACTCACTTCCATGTGCGAGCCAATCTTCAAGCTACTCAAGAAGAATGTGGCTCTAGAATGGACCGACGCGTGCCAAGAAGCCTTTGATCAAGTGAAGCATTACTTGACGTGCCCTCCTGTTCTAGTTCCACCGCACAAGGAGAAACCTCTCTTACTCTACCTCACTGTCAATGATGAAGCCCTAGGGGCTATGTTAGCACAAGAGCAACGAGAGTCCAAAAAGGAGAACGCCATTTATTTTGTCAGTCGCCGATTCCAAGGAGGCGAAAAGAACTACTCTGTCTTAGAGAAGTCATGTGCAGCATTGGTTTGGGTCACTCAAAAGCTCAAACACTATATGGAAGCTTTTCCGATCAAGCTAGTAGCAAAGGTGGACCCGCTCCGCTACATCTTCGAGAAGCCTTTCATGTCAACAAGAATAGCCAAATGGTACTTCATGCTCGCCGGCTATGATATCACTTACGTCACACTAAAATCCGTCAGGGGGAAAGTGTTCAGTGACCAGCTTGCCGAATTCCCGTGTGACGAAGTGAAGGGGGAAGATGTACAGTTCCCCGACGAGCATTTAATTTGCACTGCAACCGAGGAAGACAAGTGGCAACTTTTTTTCGATGGCGCCGCCAATAAACACGGTTTTGGTATAGGGGTATTGCTTGTCGATCCAAAAGACATCTACACTCCCATTGCCATACGCCTGGAATTCGAAGCTACCAACAACATTGCCGAGTACGAAGCATGCATAGCAGGGCTCGAAGCAGCTCTCGAAAGAAACGTCACGGAATTAGAAGTGTTCGGCGACTCTTTGCTCCTTATCAATCAGCAATCGGGTAAATGGCGAACCCAAGACCCGACTCTCCAACAGTATGGTCAGCACCTTGAAGAACTGGTTGAACAATTCCAAGAGATCACTTTCAACTACCTGCCAAGGGATAAGAATCGCTTCGCCGATGCACTGGCCACTATAGCTTCATTAGTTGAAATGCCCAAAGGGAAAATGGTGAAGCCTTTCAAAATTGCTCGAAGGAACAGTCCGGCATATTGCATGAGTATCGAGATCAACAAGGTTCAAACAAACTCTCCGTGGTATTCGGATATCATGAACTTCCTCAAAGACGGCACTTATCCCGAGAACATCAATAAGAAATCTCAAGCAGCTCTGCAAAGGTTAGCCTCTCGGTACGTACTGATTGGGGACCGAGTCTGTAAAAGGCACCACGACGGGATCAATCTCTTATGCGCCAATGAGGTCGAACCTCAAGAAATAATGTGTGAAGTGCACGAAGGAGAATGTGGACCCCACATGAATGGGTTTATGCTAGTCAAGAAGATACTTCGCATTGGTTACTATTGGAGCACTATGGAACGAGACTGTATCGAGAAAGTCAAAAGGTGTGCCAAGTGCCAATTACACGCTAATCTGCAACATGCTCCACCCTCACAACTTTACAACATGGTCACACCTTGGCCTTTCTCTTGTTGGGGGATAGACATCATCGGTAAAGTTCATCCTGCTGGAAGCAATGGTCAGTCATTCGTCCTAGTGGCAGTCGACTACTTCACAAAGTGGGTCGAAGCACAAGCCTATCGAACCCTCAACGCCAAGAAAGTGGCCGAATTTGTAAAGATTAATTCATGTGCCGATACGGTGTGCCTCATGAAATCATTTCCGACAACGGCTCTCACTTTGAGAAGGAAATGGATGCACTTTTGGTGGAATACAAGATCACCAAGCACAAGTCATCTCCTTACCGGCCCCAAGCAAATGGCGCAGTCGAAGCAGCAAATAAGACCATCGAGACCATCGTCAAGAAAATGGCCTCAACAGGAAGGGATTGGCCTGAGAAGCTACCATTAGCATTGTGGGGCTACCGCACATCAATACGATCCGCAACAGGAGAAACTCCTTATGCATTGGTCTATGGTTCTGAAGCCGTACTCCCTATCGAACTTGAAGTCCCATCTCTACGGGTCCTCCTCGAGAATCAAGTCAACGAGGTCAACTGGATGCAAAGTTGATACGAACAGCTAGCCTTACTCGACGAGAAAAGGTTAAGAGCACTCGAACGCACGAGGGCATATTAGCAAAGGATGGCAAGAGCTTTCAACAAAAAAGTGAAGCCTCGAAACATCAATGTGGGAGATTTGGTCTTAAGACAACATCCTCCTAATGCCATGAATCCCCTGGGGAAATGGGGACCCCGATGGATCGGTCCGTACGTGGTCAAAAAGATACTAAGCGGTGGTGCAGTCCGGCTCATGGATTTAGATGGTGACCAGCTGCCAAAGGAGGTCAACCTCGACAAGCTCAAGAGGTTCTACGCTTAATAAACAAAGACCATTAAAAAAAAAAAAAAAAAAATCGCTCGCTAGGTTGAAAACCCGCAAGGGAGGCCTAGGCAAAAATTAGAGCACGTGCAAAAAAGAAGCCCGCTAGATTGAAAACCCGCAAGGGCGGTCT
Source organism: Campanula takesimana (assembly GCA_026119855.1). Classification (NCBI taxonomy): domain Eukaryota; kingdom Viridiplantae; phylum Streptophyta; class Magnoliopsida; order Asterales; family Campanulaceae; genus Campanula; species Campanula takesimana. The sequence goes on from JAOWBW010000007.1 coordinate 1,502,485, forward strand.
AGGCAAAAAACAGGGTGCACAAAAAAAAATATATGGTCTTTGTTTGTTTGAACTACGAAGACCTGAGCCTCCCAACTAGAGGAACGTAGGCAACCTTCGGGTGCGGTCTAAAACATATCAAAAATACCCAATTCACTTCAAATAACAAAATGCAATTTTTATTCATTCAATGAATTATTCAAACCATTACAACGGATTTATTGAGCAACAAAAGACATCAAAATATTAAATCCTAAAACAAAGTGGTCTAATTGCAATCTCTTGGGGTACAAAGAAAAATCTAATCTTTCTTAGGTTTGGGAACCCATTGCTTCTTGTTATGTCCTTTAGTCTTCTTGGATGGGGACGGAACATTCTTGGGACCGCCAAGACGGGAGAAAACGCTAGGACGGGACGGAGCTTCATCAACGGCTTTCCCTTTACCCTTATCAAGCGGAGCCTTAGCGGGGACAACCATGGGACGCTTCCACACATATGAGGAATTTCCCTTACCTTTCTTCTTCTTGGGAAAATGACGGGGTCTATAGTCCCGCACATGAACCACCGGTCTCACGGGGTCAACAACATCGTCATTGGGCCTTCCCAAACGATCAAGAACGCTCGGACGCTTCTCCACCATCGAGACGGACCCCACAGCTGGAACGGCGTTCACCATTGGAACGGACTTCTCACCCTCGGGGACAGAAACCTTAACTTCAAAGGAGAAAGTCATTGGGGCCATTATGACAAGAATTTTGTGGTTTAGGGGGAGAAAGTGTTTGCAAAAGAATGCTGTGTGGCCATTCTGGTCGAAAAATGGTTCAAATTTATAGCTGTTGGAACATTCTGATCAGAAAAGAAAGGGGCTGTAATTCAGCAGGCTAGAAGCGCGCGCCTCTGACCAGGGCTGCACAACGCGCGCGCCTCCCACAAGCAAGGCCCGACGCGCGCGCCTTTGACAGCAGTTCAGACAGAAACAGCCCTTGTCAGTTCAGAACAGAACCCAAGCACTTCAACATATCCAGCCTGCAGCAAAATCAAATCCCAGCAACAAAAAAAGAGTTCAAAGCATTGACAACAAGCACCCTTTGGGCACACATTTGTTTGTAAAGAGTCGACATCTAAGATCGAGTCGTTAATAGAACATAAAAATGAGTAGTAAAATAAATAGGATTGTAAAATACATGCCAAATGTTATTACAGGCAAAAGTAAAAGTGTTTCAATCCCTCATCCTCTCAGCCACAACAGCTCGGGCACATCATCACCAACACTGTGCTCACCCCCTGCTACCGCTCTCGGTCTCCTCATCGTCATCATCATCCTCATCATCATCATCATCATCAGACTCAGAGGTCTCAATCACAACATCAGGACGGGTCCTCTTGGCAGCTCTCCCTGATGAACTGGCGCCGCCCCGGCTCCGGCTACCCTCTCGGCTCAGGCTCCTACTATGGCTACCTCCGTGACTCAGACTCCTGCTCAGCGACTGCCTCGCTGAAGAGACAGCCTCATCAATGTCCAGTGCAGCATCCCTGCAGCCTCGTCCCATGCCCCGAGCACCTCGGGCAGCTCCTCTCGCAGCACCAGAGACAGCACCGGCAGCATCCCTAGTCATGGCAGCAATATCCCTGCACAGCTCCAGCACCCTCTCCTCCAGCTGGCGAAGCCTCCGCCTCATTCCTTTGTTCTGCCTACCCAAGTTCCTATAACCAGCTATGGGCACCTGTTGCAACAAAGAATAGGGAAAAGAAATTATAAAGGGACAGAAAAACAAGACTGGAACTGAGAAAATGCAAAGATGGTCAAAAAAAACATACCACAGCAGCCTGAGCGGGAGGCTCTCTCTCCGGTGACATATCCTCGGGAACAATCTCCCTCTGCTCCTTAAAGACCCCGAAGTTGGAATAAGTGTAATAAGGAGGAGGCAAAGGAGGATCAAAACAATACCCAGCACCGGTGGGATAGAATCGGGCCGAAGTCTGCGAAGCAACATGTGTCTCCCTCGGATCAGTGAACATGAAACCCTGCTGGAGGTTGTGCTCCCGGAATAAACCGTAATCCTGCTCCAGATGAATGAAAGGGACAGCATCAACCCCCGCAAGATAGAATGCCCGGTCTGCCTCTGAAAGAGCCCTCTAATTACGAGGACAGAAAGGCAGAACATCAGGAACCGCTGGTCTAGGAGGGTGGTGGAAGTCCGTCACTTGACCACCATGCTGCCAAAACACTCTCTCTCCGAGGTACATCGCCATACACTCCACTGAGCTCATCAGGAGCCTCGAACGGGTGGGAATCAGGGTATGCTCAACAAAGGCATAAATAGCTCTCCATGGAAACAAAGAAAAGGCGACAGCCTCCGGCCTCAAAGAATCCAAGTGGCGCCGAGCTGAAAGCAGGCTGATGGGAGCAGTACCGGTCCTCACGTTCCTCTCCCTATATGACCACCTCACACAGTCCGGATACTGGGGCTGACCTTCTCTGTTGATCTTAAAGTCCCTCAGCTCCAAAACAGCAAAGGCCCATAGCTGCAAAACAGAGGCAAAAGCAGAATTAAGTGACAGTTCAAAGATACAGTAAAGCAATGACAAGAAGGCCGAAGAGAAAAGGGAAAGCAGTATACCTCCCACAACAGGCTGAAACCCGTGACCGAGCTGGTGGTCGAGCGGCTAGTCAGATCCATACCATGATAACAAGCAGCCAACCCCGCTGCACCCCAGTTGTAATGACCGACCTGGTCTAAGTCCACCAACAAGTCAAGCAAAGCCAAAGAGGCCGAGGACCCTCCACTAGCAAACAGGGTATGAGACAGCAAGTACCATATAAAACAACGGGCCACAGCATCTACCCGCTCAGCAGTAACACCCAGAGGCTCAGCTGCAAGAATGCTAAAATATCGGCGGATGCTCCCCCAAGTGACCCGAAAATTCTTCACCGGGAAGCCACAGTCAACGAGAGCCAACAGCTCATCGGCAGTCCTAAGGGTCCCCCTCGAAACGCAAGGGACAGGCTTCCCCGCAAACGGCAGACCAGTCAATGCCGTAAAGTCTGTGGGCGTCATCGTGACCTCTCCCATGGGCAAATGAAAAGTATGGGTGGTGTCCCACCATCTCTCTCTCAAAGCCTGAATAACGTCCGGGTCATTCTTCAGTGCCGGCAGACTAATGATAAAAAGGCCAAAGTGGGTAGCCTGAACTCGAGCCCTCACATTTTCGGGCAATTTGTTCCAAATGGCCACTGGACCATGGGCTCCGCCTCGAATCTCCGATAGGCGGCTCCACTCCTGGAAAAGAACAAGGAACAACAAAAATTTCATCAGCATGACTGCTGGAAAAAACGGATGAACTCAACACAAAGATTTCAATGGCAGAATAATGTACAGGCAAGTGTGTGAACATGAAAATGGACATCCCAACATGTTTCTTACAACAAATCAGCAACAGCAAACAACATGCAAAGAATGATCGATAAAGCTGCTGCAGCAATATTTCGGGTAAAGAAAACAAAACTTCATAAAACCCGAAATCGACAAGAAGGGTGAGGCATTCTTACCAAACCCGAAGTCACGAAGTGAGAAATGTGGGTATGAGGTCGGAAAGTAAGCAAGCTCGGGTCCATAGCTTCAACCCCAATTTCGGGCTCCTCGCCCTGTGGCATCTCAAACGGAGGTGATTCCTGACGATCCGACATCGTTTCTTTGACGGAATTGATCCTAGAGCAGCAAGAAAGTGTTTTGGGGTGATTTCTCTACGAAAATTGGGCTTGGAATTTGGAGGGTTCTTCAAATTTTTGAAAAATGGCCGAAAACAGCGAACAGCCTGTTTAATTATGCTGAACTTATGCGCCAGGCGCGCGCCTCCCGACATACTCATCTGAGGCGCGCGCGTCCCATAACGAGGCCCGGGCGCGCGCTCTTCCCATCATCAGGCAGGTTCAGAAGCAGTCTCCCATGCAAAAATCCATGCATCGTATCAAGGTTTCCTCACGGATTCCGAACTCCCTAAGTTCTGTCACGGGTGCCACACCCCCCTCAAGAGTCAATCTCAACATTTCATCCCCAGCAGGAACATTTTTCTGGTCGCGGTCAACTGTGCCCGTACCCCACAATTCAAAAAGTCAAGTGTGACTCCAAATGGCACGAGACTTCAAAGCAATATTTCATCAAACGGATTCACTAACGGATTCGTCAACAAGGGTTCACCAACGGACTCATCCAAGGGATTCACTAACGGATTCATCAAACGGATTCACTAACGGATTCGTCAACAAGGGTTCACCAACGGACTCATCCAAGGGATTCACTAACGGATTCATCAAACGGATTCACTAACGGATTCGTCAACAAGGGTTCACCAACGGACTCACCCAAGGGATTCACTAACGGATTCATCAAACGGATTCACTAACGGATTCGTCAACAAGGGTTCACCAACGGACTCATCCAAGGGATTCACTAACGGATTCATCAAACGGATTCACTAACGGATTCGTCAACAAGGGTTCACCAACGGACTCACCCAAGGGATTCACTAACCGATTCATCAAACGGATTCACTAACGGATTCGTCAACAAGGGTTCACCAACGGACTCATCCAAGGGATTCACTAACGGGTTCATCAAACGGATTCACTAACGGATTTGTCAACAAGGGTTCACCAACGGACTCATCCAAGGGATTCACTAACGGATTCATCAAACGGATTCACTAACGGATTCGTCAACAAGGGTTCACCAATGGACTCATCCAAGGGATTCACTAACGGATTCATCAAACGGATTCACTAACGGATTCGTCAACAAGGGTTCACCAACGGACTCATCCAAGGGATTCACTAACGGATTCATCAAACGGATTCACTAACGGATTCGTCAACAAGGGTTGACCAACGGACTCATCCAAGGGATTCACTAACGGATTCATCAAATGGATTCACTAACGGATTCGTCAACAAGGGTTCACCAACGGACTCATCCAAGGGATTCACTAACGGATTCATTAAACGGATTCACTAACGGATTCGTCAACAAGGGTTCACCAACGGACTCATCCAAGGGATTCACTAACGGATTCATCAAACGGATTCACTAACGGATTCGTCAACAAGGGTTCACCAACGGACTCATCCAAGGGATTCACTAACGGATTCACCAAATGGATTCACTAACGGATTCGTCAACAAGGGTTCACTAACGGCCTCATTCAAAACATTCAGCCGGCCGGATCATGCCACCCCCTCTATCAACAAAAGCCGCTCACACAGGGAGCGCACCACTATCTCTCGCAATTTCAAATTCCTGCTTTCATCGAGTCTTTGCCTTTTCTTGGTGATGTCCTCGGCGGGTGTTTTTAACTTTCGTCGACGCGTTTTGCTTTGCAGTCCACGTCGCCGAGGGGCTCTGTAGACACCCCGCCTTGGACCGCTCACCCCGATTGCACATTTGATTTTGTGTTTCTCCCCATTCTAAGCGTTTCTCGTTAGTTTCTGTCACTTCCGTTAAGTTCCTGACTGACTTCGTTAAGTCCAGGGACTAAACTGAATGACAGGGCTGACTTTCCAGTCCATTCTGTCAAAAGTTCCTTCTCTGAGTCGCGCGCCTCCGACAGGAGGATCCAGGCGCGCGCGCCTCCCGCCCCCAAAGCAGGAAGCACGCGCCTCTGGGCATCAGTTACAGATTTCTGGCCAGGATTCCCTCCCTTGCTCAATTTACAAGATTTTGCCCGGGAAGGATTTCTTGGTGACTGAGTTTTGGCACTAAAAACACCCCTCTTTCACCTATAAAAACCTCTCTTCACCTCCATTTTCAAGGATCGAAAAATCATCGGAAAAACCCAATCGAAAAGAACAAAAAGATTGAACTTACAAAACTATACCAAAATCACTTTCTAAAGGTTCTCCAAGGATTTCTTCAAGCAACATTTGAAGGTCTTCGAATTATAGGTAAAAGTCCATCTTTTCCTTTATTTTCTACTTCATCTCCTCTCTCTCTTTTACTCTAATCAAATGTGCAATCACCCAAATCATTTTGGGACATGACTCTAATGATCACCTCATCTCATTGAGGTTGGTTAAGGAGTTATCTCCTACATTCCAAATCCTATTTTAACCCCCCCCCCCTTTTCATGACTTAAAGAAGAAGAAGAAGAACATTTTCATTCATGTAGATTTTGATCAAGCAAGACCAACTTTAGTTGGACGAGATGGGTGTTTCGGTACTTCCCACTCGTAATCTAACCCCCGAACCTCAAAACAAAGAATCTCTGTTTTCGTAATCAAACTTAGGCTACAATCAATAGGTTTTTCTTATGTTCCTCAAAACATAGGTGGCGACTCTAAAAACAAGTTAGACATCCTAGAATAATTCACCGCTCTAGCCAAGTTGTGGTTTCCCGGGGTATCTACAGCAAGCAAGTATGGGAACTTGAAAATGGGTGTCCCAACATGTTTCTTACAACAAATCAGCAGTAATAAACAACATGCAATGAACGATCAACAAAGTTGCTGCAACAATATTTCAGGTAAAATGGATCATCATGAAATCCGAAATCAACAAAGACGAAGCATTCTTACCAAACCCGAAGTCACAAAGTGAGAAATGTGGGAATGAGACTGGAAAGTAAGCAAGCTTGGGTCCATAGCTTCAACCCCAATTTCGGGCTCCTTGCCCTTGGGCATCTCTAACGGCGGAGATTGATGCGGACTTGACATGTTTCCGCAATGAAATCACTCCTAATCAACAAGGGAAGTGTTTTGGGACGATTCCTCTACAAAATTTCGACTCAGAATTGGGAGGGTTTTGAGAAATTTTTGAACTTGGCCGAACAGAATGAGCAGTTTCTGTATATATATGCTGAACTTAAACAAGATGCGCGTGCCTCCCGCCATACTCCTCAGCCGCGTGCGCCTCCCGCATCAACAAAAGGAAGCGCGCGCCTTCTACTATCTGACAGTTTCAAATGCAACTTCCCATGCAAGGATCAATGCACTACATTAATGTCCCCTCGCGAGTTCCAAGCTCACAGAACTTCGTAACGGGCACCATCAAAGATCAGTTTTGACAATTCATCCCCAGCAGAAAGCACTCCGCAGTCAGCTGTGCCCGCACCCTACCAAAAGTCAAAGCCAAACAGTCAACATCAAAATGCGACTCACGGCAACAACGTGGTCCTGGGTGAGTCACAAAATCACCCCCTCCTTATCAAGCAAGATCTACATCCATTCAAGCAAACGGTCCTCTGGGTCCCGCACTCAAGCAAACGGTCCTCTGGGTCCCGCACTCAAGCAAACGGTCCTCTGGGTCCCGCACTCAAGCAAACGGTCCTCTGGGTCCCGCATTCAAGCAAACGGTCCTCTGGGTCCCGCACTCAAGCAAACGGTCCTCTGGATCCCGCACTCAAGCAAACAGTCCTCTAGGTCCCATACTCAAGCAAACGGTCCTCTAGGTCCCACACTCAAGCAAACGGTCCTCTAGGGTCCCGCACTCAAGCAAATGGTCCTCTAGGTCCCGCACTCAAGCAAATGGTCCTCCGGGTCCCACATTCCGGCAAACGGATCTTGCCACCAGCAAACAGGTCCCGCTTCCAGCAAACGGATCTCGCCACCAGCAAACAGGTCCCGCTTCGAGCAAACGGATCTCACTACCAGCAAACGGATCCCGCTTCCAGCAAACGTATCTCGCTACCAGCAGACAGGTCCCGCAAACGGACCCCCAGGTCCCGCTGTCGGCCATGGTGGGCCGCTTCATGCCACCAAACCTTTTATTATCAACCAAGCCGCTCACATAGGGAGCACACCTCTATCCCTTGCAATTTCAAATTCCTGCTTTTATCGAGTCTTTTCTTTTTCTTGGTGATGTCCTAGGCGGATGTCTTTCTTTCGTCGGCGCGTTTGCTTCGCAATCCATGCCGCCGAGGGGCTCTGTAGACACCCCACCTTAGACCGCTCACCTCGATTGCACACCTGATTTTGTGTTTCTCCCTCTTTTTAGTGTTTTCTGTTAGTTTCTGTTACTTTGGTTAAGTTCCAAGCGGGCTCCGTTAAGTCCAGCGACCAAACTGAATAACAGTTCTAACTTTCTAGTCCATTCTGTCAAAAACCACTTTTCAAAGTCGTGCGCCTCCGACCATTCAGGTCAGACGCGCGCGCCTCCCGCCGACTACGTGGGATGCGCGCGCTTCTGGGAGTGTCAGTGGCTGATTTCTATCCTAGAATCTCTCCCTTGCTCATCTTACATGATTTTGCCCGGGAAATATTTCTTGGTGACTGATTTTGGCTCCAAAAACTCTCCTTTTTCAACTATAAAAACCCTCCAATCCATCATTGGAGGGGACTTTGGACCTTGAACCTTGAATTCTAAAATCTTTCATTAAGCTTTGGCATCACAACAAGACATTCTTTTACAAGTGTTCTACACCTTCTCAAGGAGTTGTCTTTGAAGATTATTATAGGTACAATTCTCTTCTACTTTATGTCTTAATATTCTTCTTCTTCTTCTTCTTCTTCTTCTTCTTCTTCTTCTTCTTCTTCTTCTTTCAATCAATGTGCAATCACCTAAAACCACTTGGGACATGACACCAATGGCTCTTTCATTACATTGAAATTGGCCTAGGAGTTATCTCCCTGTATTCTAAACAATAAAACCCCTTTTCAAACCCCCTCTTTTATCGTTATTCAAATAGGAAGAACACATCTATCTTTAAAGTGAATTATGAACAAACAAGACCGACTTTGCTCGGGCGAAATGGGTGTTTAAGTACTTCCCATTTCGTAACCTAACCCCCGAACCCCTAATCCTTAGAATCTCTGTTTTCGTAAATCAAACTTAGGATCATAAACATTAGGTTTTCTTACGTTCCTCAAAAACATGGGTGGCGACTCTAAAACACAATTAGACATCCTAGGATGACCCACGCGCTCTAGCCAAGACGTGGGTCCCGCCCCGGGGTATCTACAGACCCATACTCACTTGAAACAGAGCCGGTGCAATTCTCGTGGCTACCTCGAGAATTTGGGGGAACCAAGGCTGAAGCATGCAGTGAATGGGACTTTATGTTGGGAGAAGACCTATTGCGCTAATTTCTCAACCTCTACCAGCTAGAGGACACTCAGATAAATGCGATAGACAAGGGGGACGCTCCAAAGCAAGACTACACCAAGCTCATCGAGAAGAATGACGAGCCTATCCAGAACTGGTACACAACTGGGGGACCCATAACAAGTGAAGACATCCTAATCAAAGAATTAGGATGCACTCCCCATCCCCATAGGGAAAGAAAATTTGTAACTCTTACCTTAGAATCGGATACCGCTACCGATGAGCTCACCCAAGAGGACTTGGATGCCATCGTGGAACGTGTATTCCCCTACTTTATTAATGAAAAGATAGATCTTTCTGAGTATCCTGAGATTGCAAGCGTCATAAATGATGAATTAACTAATAGCTCTAACGAATTAGATAATAATGAGTCATATGACGAGATAGACCAAGAAAACGAACAAATTTTAAAAGAAATTAATAAGCAAGTAGGTCATCGTGGTGGGAATGGTCCTATTGATGCCGAAGAAATGCAAACGGTTAATCTGGGGACGGATGATGATCCGAAAGAGACCAAGATTGACAGTTTCTTCAAGGGGGAAGACCGACAAGCCCTCATAGTGCTTCTCCGAGAATTCCTAGATGTGTCCGCGTAGTCCTACAAAGATATGCCAGGGCTGTCTAATTCGATTGTTGAACATAAGATACCGTTGCTTCCCAATTCGAAGCCAGTCAAGCAGAAACTCCACAGAATTAAACCCGAGTGGTCGGTACAAGTCAAGCAAGAGATAGAGAAACTCTTGAGTGTCGGATTCATCAAAGTGATAGAGTATCCAACCTGGTTGGTTAATACTGTACAAGTATCTAAAGCAAATGGAAAGGTTCGCGTCTGCGTAGAATTTCATGATCTCAACAGAACATCTCCGAAGGATGACTTTCCCCATCCCAACATAGACATGCTCGTCGATAATACCGCGAAGTATGAGGTCCGTTCATTTGTAGACGGATTCACTGGGTATAATCAAATCCTTATGGCTGAAGAGGATCAACACAAGACAGCGTTTACCACGCCATAGGGGACGTTCTGTTATACAGTCATGCCATTCGGGCTCAAGAATGCCGGAGCCACCTACCAGAGAGCTGTAACTGCGCTTTTCGATGACATGATACATAAAGAAATGGAGGTGTACGTGGATGACATGATCATACACTCTAAAGGGTCCGATAGGCAGCACTTTGTTGACCTTAGAAAGTTTTTTGAAAGGTTGAGACACTACAAGATGAGGCTTAATCCGGCCAAGTGCACATTTGGGGTAGTGAAAGGAAAGGTCCTTGGATACATGGTCACAGAGCGTGGTATAGAAGCAGACCCCGCTAAGATCAAAGCCATCGTTGACATGCCTCTACCTAAGATGCAGAAAGAAGTAAAGGGATTTATGGGTCACCTCCAATACATCAGTCGTTTCATCAATCAACTCACGACGATGTGCGAGCCCATCTTCAAACTCCTCAAAAAGAATGCATCCCTAGAATGGACCGAAGAGTGCCAGGAGGCCTTCGAAAAAGTTAAAGGGTACCTCGTTAATCCTCCTGTATTGGTCCCACCGCATAAAAAGAAACCGTTGATCTTGTACCTTACAGTCAATGACACTGCATTAGGGGCTATGCTAGCATAAGAGCAAACCGACTCGAGGAGAGAGAATTCCATCTACTTTTTCAGCCATCGCTTTCAAGGGGCTGAATTGAACTACTCTGCATTAGAAAAGTCGTGTGTTGTACTAGTATGGGTGGCTGAGAGACTAAATCCATACATGGAAGCATTTCCCATACAACTGATTGCCCGAATGGACCCAATGAAGTACATCTTTGAGAAATCACATGTCTCCTCCAGGATAGCTAAGTGGTACTTTATGCTCGCGGGGTACGATATCACTTACATCACACAGAAATCCGTGAGAGGAAGAGTCTTTGCCGATCATTTAGCCGAATTCCATGTGATGAAGCGAAGGGGGAAGACCCACGATTCCCTGATGAGGACATCATGGCAATAGCAGAAAATAAGTGACAATTATTTTTCGATGGCGCAGCCAATAAACGGGGGTATGGTATTGGCATGTTACTAGTAGATCCCTCAGACTTCTACACTCCACTCGCAATCCGCCTAGACTTCGAGGCCACTAACAACATTGCTGAGTACGAAGCTTGCATAGTGGGGCTTAAAGCAGCCTTGGAAAGAAATGTGACCGAGCTAGAGGTGTACGGTGATTCACAACTCATAATCTATTAGTCACTCAAAAATTGGAAGATACAAGATCCTATACTACAGAAATACAACGACCATCTCCAAGACTTGGTCAAACAGTTCAGAAAAGTCACATTCTGCTATCTTCCCAGAGATAAGAACCGCTTAGCAGACTCGCTAGCCATGCTAGCATCACTCGTGGAGATTCCCGAATGGTCTGAAGTTAAAACCTTCAAAGTCGCGAGACGAACGACTTTCGCTTATCACTCAATCATAGACTTGCATGACTATAAGGAACCGTGTGACTCTGTTTTCGTGAATACCTTGGACAATAAACCATGGTATTACGACGTATGGCGTTTCCTCCTAGACGGAACATTCCCATCAAAAACATCACCTAAGGCGAACATAGCTCTCAAAAGATTCGCTACCCAATTCTTGATTATAGGTGATCGGCTCTATAAGAAACATCACAAACAATGTCTACTCTGTGCTGATGAGCACGAAGATGTAGAAGTCATGGACCAAGTCCATCAAGGAGTCTGTGGAACCCACATGAATGGCAAAATGCTAGTAAAGAAAATCATCAGACTAGGGTACTATTTGGCCACGATGGAAGCCGACTGCACTGACATGGTTAAGAAATGCCACAAGTGTCAGATACATGCCAACTTGCAACAAGCACCACCGTCTGTGTTATACCCCATGACATCCCCTTGGCCATTCTCCATGTGGGGTATAGATGTCATTGGAAAAGTCTCACCGATAGGTCACAACGGGCACTCGTTCGTATTAGTCGCGGTAGACTTCTTCACTAAATGGATCGAAGCCCAATCCTACAAAGTCTTAAATGCCAAGAAGGTGGCTGAGTTCATTAAGACCAACATCATTTGCCGATATGGGGTACCTCATAAGATGATATTTGACAATGGCACACACTTTGAGAAAGAATGTGACCAACTACTCGCAGAGTACAAAATAGAAAGGCATCAGTCGTCACCGTACCGACCACATACTAATGGAGTAGTCGAAGCTGCTAACAAAACTATAGAAACCATCATCAGAAAAATGGCTAAGATTGGCCCGAGAAGCTACCTTTTGCACTCTGGGGCTACTGTACCTCAGTTCGTACAGCCACCGGCAAAACTCCATACGCCCTAGCCTATGGGATGGAAATAGTGTTACCAATTGAATTAGAGGTACCGTCGCTAAGGGTTCTCCTAGAAAACCAAGTAAATGAAGTCGCATGGTTGAACAGCTGCTACGAGCAACTAGCCCTGCTAGATGAACGACGACTTCGAGCAGCCGAGCATATCCAAGCATATCAAAGAAGAATGGCCCGAGCATCAACAAGAAAGTCAAAACTAGAAACATTAAAGAAGGGGACCTTGTCCTGCGCGAACATCGTCCTGGACCATTCAACCCCATGGGAAAATGGGGACCGGGGTGGATAGGTCCTTACATAGTCAAGAAGATCTTCTCTGTAGGAGCGGTACAACTCGCAGACCTAGATGGAGATCAACTGCCGAAGCCCGTCAACATGGACAAGCTGAAGAAGTACTACTCATAGCTCCGTCCCCTATTTCAAAAAAAAAAAAGAGCTCGCTAGGTTGAAAACCCACAAGGGCGGCCTAGGCAAAAATTAGAGCATAGAGCACGAGAAAAGAAGCCGGCTAGATTGAAAACCTTAAAGGACGGTCTAGGCAAAAATCAGGGTGTGCATTAAAAAAATAAAAAAAATAGGGACAGTCTCGTACGAGACATCCATGTCTCGTATGAGGCATGTCAAGCAGTCAGCAGACATATTTTCTCTTTCTTGAACAAGAACTACGATGACCTGAGCTCCTTATTTAATTGATGTAAAAGGAGAACGTAGGCAGCCTTTTGGTCCGATTCAATAAATAAAATCAAAATCTTATTCTTTTATTAATTGAATGCATTTCAAGAAAACAATATGAAAATTCCCAACATGAATACCAACTTGCAAAAGAAAATAAATAAAATACCACCGAATAGATAAAGAACAAGAAAAGATGGCACAAAGCACAATCTTATATCATTTTATAAACTCAAATTCAACTCCTTTTACAATGACTATTTCTAGGGTATTTATAAAATACTTGGGACATCCCTCCAAGCTTAGGAATATCAAAAATACTTAAAGGATAAATCTAATAATTAATTACATATAGATAAGATGGATAATATATCCAAAGATTCATGAAACACAAAATGTTGATCAAAATTCGGATGTATATGACTTTCAAACTACCTTCTAGTCAAACAGACATAACTCTCTCTAGAAAGCTCCAAATGATGATCTGAAAAGTGATGTAGAAACTACACTCAATGATCTTTCCAATGATATTTTATTTGTAATTTTTGACTGAGTAAATTGATAGATACACCCTGTTGAAGTTGATGTCAAGTAGCTCCTGCTTCAAACTCCCCTTCTTGAAGAAAATTCGTCCACGAATTTTGAGTAAAGCATTGAAAATAGTAGTAGAAATTCTCGCAATAAGAACTTGAAGAAATTTGAATTGTACTTCACTCGTGAGAACATTCATCCAATCGGTCCAACAAGTTTTGAGAAAGTTATTAATGATAATTGTTTTTATGAACAAAGAGACAACGGACATGCTTGACAGGTTGATGTTAAAAGGATCTTTATAACTATGAACACTCTGAAAATGATCAAAAATACCCTTGATTGACAAGATGGGACTGTTGCATAAATATTTAAGATTGATTTATCCTCAAATGAAATTGAATAATTTGACCAACAAATATGACAATCGTCTAAGCATTTATCATACCGTGGTGACGAACTATATTCAAAATTTTCACATGAAAATCCCACTTGTTTTCTTGGATACTCATCATAGGTTGGAGGTTGAGACCAATCAACAATGGGTTGAGGAGAAACAAAATCGGTAAATGGCCAAAAAAGAGTATTCATTATGAGTCGAGAAAAAGAATTATTTGTTTATATATTTTTTTTCGATAAAAAAAAGATGGAGATACCCACGGACTAAACAACGCTAAGAAGGTTGTTTATAACCGGGCTCTAGATACCACTTGATACGGGGCAAACGCAACGGAAAAGAAGAATAAATAAAATGGATAGAAAAGGATAGGATGCTCACCACTTCAAGGAATTCACCTTGAAGATACAGGGCATAAACAACTCACCACTCTAAGGAATCCACCAAAAAGATACAGGGTTGTGTTTGTTCACCACTAAACGGAATCCACCGAATAGATAAAGAATAAGAAAAGATGGCACAAAGCACAATCTTATATTATTTTATAAACTCAAATTCAACTCCTTTTACAATGACTATTTCTAGGGTATTTATAGAATACTTGGGACATCCCTCCAAGCTGAGGAATATCAAAAATACTTAAAGGATAAATCTAATAATTAATTACATATAGATAAGATGGATAATATATCCAAAGATTCATGAAACACAAAATGTTGATCAAAATTCGGATGTATATGACTTTCAAACTACCTTCTAGTCAAACAGGCATAACTCTCTCTAGAAAGCTCCAAATGATGATCTGAAAAGTGTTGTAGAAACTACACTCAATGATCTTTCCAATGATATTTTATTTGTAATTTTTGGATGAGTAAATTGATAGATACACCCTGTTGAAGTTGACTGAAATTTATGAGACTGTCAAGTAGCTCCTGCGTCAAAGCAATCTTATATTATTTTATAAACTCAAATTCAACTCCTTTTACAATGACTATTTCTAGGGTATTTATAGAATACTTGGGACATACAATATCAAAAATACTTAAAAGGTAAATCTAATAATTAATTACATATAGATAAGATGGATAATATATCCAAAGATTCATGAAACACAAAATGTTGATCAAAATTCGGATGTATATGACTTTCAAACTACCTTCTAGTCAAATAGACGTAACTCTCTCTAGAAAGATCCAAATGATGATCCGAAAAGTGCTGTAGAAACTACACTCAATGATCTTTCAATGATATTTTATTTGTAATTTTTGGCTAAGTAAATTGATAGATACACCCTATTGAAGTTGACTGAAATTTATGAGACTGTCAAGTAGCTCCTGCGTCAGGCTGAGCCTCAGTTTGTCCCCATTATTTGTGCCGAGTTCTTTGAGAACGGGGTAAAAACTAATAATGCTTTATTGAATGGAAAAGGAGAAGAGATAAGAGATCTGGAGACTGGAGAGATCAAGTTTGAGGGTGCCATAAGATCAAAAGTTTGTGGCAAAACTGTGACTCTAACCGCAACCAAGATTGGTGTGCTGGCTGGACTTGAATACTCTGGAATCATGAGTCCAAAACCGGAGTTGGTGAACAGCACTACTATGGAGTTAATTGGGATGAATTCTTTCTCTACCAGACATTCCACCAAGAAGGATTTTGGTGAGGTTATGACACATTTGTGTGATCTAGTGGATTCTGGAGTGATGTGCAAAAATGGGAATCACAACAACTTCACCACAGAAAAGTACAACTACTGTGTGGCCATCTTCCAAGGGAAGCAACTACATTGGCCTAAAATTTTGATGAATGAGCTGATGAACGCTCTAAACCGATATAATAGTGACAAAGCTGCAGGTAAGTCAAAAATAAGGACTCACTGCAGGCTATTAACTAAATTCCTCAACCAAGATAAGGACATCTACAAGTTCTCATCAACAAACTGCTCATATTGGATGGCCCCAGCCGACAAAACAATTTTCGATGCTGCTAAGTTTGATGTTTTCGAACCAAGTTCGGCTGGAGGTATGCTCAAGCCGCATGGAATGAAGACCCACTTCCTGAAAATCAAAAGGGTCCATATCCAGAGGCTTGGCTAAATAAGTCGGGGAAACCGTATGCTGGGGTTATTGCTGATCAAGCTTATGCTACGATGTTAGGGAATGAGGCACAAAATGAGACTTTGGAAAGATTGGAATTAAGCGGACTGACTGGAACCAGTGCAACGGCTGAGGAGGAGTCTGCTGCGGCTGATGGGGAGCCTGCAGTTTGGTCTAAAACTGCGGCTCAGCCCAAGGAAATTGCAGCTCCAAGGAAGAGAAAGGGAACCGCAGTGATTCCTCCAACAATCACTAAGGGAGATCTAGCAAAGCCTATCCAAAAACCCTTAGTCAAACCGTCATCCTCAAAACCTTCAATGCCTTCCATTAAACTTTCCCTAACATTTTCTAAACCAACCTCATCCAAACCACTAGTGACCAAACCGCCATCACCTCCCTTCAAATCGACAGTTGAGAGATCAATACAGTTTGCACGAGATGCAAATGCACTCAAAGCCGCAAAAGCCAAATCTTTCCAAACCAAAACTTTGTCTCCACCTAAACCTTCATCAAAAACCATTCTATCTGAATTCCTTCAAACCGATCTTTCTCAAACTGAACCTCCACCTAAACCATCATCTTCCAAACCGTCCATTGTTCAACTCACCAAAGAACAGTTGGAACAAATTTTCAAAGTCTTACCCTCTCTAAAACCGATTGATGAAACCGAGCCTAAGCAGGCTGATATGTCTAAGGCTGCGGTTCAGCCTATGCAAACCGAAGAGTTTGAGGCTGCAGCGATGCCTGAGCAGACCGAGGTGTCTGAGGCAGCTGATGAACCTGAGGTTCAGCCGCTTAGAAAAAGAAGGAGATTAATCAAGAAGTCAGCTTTTGAAGAACATTAGCAGACAAGAAGACTAGGTGATGTAGACTTCAGTAATGCATTTGGAAAGAATGATCATTCTCCTCAGGAAGGAAGTTTTGCAAGGGAATTGCGTGAACATGCAGCAGGGAGGCTATCTGAGCCAGAACCACAATCAGTTGAAGATTCTCCTCCTACACAAAGAAAGCTGGACTTTGATTCTTCAAGAACTCATTCTCCGGTTTTGTCATCTCCGGTTCTACCATCGGCTCAACCCTCGGTTTCACCACCAAAACCGTTGGTTAGAAAAAGGAAGCGTGCTGCTGATGTGGCTATGTACTTGAAGCGATTCAAGGTTGAAAAACTGAAGGAGAAGCGTGCCAAAGCCGCCGCCAAAGATGAGCATCAAGCCGAGAAGTCCGGCAGCAATCCCATGTTCTATATTTATCCAGCCGACGATATTGAAGCCGTGGTAAACAAGATCATCTTTGAAGCTACTGATCAACTGATGGAAGCTATTGCAGTTCAAGTCATGTCTGACCCAAGCCTTTGCTCAAAAAATTTCTTAAGGTTTGATCACTTATCCCTTCCTTATCTTCACAAGTTATTCAGTGGCCTATTGCCTTCAATTTTTCTATCTCTGGCCCAACTGATGACATTTTGTCCTAGCCCTCCTAACCTAGTCACTGCCATTGTTCCATTCTCCCAACCGTTACATTTTGATCCAATGGAACTAGAAATGGCCATTAGGGTGTCATTGGGTGAATCACTAGATGATGCCCATACAATTTTAAAGGGCAAAGCTCCTATATCTTCCTCTCCTCCTCAAACCGTAGATGCCATCTCATTGTCTGATGATGATGATGATTCCTTCCCTACCTATACACCATCTGATGAGCCCTTTCCTTCTATTCCACCATATTCACTTCTGCCCTTTAAAGCCACATATGCAGACTTAGATGATGCGGTTCAGAACATTCAAATGCATCAGATGGCCTCCACATTACGGTTTGACTCTCACTTCTTCACTATCCAATCAGACCTTTATGCCATTAAGGGGGGAGAGTAAGTGAGAGGTTTGAAGATTCCTCCAAACAACAGCAGTTGAATGAGAAACTAGATGGTATTCTCACAAATCAGTTAGCTCTTCAAGAGTTGATGAGAACCAACAATGAACTGTACTCATTGAAGCTGCAAGCAGTTAATGCCAGAATGGATGCCTTTGATGAAAAATTTGACATTATGTCAAATCAAATTGCAAACATTGAGGAGACAATGAGGAGACCTGCCTTAGTTCAGCTTCATGCCGCAGATTTTGAATTTTCAACAACTTATGCAACCGGGGCAAGGAATGTTGTTGAACGTGCTGAAACCACAGTGGATCATATTGCAGACGATGCTGCAGCTGAAAGGGATCCAGCCGGTGATGATCAAGCTGCATAGTTTAATTTTTGCTTAGTCTTTTTGTGCCTTGTTTCATTCTTTTGATATTCTCTTGTAATTCTTGCACTTGTAATTTCCAAACCTTATAAGTGAATTATAATGAGAATGATTTCATGGCATTACAGTTTCCAAAACGTTGTTTATTAAAAACTGCTTGTTTGTGGAACAATGCTTGTATTTTTCAAAACTCATTTTTCAAAACTCATGTACTTAGTTCATCATGAAAAATATTTTTATGTGCATTTGTTTTAAACATTAAGTTTAAACTTACATATCTGATCTTTAAAATCATATCATTTTATATGCATCTGAATGAATTTCTTTTCTATTTGTCCTTCATTTCTTTTGTTTTTGATAGATTAGAAATCTATGATTAAGCATAGTGTGTGCATTGACTTGGGGCATGCAGTTTCAAGAAAATTTCATTTGGACATGTTATTACCAAGTACAATGTTTGCTTCATCACGGTAATGGCATCAATCAAATAGGGGGAGATTGTTAGGATTCTTTGTTAGTACACCCACTTGATTTGATTGATCCATGTCACGTGTCTTTTTATGGACTCTAGGAATCATGTAATGAAGTTATACTTCAATTTTTAGATAAGTCCGTTTCTAGATTTTTATTTTGTCATAGGCTGAGTTTTGATTCGGTTTAACCGTAGCGGTTTAGCTCTTCTAACCGCACTCGTGCTATTCTTGAACCGCCATCATGGAGCCGCATAGTTTCATCAAACCGCATTCTATAGCTTTGATGAAACCGTACTTCAAAGTCTTATATGGAACCTCTAATGCTATCTTGATAGAACTGCAAATCATGAAACCGCATGCTACGGTTTTAATGAAACTGCACATCAAGTTCATCCATGGAACCGCTCCAGCACCTGGTGGAACCGCAGAGCATTTATTGAAGAATTCAAGTATGTCATTTATTCCTTGAGACAAACATTCCTTTTTACAACCGTAAAGGAATGATTTATGACTTGACCAATAACTTCAAGTTAACTTGAAGTCTCTGCAAAGAATGTCGGTTTTGTCTCATAAATTCAAATGTTTACCGTTAGTCTTTTCTCTGCAACAAAGGACAATGTCATGTAGTGGTGCTGCAACTACCTAGGACTACAAGACAAACCAAGGATGGAAATGACAGCTCAACCAATGGGATTTCGACATCAGCTATACCATCCAGATTGGATTCAAATCTTTGTCCAACGGTCACAAGGGTGCACTGCCTATAAATAGCCTTTATTTCTCAACAATGAAGGTTGCTGAGCTTCAAGAGATTATATTCCCAAGTGTTCAAGTTTGCTTCGAAGATTTAACCCAGAAATTCAAACCTTCATAGATCTCCTTAGCAAACCCAGATTTCTTCATCAAGCTTCAAGCCAAACAACCATTCATACTCAGCCTTATTCACAGAAATTTTTCACTTGCTCAAACATCACTTAGATCATTAGAGCATTTGATCCCTTTCCACACACACACCCGATTTGTATGATCACATAGATTATACACTTCAAATACACCGGTTGTTATAATAGCTTTGTTAGGTTAGATTGATTATTTAGAGTTTAGATTATTTATTGTAATCTTATACAAGCTCCTCTAAATCAATACAAGTTTAGTAGATATTAGAAAATCATATACTAACCATCTAGGTAGAGGATGTAGTTCATTCAAGAACGAACCTCTTCAAATTGTGTGTTTGATCTTTACTTTCTGTCTTGTTCTTTACTTTTCTTGTTTGTGGTCAATAACTTAATCCATCTATGAAATGACTTAAAAGATGAATTGTGTTTTTCTTTGATCTTTAAGTTGAGATTATCGGTTGCATCATTGTGTTTTTCAACCCAGTCAAACCGCCCAACTTTTTATGTATCCACTTTGGCCAAACCGCAAAACTCTGTTGTGCATTTTATCAGTTCGGTTCTAGTGCTTTGACCGCAGTTGGCCAAACTGATAAGTACTCGGTTGAATTTTAAGGGTATTTTCGAAAAAGTTTGGACCGCTATTCACCCACCCCCCCCCCATCTAGCGGTTCTATACCCTTGTTGCCCTCTGGGACCAACATCAATTAATTTATAAAATAATCTGATCACCAGAAAACAGAACAGATTCTGGAAAAATGGGGCACGATCCGTACGGCGCCATTGTAACGCCCCGAAATCTGGACCCAAACTTTACGGGCCTACAGTCCGACCACGTCACCATTTACAATATTAAACCATAATATTTTCATAAAACTAATCAAATCCATTGATTAAAACATAACCAAAAGATGGCATCTTAAAACCCAACAAAACATTAAAGTCTGACAATTCCCAAATAACTGAAATAAACAACAACTAAAGCACCTAGACTAATAGTAATCAAAACCAATCTAAGAAGTCTTTGAACATCTTCTACATGCTCCAGAGACTGAAACTTCCATCCTATTTATTACCTGGAAGAAAAAGAGAATGAAAGGGTGAGCGAACGAAAGCTTAGTAAGTTCATATACCACCCCTCCGGTTACTAAGGAGGAGTCAATCTGAAGGAATGTCAACGAGTACAGAATCAAAACATAACAATATGAAGCAATGTCAAAAGCTTTTCAAAATCTCAAATGGTTGATAGTTTAAACAAAACAAACTCAAATAATTTATTTATCCACAACCGTCCCATACCAGTTGTAGATAATTTTTTATTTTATTTTTTTGGCGAAAGGAGACGGTACTCCCTAGATTTTATTAGATAAAAAAGGAATACAAAACAAGGTGGGGGACATGAAGCCAAAACCACCGAAGCAAAAATACAAAGCAAACAAAGTTACTTTCTAAAATATGGAATGGCAACCTTATCACATTGATAAGGCCCTTTACAAGAGGGGGGAAGGGCTGAATATGAGGAAAAAAGGAAATTAGAAGCTAGATCCGCAGCATGATTTGCAAGAGCATCCGCAACTTGGTTACCTTCTCGAAGAATATGTGTCACTCGAATCTGAATGATAGACATAAACCACTTGATTTCTTGAATATAATCCCATATGCGCCAAGGAGTTAAACACGAGCCATTCAAAATCCTCGATAAAATTTCAGAATCTACTTCCAACCAAATAGAATTAAAACCAAACCCTAGCGCAAGATTGATGCCATCATATGCGGCCTTGACTTCGGCTTCCATGTTAGATAAATGCCCATAGTAGTTAGCAAAAGCGCAAAAGATTTTACCATGAGAGTCTCGAAAGATCCCACCACCCGAAGCAATACCCGGATTTCCTCTCGACACACCATCGGTATTAAGCTTCATTTGATCAAGACGCCGCTTCCAGGATACTAATCTGGAGGGTTTACACGGAGGAGACCCCCAAGGAATTTTCAGCACCTGAAATATGTGAGAATCCAAGAAGCTACATGGAAAAACAATGGAAAAGGCTTTGACAATATCAATAATCTGTATTTTAATATGTTCAATAACCAAAACCGATGAAACCATGGAAGCTTCAAAATGAGCCTTATTTCTCCCTTTCCATAGAAACCAGCAAATTAAGGAAGGAAGGATCTCACAAAGCCAAGACGTACATTTACTCGCTTTAGGAGGCACATTTAGACGCCAAGCCGTGAGTCTTTGAGATAGAGAAATCCCATGAAACCGAATCCCAATCAGATTACTAAAGAACAGCCAAACATCCTTAGCTATATCACCATGAATTAAGATATGAGCAATGGATTCACCCAATGGATTAACACAGCAATGGCACTTAGAAGATAAGAGAATACCTCTCTTTTGAATATTATCATCCGTGGGAATGGCATTTTTCAAGGCTTTCCACATGAAAACTAAGATCTTAAGGGGAATATGCTTGTGCCAAATGGATTCAAACACTTTGCATTTAGGGCTTGCTGCGCGACAAACTAACCAAGCCGAAGAGATAGAAAACTTACCCGATGGAGAAGGGGTCCAGAATAAATAGTTCAGGCTGCCATTAAGACGAATAAAACGAGACTGAATCAAATCCACAATTTGCTGCCCATAGGTATCCCGAATGTAGTCAAAACGAGGCAACCCATTCTTAAATAAATGAGAAATTTCCGAATGCTCATTGGCAGGCCAAACAAAATCTGGAGTAAGCCAATGCTCATGCACCGACACTTGACCATTATTAATACCCCAAAACATGTTTTGCTCCATAATATCTTTGACTTCCACCATCCTTTTCCAAATGTGAGAACAGCCAACCCGACTTGTTGCATCTATGGGGTGAGAATTAAGACAGTATTTTCTTGAAGAAATTGAGCCCATAAAGAATTTCCAGATCTGAATCTCCACCAAAGCTTCATAGCAAAAGCCTTTTCCATATCACTGAAGCTTCGAAGCCCTAAACCACCCTCATTTACTGGCCAAAAAAATTCTGGCCGAGAGACCCAATGGCATCTCTTCTCACCGTCTGAATTGCTCCAAAAGAAATTAGAGATCAGCCTAGACATCGCTTCAATAGTTCCTTTTGGGGGATCCAAAAGAGACAAATAATAGATAGGAATAGCTTGTAAACATGCTCTTATGAGAGTAAGCTTAGCCATTCGAAAGAATCTTACCTTGCCATGCTTCCAGACGATCCTCCATTTTTCTCAGCACTGGGAAGAATAAATATTGGGTTTTCCGTCCCGTGTATAACGGACACCCTAGGTAAGTGATTGGAAGATGTTTGTGAGTGAAACCCGTGAAACAAGCCACAAGATCAGCCCTACCCATAGCATTTTTCCCCAATATAAAACAAGATTTTGCAACACTCACCAATTGACCCGAAAAACCTTGATAAGCCCGAAGAAAATCCATATGAATAGTAATAGATTCCTGACTTCCATTGCAAAAAATAAGGACATCATCCGCATAGGAGAGGTGAGAAATGATCGGAACATGAAGATGACTAGTGTGGTAAGCAATTGGACGATGAATATCATGTAAGTGATTTAGCCCTCTACTAAGGACTTCTGCAGCAATAATGAAAAGAGTTGGAGATATAGGATCCCCTTGTCTAAGCCCTCTTGAAGAAGGGAAATACCCACAAGCTTCACCATTAACCAACACCGAAAACCAGCAATCAGAAATGCATCTGAAAATCATATCAATCCATATTTCGGATAAGCCAAAGCCTCGAAGAACTTTGATGAGGAAGAACCAAGACAGCCTATCATAAGCCTTAGCCATATCTAATTTGAAAGCAATGTTACCCCCGAACACCTTTCGATTCAAAGAACACATAAGCTCCTGAGCAAGAAGGACATTCTCATGAATAAGCCTACCACAAATAAAACCACTTTGCTGTTGGGAGATAATGCGAGAGAGAATAGAAGCCAAACGCCCATTAAGAAGCTTTGTAATAATTTTATTCGAAAAATTACACAAGCTGACGTAAATTTGAGAAGGAAGAAGGTACGGCCACCTTAGGAATAAGAACAATGGTAGTGCTAGTCCAACTCCTAGGCATCCGAAAACCAGCAAAGAAATCAAGCACAGCTCGGTGAAGATCATTATAGATAATATCCCAACAAACCTTGAAGAATTCCCCCGTATAACCATCCGGACCAGCAGCACTAGATCCACACATCGAAAAAACCACCTCTTTAACCTCCTCAATAGAAGGAGGGGCTGATAGAATCAGATTATCCGCATCCTCAATAAGTCTAGGAATTTGATCCAATAAATCATCATTAGTGCAAACGTGCACACCATTTAAATGATCCATAAAAACCTCACTGCTTCATCTTGGATAGTATTAGTACATAATATATTCTCATCCCATAGCAGCAAGTATCACGGGGTTGACTATGGAAATATGTATATACAGTATCATTTGTACAGGTATCAATCCCAATGATTAGGCTCTGTAATTAGCTGTGATTAGGCTATTCATATCACTCCATGATTATGTACACGTGATCTTATTTGTACTATAAATTAACATGTATCAATACAATAAAGAATAAGATGAGCAACACAACATCTCTTTACATTTACTCTTATATGGTATCGAGCCCACACAAAGCTTAAACCTGCTTTTTCCGATCCTCTTCAATGGCCACCAGTGAAGCTTCTATAATCCAAATCAATGCTCCCACCCATCTGCCCACCAAGCTAACCCACACGAATTTTATCGTCTGGCGTAGACAACTTTTCTCCACTCTCATTGGCTTTGACCTACAAGGCTATGTAGATGGGACGATCACCAAGCCTCAGGAATATCTCGACTCCGAAAAGAAAACGCGGAATCCCGCGTATTCAGTCTGGTATAGACAGGACCAGATTATCGTCAACGCGATACTAGGGAGCTGCTCCGACACAATTCAACCTTACATTTCCTCTGTTTCTACATCGTCTGAAGCATGGCAGCGTCTCACTACTTTGTATGCAAACAAATCTCACACTCGCATCATCTTTCTCAAAGGTCGTCTCATCAAAAATCCGAAGGGAACCCGTACCATGCTTGATTATCTGCAAGACATGAGGCAAATCAGCGAGGATTTGGCAATTACAAACTGCCCAGTCGATGAAGATGACCTTGTTCTTCACACCCTATCTGATCTAGGTGATGAATACAAAGAAATTGTGGCAGCAATTCAAGCAAGAGACTCTCCTATCTCCTTTGATGAACTACATGACAAGCTGGTGGACTTTGATACGCATCTGCAGAAACCTATCACAAACGATTCAATCTTGCTGCCTACTGTCAACTACTCTCAAAGAAGTGAGAGGCATTCTCAGAACAATGGCAGCCACTCCTCTCATCATCCTTAAGACACTCGTGGGATCTCTCAGCCTCGACAGTCATGGAATGGCAATGGGAACAACCGCAATCATCATGGCCGTTCCTCAAACACCTACAACAACAATGCGCGCTCAAAATACAATAAAGCTGCTTATTGTAACTTCTGTGATCGTAATGGACACAACACTAAAGAGTGCAGGCGCTTGGCACAATTCTTAAAGGACAACGAAATGCAGCCTCAAGTGCATTACACAGCAACTCGAGCTGGACAGCCTACTTCTTGGATCTTTGATACCGGGGATGATCACCATGTCACTGCTGGGCCACACAATCTGCAAACATTTTCAGACTATGGCGGTCCAGAAGAAATCTTATTGGGTGATGGTACAACTCTACCTATAACTCACACTAGTCACACAACTCTACACTCCTCCGGTCGTCCCTTTTCTCTTTATAATGTACTTTGTGTTCCTGCTTTGAAAAAAAAATTGATTTCAGTTGCCAAATTTTGCAAAACTAACACCGTTTCCTTGGAATTCTTTCCTTCTCATTTTTTGGTAAAGGATCTACAAACGGGAATGCCGCTGCTACGAGGGGAAAATCAGAATGATCTTTACTACCTGTCTTCTTCAAATTCAATTTCAATAAATGCCACTGTCGCAACTTCAGACCAAAAGTGGCACTCTCGCCTAGGTCACCCGTCCTCACGAATCTTACAATTTATCTTGCACTCTTCAAACTTATGTTCCAGCCACAAATCTAGTTCCTTTCACTGTAATTCTTGCAAATGCAATAAAAGTCATAAGCTTCCATTTGCCGAAAATTCTCTTGTTAGTACTAGACCTCTACAATTACTCTATACTGATGTTTGGGGTCCTACGGATGTGTCTATCGATAAGTTTCGATACTATGTTATATTCATCGATCATTATTCTCGTTACACATGGTTGTATCCCATTCGAAAAAAATCTGACGTTCCAACCATTTTTTCACAATTTAAACTACTAGTTGAAAAATTCTTCCGAGTTCCCATCATTTCAGTATACTCCGATAATAGGGGCGAGTATGAAGCTCTAAACAAAATCTTAAACTCACATGGCATCTCTCACCTTACAACTCCACCACATACACCTGAACATAACGGAATCTCTGAACGAAAACATCGCCATGTTATTGAAACAACCCTCACCTTGCTTCAACAAGCCTCACTTCCTACTAATTTCTGGTCATATGCAGCCCAAACCGCAGCTTATCTTATCAATCGTCTGCCATCGGCCACTCTTCAAAATAAATCACCTTTAGAAGTTCTCTTTCATAGAAAGCCTAACTATACTCGGTTAAAAATATTTGGTTGCTTATGCTACCCATGGCTTCGTCCGTATACATCCTCTAAACTTCAATCTCGATCTACGCCATGTATTTTTCTCGGATACTCTACCTCTCAATCAGCTTACAAATGTTACGATCCGAGTTCAAAACGCCTTTATATCTCGCGACATGTAGTATTTATTGAAAATGAATTTCCAAGTTCACATGTACATGGAGCTCATTTTGACTACCGCTCATGGCAAGGCACCACTCGACAGCCCTCATACCTTCCAGCACCAATCACCATGTCAAATACATCTCCTCTACCCACTCAAACCGCTGCAACCACAACACCCATCAACCCTATCCCAATAAACCATCCCACCATCACAACTACTCCCTCATCTAATGTCACTCAACCTTCTTTGCCAATAGATCACTCACATATCTCCTCACCACCCTCCCCAAACCAAGTATCACCTCCTCCTGCTCCACCATCACCTCAACCCTCACCACCCCCATCTCCTCGTCCTGTTCGTAATCGTAAACTCAACCAAAAATACTACAACTCTATGATGGTTAATCACACTATGGCTCATCCCATGCCTAGCACCATTGAACCCAGTTGTGTCTCCCAAGCTCTTAAAAAACCCGAGTGGCGTCATGCAATGTCAGAAGAGTTTAATGCTCTCATCTCCAACAATACTTGGGAATTGGTCCCTAAGGCCAATCAAAATCTTCTTGGCTGCAAATGGGTATTTCGAGTGAAAAGGAACACGAATGGAACAATTCAAAAGTTCAAAGCACGCCTTGTTGCAAAAGGCTATCATCAACATCCCGGTGTTGATTTTACAGAAACATTCAGCCCCGTCACCAAGCCAGTAACAATCAGAATTCTGTTATGTCTGGCGCTTGCTCAAAATTGGCCTTTACGCCAACTAGATGTCAACAATGCGTTTCTGAATGGAACCCTTCACGAAGAAGTTTACATAGCACAACCCCCAGGGTTCGTAAATCCACAGTTTCCAAATCACATATGCAAACTTCGAAAGGCACTCTACGGCCTCAAACAAGCACCTCGTGCTTGGTACAGCGAGCTAAAAACCTTTTTGCTGAACTTTGGTTTCAAGAACACCGTCTCTGATGCTTCCCTGTTTGTGTATAATCGAGATGAGGTTATCCTTTATTTCGTTGTCTACGTGGATGACATTATCCTCACTGGAAATAACTCTCAGTTTATTGATCAATTTATTATAAAGTTGCATCACAGATTTGCCTTGAAGGACCTTGGTTTGCTCAATCATTTTCTCGGTATTGAGGCTATCCCTACACCTGATGGTCTCTTTCTCTCACAGCATAAGCACATCTCTGATATTCTTGAGTCTCAAAATATGGCTGGTGCGAAGGAAGTGACCACGCCCATGCACTCATCAAGTGCTCTCCATATTCCATCGCCCAAGTCTGATGCTACTCCTTATCGAAAGGTTATTGGTGCCCTTCAATATTTGTCTCTTACTCGCCCAGACATTGCTTATGCCACCAGTAAACTTTCACAATTCATGCATGATCCAACGGAAATTCAATGGCAAGCCTTGAAAAGGCTGCTTCGTTACTTGAAAGGCACGATTCATCATGGTTTGTTTTTACGAAGGCAGCAACCCATCACTCTCAGAGCATTTAGCGACTCGGACTGGGCTGGTTCACTTGAAAAAGGGCTGTCCACAACAGGTTTTGTCATCTACCTTGGGTCTAATCCTATCTCTTGGCAATCTTCGCGTCAAAAATCAGTTTCTCGATCTTCTACAGAAGCCGAATACAAAGCCATTGCTCATACTACTGCAGAACTTGTTTGGATCAAACACTTGCTGCTTGAACTTGGCATTCAATCTTCTCAGATTCCAGCTCTTCATTGTGACAATATCGGGGCTACGTACCTCTGTGCCAACCCTGTCTTCCACAGTCGCGTGAAACACATTGCCATCGACTATCACTTTGTCCGAGAACATATTGCAAATAAAGAGCTGAAAGTTCTTCACATTAGCTCCAAAGATCAGCTTGCTGATACTCTTACGAAACCCCTTGGTCATCAATCATTTCTAGCTGCACGAACCAAGCTTGGCATCACCAATGGTTCTGCCATCTTGGGGGGCGTATTAGTACATAATATATTCTCATCCCATAGCAGCAAGTATCACGGGGTTGACTATGGAAATATGTATATACAGTATCATTTGTACAGGTATCAATCCCAATGATTAGGCTCTGTAATTAGCTGTGATTAGGCTATTCATATCACTCCATGATTATGTACACGTGATCTTATTTGTACTATAAATTAACATGTATCAATACAATAAAGAATAAGATGAGCAACACAACATCTCTTTACATTTACTCTTATAGATAGCTACCGAGTTCTCAATCCAATTCCCATCTCCATTCTGGATACGATGAATATGTAATTTCATTCTCTTTTTCTTTACACAGGAATAAAAAAAGAAGTATTGCGATCACCATCTTTAAGCCATAACAGATTTGCTTTTTGCATCCAATATTCTTCTTCAAATTTTAGACGGAAAAGAAGATCAGATTGAGCTAGATTTCATTCTCTTTTTCTTTACATAGGAATGAAAAAAAGAAGTATTGCGATCACCATCTTTAAGCCATAACAGATTTGCTTTTTGCATCCAATATTCTTCTTCCAAACGATGACAATTGATTCAAAATGACTCGAATGATTTGATTATTTATAACTGTCCCATACCAGCTATAAATAATTAAACCACTCATAGATTTCTGAATTTCAAATGACTGATAACTGAACAAAACTAACTCGAGAGATCTAATTATTTACGACCGTCCCATACCATCCGTAAATAACAAAACCCCTCACAGATATCATGATCACATAAGTGGTCTAATGACCTTATCAAACCCAAATTCCACGGAGGGACAAAACTCTGAAGAGCACACAAAATTACCCTGAACATTGAATCTGGATCACCCCACCACTCCTCTTGAGCAGTGAACTAAGTGCCTTTAAAGGCCAAAATCAAAATTACCCCGTCAAGACGGGTTGTATAACTTAAGTGATCAGTGATAGGATTTCAAAAACTTATTTTTCACATCAAATACTCATTTCTTTCTAAATACAAAATTTAACGGTTCTAACAAATCTACGAACTGACAAAACGAAAGTCACAAAATTAGCAAACGAAAAAACAAAGGATTATCAAATGACGGTAACCGAGGGAGTCAAAGCAAAATACTGACGCGAGGTCAGTCAAAACGTATCAAAGAACGTGATTGCCAATAAAGTATGCGGAAACTACTAACTGAAACGAAACAGGAAACAAATACCTAAAAAGAGATATAATCCCTTACCTTAATTGCGTTACTTTCCTGAATAAGTACAAGTCCTTTAAGCTCGCTTGTCGAAATCTAAATATAAAGGAGACATCATTAAGAACTCAATTTAACCAATAGTGAAAAGGTTAATAATAATATAACTCAAATTTAACCCAAATACTAATCTGGTCTTCCATGGTAATATATGAGTACAATCTCAAATATAGACAATATGCAATAATACCTCAAAGTGACCTATCATCCGCACCTAACACCCCCACTAATTTTTAAGATATACAATTTAACCTAATTTACAAACTGCAATTCTCTTTATCTCCACCCAAATTTACATTGCTCTAGGGTCCCAGATACCTAAATTGCTTGAATCATTTAATTATTTCCTATCCAATTTGATATTTAAAAGAGACAATAATTATCAAAAGTTATCTCCTCTACTTCTTAATCAGTCTTCTCACAATCTGCCTCTCTATGTAATTCTTTCAACTTTAAACTGCAACTTCTCTCATAAGGTATCCATCAAATTAAATAATAAATTACTACCCAATGCATTTGTTTATTAATCATAAAAAAACATGACAAAAGAAAATTATACCTTAGCATCTTCTACGGCCGCTAATGCCTTCACCGCAACCGCATGCTGCCTCCCCTTTCTTGTATCCCTAAACGTCCACCCTTTAGATCACATCCTAGGTTTAGGTTATATATACTCATAATTTCCCTTTACCATTTTTGTCCTTATAAAATAGGCCAATTCCAATCAACGTTTTATTTAACCAACTCCTAATTGGCCCAATTTAATTTCACTCTAACCCAAACTATACTTCATCATTTATTTATTTATTTTGGCCCAGCTTAAACAATCACAATAATAGCCCACTAAAATTATTATTATAAAATCCAAAAGTCCAAAATCAAAGCCCAAATATTAATTAATGAATATAAATTTAACTAATCTTATTCAAAATATTAATAGTTAATTATCTAAACATAATTAAATCCCAAAGTGACCTTCGTAAAATTTTGGGTCATTACATTCTTACCCCCTTAAAACAAGTTTAATCATCTAAACTTAATGTTTACCATCCTCAACAATTTCAGTTAACCCAAATAAATTATATCATAACTCATGATATTGCTCAAACTCAATTTTAAATAGCACACTCAAGTAATTACCATATCTATATCTATATAAACCACAAAGCCTACATCTCAAAAGCCCAAATAGAAAATAATTCTTATTTTCTTACATCTACATATGGATTATTACATCATTCCCCACTTAATAAATTTGGTCCACCAAATTTTATCAGAACTTTAATTTAAAATTTTAACATTACGCTTCCGCTGCATAATCTACAATAAACAAACTCCTTGTAAAACATTAAACATTCAATTCTTAGTAATTGCGTTTAACTGAAAGAAATTCTTAAACTATCCAATGATTATTTCATCAACTTTTGAAACTCTATTTTTTTTTTTTGGCGAAAGGAGGACGGCACCTCCCTAGATTTTATTAAATAAAGAAAATAATTACAAACACGGTGGGGGACATTACAACCTCAACCACCAGAAAAAGGGAATCTAGGGGGGAGGCCATACACACGTCGTATGGTCCTCTACAATATAAGGAGGGGTGACTACAATAAATAGAAAACAATCTATATAAAAATATGGCCATAGAGTTAATGAAACCGAGCATGGGGGATCCTAGCCTTGTCCAAAGCAAAAAAGCCTTTGCAAGGCCTAGGAATATCACCAAAAGAGGAGAATGTGAAATTTTGAGCCTCGTTTGCAGCAATGTTAGCTAAACCATCCGCTACACCATTCCCTTCCCGAAGAATATGAGTAATTCGAACTTCCATTTGAGCCAATAATCTATGGATATGGGAGATAACATACCAAACAGCCCATGGGATATGGTACTCCCGAATAAGAATACGCATCAAAACCTGAGAGTCAACCTCTAACCAAACGCGATGAAAACCATGAGCTTGAGCTAAAATAAGCCCATCCCTCGCAGCCAAGGCCTCCGCCATCATGTTGGATTGGCAGCCATAAAAATGAGAGAAACCAAGAACAAAATCCCCTTTGTAATCCCTAAAAATACCTCCCCCTGTAGCAATTCCCGGGTTACCCCTAGAGACTCCATCCGTGTTAAGCTTAATCTCATCAACATTTGGGGGATCCCATAGAACCATTCGGACTTTAGGCATCAAAACGGGTTTAGGTGCCAAATGAAATATATCCATCATATATTTATTATCTTGACTTCTCGGGAATGAAAGGGAGAAAGAAAGAGCGATATTAGAAGCTTGTGTACGAACCTTATGAATAATAGCATTGGAACTCATATGGACATCTTCAAATCTGCTCTTATTTCTAGCACACCAAATTTCCCATAAAATAAGAGCTGGAAGAAGACGAGATAGCCATGAGAAGACATTAGAGTCAGAATTAGTATGACTTTGCCACCAACAAATGAGGACCTGATTCAAACTACCCATGAAACATCGAATGCCACACAAACCACTAAAGAAATCCCAAACTTTCTTAGCAATATCCCCATGAACCAAAGTATGCGCAATGGATTCTTCACTTGCTGCTATGCAGCAGTTACATTTAGAAGCAAGGAAGATACCTTTCGACCGAATTCTCTCATCCGTAGGCAAGCCATTATGCAAAGCATGCCAAAGAAAAACCAAAATCTTTTTGGGGATATATTTGCTCCAGCAAAAAGAATATATAACAGAGAGAGCACGACTAGAACGACATTCTCTCCAAGCAGAGCTAACTGAAAACTTGCCATTAGAGGAAGGCTTCCATATAGGGACATCCTCCTTGTCCGACAGAGAAATAGCCTGAGAGTTTATAAGAGACACAAGTTGCTGGCCATAGGTCTCTCGGATATGATCATTACGAGGAGCTCCATTATGGAAAAGAGAAGAAACTTCAGCGTGAGCAAAAGGAATTGGACCCATATCCCCTTCCAACCATTTTTCATGAATGGTAATGTTACCTCTCCCAACCCTCCATGCTAATCTATCCTCCACTAAAGGCTTCGCTGCAATTAATCTTTTCCAAATATGAGAAGAATACGAAGTGAGAAAAGCATCCATATGGTGAATTTCCCAACAATATTTAGCCAACATAAGATCACTCCATAAGGATTTAGAAGTACGCAATCGCCACCAAAGTTTCATGGAGAAGGCCATAGCCATATCTTCGAATTTTTGAATCCCCAAGACTCCTTCTTCAATCGGCCAGCTCATTTTTTCCCATGAAAGCCAGTGACATTTCTTCTCCCCATCATTAGAACTCCAAAAAATCTCATAATAATCTTTTCCAAAGCACGAAAACCCCTTTTGGAGGATCAATGAGAGATAAGTAATAAAGAAGCATAGCAGATAGGCAAGATTTAATAAGGGTGAGTTTGGCTTCAAAAGAGAGTAATTTAACTTTTGAAACTCTAACTGAATGAAGCAACTGATCCTTACACATTTATCTTAAGACAATGAACTCAATCATATTGTTATTAAAAAAAAAAGATTGGCCAACTCTCTTTCTCTCTATCCTAAACCAAGATTTCAAAAGCAACCAATAAATAATGAAATTATTTATTACCACGCATTAAATTCATCGCTAAACAACTACTGTAACATCCTAAAATAATCGATGTGTCTAAAACCCAATTGCATAAAATTTTATATTCCACAAAATCCTAATTCTCTTCAATAATCTAAATCATCTTGAATTCTCTTATAATTACCCTAAGATCAAACTTAAGGCGTTGGTCATAACTTATATCTTATAACTTCTAAACTAAGCTCTGATACCACTCTGTAACACCCCGAAACTGGACCCAAACTTTACGGGCCTACAGTCCGACCACGTCACCATTACAATACTAAACCATAAGATTTCATAAAACTAATCAAATCTATTTATTAAAACATAACCAAAAGATGACATCTAAAACCCAACAAAACATTTAAGTCTAACAATTCCCAAATAACTGAAATAATAAACAACTAAAGCATCTAGACTAATGGTAATCAAAACCAATCTAAGAAGTCTTTGAACATCTTCTAAATGCTCCAGAGACTGAAACTTTCATCTTATTTATTACCTGGAAGAAAAAGAGAATGAAAGGGTGAGCGAATGAAAGCTCAGTAAGTTCATATACCACCCCTCCGGTTACTAAAGAGGAGTTGACCTGAAGGAATATCAACGAGTACATATCAAAGAGTACATAATCAAAACATAACAATATCAATGAATGTCAAAAGTTTTTCAAAATCTCAAATGGTTGACAATTTAAACAAAACAAACTGAAATAATTTATTTATCTACAACCGTCCCATACCAGTTGTAGATAACTAAATTACTCACAGATATCATAGAATTCCAAACGATGACAATTGATGCAAAATGACTCGAATAATTTAATTATTTATAACCGTCTCATACCAGCTATAAATAATTAAATCACTCACAGATTTCAGAATTTCAAAGGACTGATAACTGAACAAAACTAACTCGAGAGATCTAATTATTTACGATCGTCTCATACCATCCGTAAATAACAACATCCCTTACAGATATCATGATCACATAAGTGGTCTAATGACCTTATCAAACCCAAATTCCACGGAGGGACAAAAACTCCGAAGAGCACACAAAATTACCCCGCAGGGTCTAAACAGTGAATCTAGATCACCCCACCACTCCTCTTGAGCGGTAAACTAAGTGCCTTTAAAGGCCAAAATCAAAATTACCCCGTCAAGACGGGTTGTCTAACTTATGTGATCAGTGATTGGATTTCAAAAACTTATTTCTCACATCAAATACTCATTTATTTCTAAATACAAAATTTAACGGTTCCAACAAGTCTATGAACTGACAAAACGAAAGTCACAAAATTAGCAAACGAAACAGCAAAGGATTATCAAATGACAGTCATTGAGGGAGTCTAAGCAAAATAGTGACGCGAGGTCAGACAAAACGTATCAAAGAACGTGGATTGCCAATAATGTATGCGGAAGCCTACTAACTGAAACGAAACGAGAAACAAATACCTAAAAAGAGATATAATCCCTTACCTTAATTGCGTTACTTTCCTGAATAAGTACAAGTCCTTTAAGCTCGCTTGTCAAAATCTAAATATAAAGGAGACATCATTAAGAACTCAATTTAACCAATAGTGAAAAGGTTAATAATAATATAACTCAAATTTAGCCCAAATACTAATCTGGTCTTCCATGGTAATATATGAGTACAATCTCAAATATAGACAATATGCAATAATACCTCAAAGTGACCTATCATCCGCAACTAACACCCCCGCTAATTTTTAAGATGCACAATTTAACCTAATTTACAAACTGCAATTCTGTTTATCTGCACCCAAATTTACATTGCTCTAGGGTCCCAGATACCTAAACTGCTTGAATCATTTAATTATGTCCTAACCAATTTAATATTTAAAAGAGACAATAATTATCAAAAGTTATCTCCACTACTTCTTAATCAGTCTTCTCACACTACCACTCTCTTTAGTTCTTTGATTGTCAATCAAAGAACTAAATACATTTTCAATCCGAGATGGGACTATAAATGTAGATGCCGACCACCAGGCCGTGAGGCTTTCCCAGGCCTACCTTCAAATTCAATTGCTAACAGTGAAATGGAATCACTGGAAGTAAGACCCCCTTAAAACAAGTTTAGTCATCTAAACTTAATGTTTACCATCCTCAACAATTTCAGTTAGCCCAAATAAATTATATCATAACTCATGATATTGCTCAAACTCAATTTTAAATAGCACACTCAAGTAATTACCATATCTATATCTATATAAACCACAAAGCCTACATCTCAAAAGCCCAAATAGAAAATATTTCTTATTTTCGTACATCTACATATGGATTATTACAGCCATAAGAGCCGTATGCCCCTGAAACAGCCGTGCGGATCCTCGATCCCGAATTCCCAGAATTCTAGTTTTCCATAAATTTTCAAATTCGATCAATCCCAATATCGTGTTCATACATAATCCGATTAAAATAACACGAATTTACAGATTACGAATTTTAATCAATCTAATATGTATAATCAATAACAAATTTAGGCCTATGACCCTTTTAACCACTCGTACTATAGTGAAGCTCCGCTTTTAACCATCGTTGTTTTTTTTTAGCAATTTTTACCACTCTACTATAGATACGCACTCATGTTAACCTTACCCCCTAACGACATCCAAAAAAACTAACATTCGTTAATAAAACTTAACGGAACCTAATCCCAAACCACCCCAATCTGTAATGCCGCCTCTAGTCTCCGACCCTGCAACACCCTCATTGTCGAAAAGGTCAAATTAAATAGAAAAACCAAAATCTGTCTAAAATTTTGATTATTCTGTAGAGCTTCATCTTTCCTCTCCGTCTTTCTGTCCTTTATTATTATTTTTTATTTTTATTTTTTGCCTTTTTTTCAATTACATTGAGCTCATATAAGTACTCTTTGCTAAAACCCCAAATTCTGGGAAATGTGCTGCTCCTCTGTAATTCATATGAGTACTGTTCATTATCTGTTTCAACATAGCTTGTGAGTCCACATCTTTTGGAGGCATAAGAAGGTTTCCTTTTTTCGACAATAAGAGTATTGCCGGGGTGGGATTAGGGCGGCATTACAGTGTGGGGTGGGTTGGGGTTGGGTTAGGTTTCGTTAAGTTTTATTAACCGTTAAGTTTTATTAACGAAAGTTAGATTTTTTGGATGTCGTTAAGAGATAAAGTTAACATGAGTGCGTAACTATAGTAGAGTGGTTAAAACTGCTAAAAAAACAACGATGGTTAAAAGCGGAGCTTCACTATAGTAGGAGGGGTTAAAAGGATGATAGGCCACAAATTTATTTTACATACAAATTAGATCTAGGTCATCAATATACATAATCCAATTACAAATTTAGACAATCTAGGTACACAATTATACATATGAATCCAATTAATATCATAATAACATAATCCCATTAATAACTAGCATGCATTTTTTATATCTCATAGAAAATCCAATCACATAAAGTTTATCTTATCATGATCATAGCAATTAAGTAATCCAATTAAATAATTTTATCATGATGATATTACAATTATTGACGGGGCTTTGATACTACTGTTGGGTTTCGTGCAATCATGCGCAGCGGAAAACTTTAAATAAAGAAACCCAAAGCCTAGATCAATTATGATCAATAATTCATAATATGTAAGATGAAATAAACTAACCTTTATAGATCGAAATATGAAACCTTGCAATTATATGCTAAGATAAGCACCCTCTACCGGTGATCCACACATCGAACGGATTCAACAACATTTCTTGACTTGACTAATAGGTCTTTCGAATTGAAAAACTAGATGAAGAATGATTCTTCAATTGCTCCCTTTGATTACTAGAGTTTGATGATTGAGAATAATCAACTCTAATAATCCTAGTATAATATGTGTATTTTCTCTCTCCAAGAAAGAAGTTATGATTTCACAAATCAATGTTATGGGACTAAATCTCGGATGCACACATTATATACCAGAGGTCTCTAAGACCCTTTAGGTTTTAGGTCTTCTTGTCCAACAAAGAAAAACCTAAAATAAACTGCAGTTCGTCGCATCGTCCGTACGGCTCCCATGAAGCCATATAGCTCTCATGCAGCCGTACGGATCTAGCTCCGCACTGCCTCATTTTTTGTTCTTTTAATTATTTGTTCTGTGTGTGTGACCCAATAGGATTATACTATGTTGGCAACGAGTTCGAACCATTCAGATCTCGTAAGTCATAAGCGGACTCTAGCAAGCCATTATGACTACCCAAATAGTATAACTTTGAAATCCAAAGTTTCCTAAATAGAACATATTACAATCCCTTTGTCCATGGTGTCATTGAGCGTAAGTCATGGTCTATGGTCAACTTACAATGCCCAATACTTTTCTCGATTCCAAATATATTGATAAAGCAAATGACATTGATCGTATCAATTCATTTGAGGCCATGCATTTCATCAATACTATTTATCTAGGGGCCCAAGCTTGACACCCCTCACGAGGAGGTACAAATTCCATCTTGACTTATTACACTTCCCTACATAGTTTCGATCATGCTGAGCATATCCTTTATGATTACTTGGTTAATAGTAACGTTTGAATATGTCAAACATGAACTCCATTATGTGGAAGATTATAATAATCTCAGGTCTAAAGATTTTAATGATATAACTATTATGAGATTTAATTATGACATTTGGCCATGACATAAATCTCATAGGTAGGTCAAGTCCAGTACTTTGTTCACCAAAAAGTACCTATAAGTTTAATTTGTATTACATATACATAATCATCACATGATCATCTAATTAAACTTATACTAGTTCTTCATAAGTACTAGGGACAAAGATTATTATAACAAAACATGTAACAACAAATAATAATCTATAAAATCTCTTTATATAATGAATAAATGATAACATAATAACGTTTAAACAACGTGCCTAGGGCATATACACCAACAAGAAGCTGCGAAGGAGGGAATATGGTTGAAGGGGCTTATCAGCGATCTTGGGATACATCAAGATCAAGCTATTATTTATTGCGATAGTTTGAGCGCAATATGTCTAGCGCCAAGGATCAAGTTCATCATGAGAGTACCAAGCACATAGATATCAGATATCATTTTTAAGGGATGAGAAACTGGTTAAGGTGAATAAGGTATGGACGGCGGACAACCCTGCAAATATGTTCATAAAGCTTGTGACTGAAATCAAGTTTCAACATTGTTTGTACTTGCTCAATGTTAGCAGCTATTAGACATTAGGTGAGGCGAGGGGTGGGGGGGAGAAAATGTTTGTTGTTATGGAGATTCAAAGTCAAGGTGGAGATTGTTCGGATAATGTCTTTGAATTTTGGACGCTAAGTTAAAGGATTATACAACATGAAGATTTCATAACTCCGAGACAGGTGGAGCAGTAAATAGATTGCAATAAGGATTATTAGTTAGTCCCAGGACTTTTGTACTATTTATTGTTTTAGGATTAGGGATTATTATTAATCATGTAGGGATTAATAAAAATTATTCCCCCCGTCTTCAGGGTTAGGACTCTATTAGTATAAATAGAGGGGTCATCCCAATGCAAATTCATACCTCAGAATTAGATTAGATTGCTCAGAGAGATATCAATAATTCTAGATCTAGAGTTTCCACAATCACGAATTTTGTGTCTAAAATTCGTGCAAAGTAGATTTGTGTAATCTTGTAATTGTTTCTCCAGATTGATAACAATATTCTCTCCCTTCCCCGTAGACGAAGCCAAGTTGGTGAACCACGTAAATCTGTGTTATTGTGATTGATTTATTTTTCTCATCAAGTCTTGTTTATTGCTCTAACAGTGATAAATTTTCTTAATGAATATAAGCACAAAAGACAAAGACACATTTTAGTTGTTATCTTGCTTAAGTTATAAATTAAAAGTATGTTAAAAAGGAATACTTTTATACGTATGAAATAATGAATCATGAAAATTGGACCAAACCAGAACAATAAAACCATAATTAATTCGTGCATTGGTCCTCAAAGATATTTATATTATTCTGGTTTCAAATTTTCTTAAAGCTTTACTATTGGTCATGGTTTCGTGCTTTATAATCTCTCCATCTATATAATATATAAAAGCAAAAACATTTCAAGCCTTCTCATTAAGCCACGTGGAATTATGACGTGGAAATCCACGTGGCATTATTCTATAGGCAAATGTATATAATACTTATTTCAGGAAATGATTTAGTTTTTTAAAACTGATTTTTTTTAAATCAAATATTTTCTGAGCTTAAATTACGAAAACATGATTACTTAATTTTAGTAGGCTTAAGATAATGGATATCTTAAATTAAAATATTAGAAATTATAATCATTCAGTTTGTTGGATTTTAAGATATGGGCTAAAGATAAGAAATGTGATGTAGCAGTATATCTCGGTGAAGAAAATCGAGCCACATATTTTGCAAAAATAAAAATAAAAATAAAAATAAAAATAAAAATAAAAATAAAAATAATGGATTCTATAAATAAAGTATGTTTGATGGTTTAAATTACTAACTGATGCGGACACTAAGGCGTTGAAGTTTTTGGAGTAATTTCAGCGAGTGCGCCGAAACCGTCATAACTTTTGACTCCGGATGAACCGCGGAACGCACCGCATATCAAATCGAACGTCGGAGCGAGACGGACAAAAGTCATAGGGCAAAGCCCCTTGAGGCGGGGTCTAAAACAACAAAAAAAACGTTATTTAAGGCCTTAAACGGGCTTCTTTATATCCTTGCAAATGAGATGGTGAACTTATATTCTGATTTTGAAAATATCTTTCATCACTTAATATCCTTGGAAATTATATGGTATTATATAGATCACTTAATTTGATTTCGTACCATTATCTCAGTTTGAAAATGCCTTTCATCAGTTTTTCTTAATTAATTAACTTTATTATTCCCGTCGAATTCCGACGGGTTACTCACTAGTTTGTTGTAAATGAATGTCTGTTTTTTAAAAAAAAAATTTGTCTCAAAATGAATGTCTTTTTATTTTAAAAATAACATTGTCTCTAAATATTTTTCTATCAATATTTCCGCTTATCTCTTTGCATTTGCAAAATTAAATGTTTAAAAAGTGAATGACAAGAATATATATAAATCTTTGTGTAACACCCCGAATTTTCTTATAATATCTGAGCATTTAATGGCATTAAATATCCATAAATAACAATAATAAATACTTCAAATTAGGGTTCATAACGGCCCCTTATTTAACCATAAATTCAAACAATAGCGGAAGCGTAACTTAAACTTGTCTTGGTAGGTAACAACCCTAACCATTAATGTACTTCAACTTACATCAAGATAAATAAACGTACTTAAACTATTAAATTAAGAATCTTCAGTCCACAGTCTTCCTACGGCTGCTTTCCTTGTCTTGACCTTCTACTTAAATCCTGAAAACAAATTTATAGAGAAGGGATGAGCGAACGAATGCTCAGTAAGTTCATACGTGGCCTCTCCGGTTACTAAGGAGAGACGAGCAGAACGAATGCTATGAATAACTTTACAAAGATAGTTTCAGTTACTTTTGGATTCAAGGCTGCAGAACAATACAGTCTTATTACTTTAAGATTTTACTTTCAAAGGATTATGGCACTACAATCCAACGGGATTTATTCAAGTTTCCGTCAATTCCTTGGTAACGTACATTATAACCTCAATGCCAAAGGTACAATTGGTACACCTAGCTTCTTCAGCCAATAGTGTGGGTCGTAACATATATGGTATCCACACACATATGCTCGGGGTCTAGAATCATCCTTGTAATCAGACAATTCCTGAGAGAAGGCATGTGATCACTCATGCAATCCCTAGTTTAAGGACGAGTCTTTTCTAACTGGACTGTCCGTCAATGTCTTTTCTAACTGGACATTGGATGCCTTAACGAGTAAGCGTTTAACTTACAAGTTAAAATTAAATGCCTTAACGAGTAAGCGATTAACTTACAAGTTAAAATTAAATGCCTTAACGAGTAAGCGATTAACTTACAAGTTAAAATTAGAACATACCATGGTACAAGTATGTGATACAAGTTTCAAACTTCGATACTCAGTAGATCGATGGGGACATCACTAAGTATAGATTCTTTCAAAGAACGTTCAATAACGCAGAGTTCATTCAAATACTATCATGCCATACTGATAGCTAACTTTAGAAAGAAATACTGAATTCCAATAAACAGGAGTTCAAATACTGTAAGGAACGTAATCCCTTACCTGAATTGCTTTTCCTCGCAATCTCCTCTCTGTGCAAATCTACAAGGCACGGAGTAATTTACTTTAGTACTCTCTACATTGTTAACTATTTTTACTTAGTTAACTGAGAGATGCGTTTTAACTTCTTTACTTCGTTACTTCTTTCTTTACGTTTAAGTTTCTGACTTTGATTTACTAGTCAGTCATTTAACTTTGATATAATTGCAATTAAGTCCTTTAACTTTGGGTTAATTACAATTTGGTCCCTCAACTTTGGGTTAATTGCAAATTGGTCCTTCAACTTTGGGTTAATTGCAATTTAGTCCTTCAACTTTAGTTCAATTACAATTTAGTCCTTCAACCTTGGATTAATTGTAAGT
Source organism: Campanula takesimana (assembly GCA_026119855.1). NCBI lineage: Eukaryota > Viridiplantae > Streptophyta > Magnoliopsida > Asterales > Campanulaceae > Campanula > Campanula takesimana. The sequence goes on from JAOWBW010000007.1 coordinate 1,544,468, forward strand.
TAGTCCTTCAACTTTAATTCAATTGCAATTTAGTCCTTCTACTTTGGAGTAATTGCAGATTAGTCCTTCAACTTTCTTTTAATTACTGAAAGGTCCTTGGACTTTGGTTCTGTTAATAAGGTCCCCTAAGTTTCTCTTTTTAATCACTTAGGCCCCTCTAACTTCAAAAGTTTCCTTTTTATTCCTTCTAACTTTAATTCTTTTCAGTTTAGCCCTTTTCCGTTAGGAACCTAACTGAAACTTCTAATCTTTTCCTTTCTCGTTAACTTTTTAACCTTCAAGGTCTTCCAAGTGTTTATTCTATTTCCTCAAGTTACTTTTCTAACTTGTTAACAATCCTTTTAACGATTTTTGTTTTCTTTCCATTAGAAACTTAACGGAAACACTAACTTTCCGTCCCAATTCTTAACATCTTTAATCAAGAATTTACACCCATAATTCCTCATCATGGCCGAAACATGCAAGATCTAAAATCCATTGATTTGATCAATTTTCTAGTTCTTTAAATTTTTTCTAAATTCCCAAACATCAATATTATTTACAATACACTTAACGAGGATCGTTTAAGTCAACAAAAATCAATTTTCAATGATCTAGGCCATTCGGCCGAATGTGTTCTTGTGGAAATCCATAATTTTTTTCTTCTTTTGATAAACCCAATTCAACCTCAATGATTTATATGTTCAATTCCCAAGCACTACATAATATAAATCAATTTAAATCATGATCATAAATCAATCTTAAAAATAAAGTTAGGCATGAAGATCACTCTTTCACCATAGCAACTTGATTAATCAATTTTCCCTTTAGGATTTTACCAATAATTACTATCATGCAAAACCCTAATTTTTGTATTCTTAAACCATGTATAACTTAGGTTTTATTTATCCGAATTCAATGAAACAAATTTTGGAGAGTAGGATTTAGCATTACCTTGAGAATGATCGGATTGTATCTCCAAAACAATGGCCGGAAAATCCCTTCTCCCTCCCCCTTGTGCTCGGCCGGCGGCTACACTAGAACTAGGGTTTGTTTTTCTTTTTTTTTTTCTTTTTTTTTGAGTTTATGATAATAATGAATTCCTAAGTTGACTAACTCATTAATTTATACCTTGGGTTGATTCCTAATTGGGTTGGGTTTACTAATACAAATTTTGGGCCAATCCAAATTCCTTGGGCCCACTTCTTTAAGTTACTTTATAATTCTAATTATCATTTAATTAGTTTAACAAAACCGAAAATAATATAAATAATAAATTAAAATTCCGGTTATTACACTTTGTCTCTAAATTATATAAATATATTTATTTTTAAATATATCTCCTAAAATTTTATTTAAAAAAAATAACATAGGAGTATGCATACATATGAAATAGGAATTAGAAAGAAAAAAAAAACTCGAACATGAACTGAAATCGGACTGGACGAATCAAAATTGGACCAAACAATATCAATTGTCCGGTCTTGGTTTCATATTTTTCTGAAAAAGTATACTAGCTCGGTTTCGATTGGGAGAAGTTTTAACATCGATTTGGACATGACTTCTCTAGTCATATATATATGCAAAATTTATTATTTATTATATATATATATATATATATATATATATATATATATATATATATATTCATACTATACATAAAATATAAATTACACTAAATGTACATATATTTATAAATGTAATCATTAGTATCAAATCTTGAAATCATATTATGTTTAATTTGTTTTTCATTTTATTGTCAATATTTGAAATATTGTTCAAGATTATGTTTTTTTTTTGATGTTCATCACCCATTCCATAATGATTATTTACACAATCCACATGCAATTTCTAAATATTCTGTTCAACAAGATAAATTTATCTAATTTATCTTAAATGAATATAAGCACATAAAACAAAAGAACATTTTAGTTATTATCCTACTTAAGTTATAAGATAAAAATATATTGAAAAAAAAAAGAATAATTTTATAAATATGGAATATGAATTATGGGAATCAGTCCAGAACCAGATCATTAGAACCATAATAATTAGTGTATTGGTTCTCAAATTTTCATAAAATATAGTATTTCTCATGGCTTCATCCTTTTTATACCACCTCCGTCCTTAAATAAATGTATATTTTCAAATTCTTTTGACTAAAACTGAATGTCTTTTTCTTTTAAAAAACTGTCTTTAAATTTTCTTAATCATTTTCTTTCACTAATATCTTTATACTTGCAAAACTAAATGTTTCAAAAGAAAATTACAAAAATGGGTTAATTGCAATTTGGTTGCTGACATTTACCAAAATTTGCAATGTTGATGCTGTCATTTCAATTTCGCCATTTGGTATATCAACTTTGTCTTTTTGTTGCAATTCGACTACAAATCTAACTGGGTGTTAGATTTTTAACAGATTTTATGTCATGTGACTAACACATGACGTTTTAAATGATGTTTTAAGATGTTTTTAAAGCTACACAAATCTGATTAATATGATTCTTTTTTAAAATTGAATCTAATATTTAAATCTAAAACATATAAATTTTTTGGCAATTTTTAGTGATTGGAATATTTATATTAAATTTAAATATTAAATAATTAAATTAGAAAAACACGTGAAAAAATAATCAAAAAAATATATTAACCCCGAATATGTTTCATATGAAGTAAATGCTATATGTAGATTATAAGTTCATAAAAATATTTAATTGGGAAAAAAGGGAGAGGAAGAGGAAGATGAACTGGGGAAAGGGTGTATGTGGAAGGGGTGATGCAGGAAAGTGGCGGAGTGGTGGAAGAATGTAAAATAGAGGAAAAAAGGTATAGCATGGTGGAAAGTAGTAATTTTTCAGATTGTTTTTCTCATGTTTTCTATTTTTTAGCTATTTTCATTTATTTAAATTATAAAAATATACTGTAACTAATTCACACAAAAATTGCCAAAAATATATGTTGTAGATTTAAATATTACCTTCATTTTAAAAAAGAATCATACCAATCGAATATGTCTAGCTCCAAAAATATTTTAAAATGTCATATGCAAGTCACATGACATAAAACCAGCTAGAAAAATAACACTCAGATAGATTTGTAGTCGGATTGCAACAAAAAGACAAAGTGGATATACCAATTGGCGAAATTGAAAGGATCTCATCAACATTGCAAATTTTGGAAAATGTCAGGAACCAAATTGCAATTAACCCTTACAAAAATATATAAAGGTTTTTTTCTTTAAATATTCCTTAAAATAGAGTGCGGTTTCTAAAATTGGTGGTGACTTTTTTGTAAATTGTAAATAACTGACATTCTTTTAAAATGGACGGTGACATTTTGTAAATAACTGGCAACTACGTATTTGCATCGTAAATGTCAGTGCTAATGTTATAAAGTGTCAGTCGTTCATACTCGCGTTTATAAACAAATATAAACTAACACTTTTAATAATTGCCAGTGCTGATGTTATAGTGTCAAGACATTTTTACTGGCATTTATAAATATTGAAACTGACACTTTTAAAAATGCCAACCATTTATGCTGACAGTTATAAACATTGAAGCTAGAAGGTATGTATAAGTAGTAGTGCTAGTGTTTGTTGGGGAATTGGGGGGATCTCCGCATCCACTAACCCATATTAGCAGTCATCAATATGAAGAAAGTAATCAACACATGGATAATATAATATGAAAGAACAAATAACACCGATGTTTGATAACACAGTTCATCAACACATGACTACATCTGGGGGCACTTAGCCAGGATATCATTATAATAATATGTCGATTGTTTACAATATGCACATGCACTCACATAGATCAAGCATGACCTCTCTCCATGAACAACCCTCTCCCACAATTTATCTCACCTCCCCAAGAACACACAAACAACATGTCCATGCCCGAGTTATAGGATCGCTCCCCCCATGTCTCTCCTAGGCCCTAACCACCTTTTGTGGCTCTTCTGGATATCCTAACTCTCTTATTTTAAGCACACAATATTATGAACGAAATTATGTTTATATAAGCCTACAAGGAAGTCCCAAACCAATACATGGAAGAATTCTCGTCAAACTAGGAAACTGAACAAAATCTGGACCAAAAGCCGTCGGGTTCGGCCGAGTCAAGGACTGGGTTCGGCCGAGTCAAGGCATGGGTTCGGTCGAATCTCCCATTTTCTGGCCCTTTTGGTTTCCTTCTCCGTTTTGATCTCTCCTTGATCCTTTCCAACCCCCGTATGGTTTGAACTCCTTTTCCCCTCAGTCTCCCCACGGTTTTAGGACTCCAATCCCAACAATCTCCCACCTGGAGACTAAAACCATAAACATAGACCTCGTCCCCGTTAAACTCCCACCACGAAGATGACCTCCACCACATATTGTGACGTCGTGCAATTAGCTCCTCCATTTTGTTGATGATAAGCCTCTGCGCTCCACCATTACACCATGTTAAGCTTCCACGCTCCTCCACCATGAGCCTCAACGCCCAAGTAATAAGGCGAGTTGAAACCAAGCGACGCTTCAACCTCTCTGTGTTAGATTCTTCTTGCCTCCCCAAATCAACTTCTACCTTGATTTCTTCGCAAGACTAACTTCGCCTTCTCCCTCCTAGATCCACTCCCCTTGCAATTCTCCCCATGAAACTCGGACATACCTTGTTTCTTGCATTGTCTTGTGGTCTTTTCTCGCTCTCTGTTAGGGCCTTTGTGACTCGTTCTCCTTGTTGGCTAACTATGAGTTGTCACGTCTCCCCCCTAACACACCGTTCATTGATGTCTCTTGCTCCCACCCGGAACAAAATTTGATGTTGTCAGTAAAGTACAACATCCTCCTAACCCCCATCCGTCGTTTGCGAGAAGTCCTCATCTTTTCACATGGTCAAACCGGCTTATACCACCTACCTTTGCATCGTCGGTTGCTTAAGCAAGTGCCTGATGCAATCTACTCCTTTCTTTTATATTTTCTCCATCGCCTAAATTTGCACAAAACAAATTTCTCCCCTTACGATCTTTCTTCAACCACCTTAACTGCCCCAAGATCCCTTGAACACCTCCGATCCATGTAGATCTCTGCATCTCCAAATCCCACCTTGAATCTCTGCAGATCTCATAAGAAACAAACGAACTATTCGGATTGTTTGATCTTCTGCACGAATGTGACCTATTTGGCAAACTCTTGCTTCAATCAAAAAATCCTAGCAGCTCTCAGATTAATCCTGCACGTCTTCCACACGAAGAATCTGCACTGCGCGAAATCTGCACGTGTGCTGCACCAAGCCTGCACGTGCAATGCACGAATTCTGCACGTGGACTGTACGAAAAATCTGCAGTTTCTTTCTTCACCTTGGATCTCCCGAATTTCAAATCAAAACTCTTGATACCAGTTGTTAGGGAATTGGGGGGGATCTCCGCATCTACTAGCCCATACTAGCAGTCATCAATATGAAGAAAGTAATCAAGACATGAATAATATAATATGAAAGAACAAATAACACCGATGTTTGATAACCCGGTTTATCAACACATGACTACATCTGGGGGCACTTAGCCAGGATATCATTATAATAATATGTCGATTGTTTACAATATGCACATGCACTCACACAGATCTAGCATGACCTCTCTCCATGAACAACCCTCTCCCACATATTATCTCACTTCCCCAAGAACACACAAACAACATGACCATGGCCGGGTTGTAGGATCGCGCCCCATGGCTCTCCTAGGCCCACGGCCCCCTTCTAGACACTATTTTGTGGGTCTTCTTGATATCCTAACTCCCTCCTTTTAAGTACACAATATTATGGACGAAATTATGTTTATATAGGCCTACAAGGAAGTCCCAAACCAATACATGGAAGAATTCGCGTCAAACCAGGAAACTGCACAAATCTGGACCAAAAGCCGTCGGGTTCGGCCGAGTCAAGGCATGGGTTCGGCCGAGTCCCTACCTTGCTTCGGCCGGATCTCCCCTTTTCTGGCCCTTTTGGTTTCCTTCTCCATTTGACCTTTCCTTGATCCTTTCTAACCTCCGTATGGTTTGAACTCCTTTTCCCCTCCGTCCCCTCACGGTTTTAGGACTCCAATCCCAATAGTGTTTATAGAGTGCCACTGCATGTATTAAAGAGTGCAAGTGATAGTGTTAAAGGGTGTCAGTCATGTGTTCATAGTCACAACGCGTTAAGTAAGTTGTAGTTATTTATAAGAATACCACTGCACACTTTTAAAACAACTCTCAATTATTTTGAAAAATGGCACTGATTATATCAAAATAAGTGCCAGATATTTTTTAAAAATGTGAAATACCTGTTTCGCCTAAAAAAATACCCATTTTTCTTATCTCTTAAAAGTAACACGTCATTTTAGACTTTCTCACCTTGAAACTTAATTTTTTTTCATTTTGAGTGTCTCATTTTAAACTTCTTTAAAAAAAAGTTTTTTTATACTTTCTTTATTTGTGAGCCTCACATGTCACGCTCACAACAATTACTCACTAACTGAATCATACCCTACTTTATCTCTCTCACCAAACAATCTATACTTACACCACATTACATTTTTCTTATTCTTAAGCTCCGTTTGTTTCGTCGTAAAATGTTTTACGGAAAATGTTTTACATGTTTTCCGGTGTTTGGTAACCAAAAAGGAAAAAAAGTCAATGTAAAATATTTTACGATCAATGGAAATAAGTTAGGTTTTCCGTAAAATGACTTACGGAGTCCGTAAGTCATTTTACGGAAAATGTTAACTCCCTCTCTCACTCACACAACTCCCATACAACCCCACCCTACCCACTTCACCTCCACCTCCACCTCCAACCCCATCCCCACCCTCCAACCTTACCTCCCCTCCCCTCCCCGCCCCACCCCAACCACCCACTCACCAAAAAAAAAAAAAACGTTTTTTCACTCATATTCAAATTATCTTTTAACACCCCTTGTCTCCGCCCCTACCCTACCCCATCCCCCATTTTTTTTTTACTCTTATTAAAATTATTTTTAACAACTCCCCCACCCCCTTTCCCCTCATTTTTTTGTCACTCGTATTAAAATTATTTTTTAACACCTCACCCACCCACCCCGGCTTCCCACCCCACCCACCCACCTTACCCTCACCCCCCACCCCACCCCCAAAGTAAAAAAAAACTTTGTTTCACTCACATTAAAATTATTTTTGAACACCTCCCCCACCCCCACTACCCCACCACCCACCCCTACTCTACCCCACCCCTCCTCCCCAATTTTTTTTCCACTCATATTAAATTATTTTTGAATACCTTCCACCCACCCCCACCTACCTCCATTTTTTTTACTTTTATTAAAATTATTTTCTAACAACTCCCACATTCGCGCTCCCTACTCCCACCACCCACCTACCCCCACCCCACTCACCCCCATAAAAAACTTTTTTCCACTCATATTAAAATTATTTTTGAAACACCTCCCCCACCCCCCAGCTTATATAGATAACGAAAAGAAAGACCCACTACCCCGCCACCCAACCACCCCCACCCACCCCCACTCACAACCACCCATCCCACCCCAACCCCAAACCTCCACCCACATTTTCCGAGAAATCATTTTCCAAAAATTGTTTTACGCAAAACAAACGGAGCCTTAAACTCAAAAGTTTTGTGAAATTTAAATCGGGACGGATAACGTCAGACCGTGATTACCCCTAAATATGAAGTACAGTGGAGGGGCATATCTGTCTAATTTCCATGGTGGAACATTTGAGAAAGAGTCAACTGACCGGTTTTTGGGAACTCTTATTCTTCAGTATATATTTACATTCACAATTCTACTCAACTCGCACACAGTCTCTTTCTCCCCCGTCTGAACATTTGAAAAAGAGTAAAGTGGTATACTTCTCCGCTCTTGAGATCTCTTTCGTTTTCTATGTCAAATCACCCCTTGATCTGCTAAAACAATTGTTCCCTTTTTTGTGTATTCACTTGCACCTTTTTTTACTGAATTAAAATACTTGAATTACATTTCAATTTCAGCTCTACTGTCTCAGATCTTTGCAATCTGTTTAATCTTGTGTTTAAGCTCTCTAATTCTGCGTTTCTGTTTGTGAAATTTGATTTTAACCTTTAATTTTATGTTCTGAGATTTTAGGGTTTTGACCATTTCAATTTTTTTTTTTTTTTGGGGGGGGGGGGGGGGGAGGGAGTCGACTCATGATAACCTAGATTTAATTTTTGAAGTGTTAATGCTGACTATGTATTGTCTTGCATGTTGCAGGAGACTAATTTTATCGGCACTTGTGGTTCTAGCTGACTCGTTTCTGGTAATTTATGAATTTTCAGGATGGTGATGGTTTGTACCATTTCTTATTTTCTGCGATGAATTCGGGAATTATTTGTTTGTTTCTTTTCTTTTATGTATGAGAGGGAGATTTGAGTGTTGTGGGATCAGTAGAAGTTGATTTTATTGATATTCTCGTGGTTAGTTTGTGAAGTTGTGAGGCTATTTAATTAAGTGTGATAAATGGAACACGGTTTAGGTTCAGAATCTGTTCCTACTGGACCTATTGATAAGTCTAGGGTTCTGAGTGTGAAACCATTACGATGTCTTGTTCCAATTTTTCCATCTCAAACTGATTCTTCAAATCCGCGGTCCTCCCCCTTTGCATCTGTTCCTCCAAATGGCCCGTTCCCATCCGGGGCTGCACCATTTTATCCCTTCTTTATGCCTAATGAGTCACAGAGGACAGGGACAAGGAATTCACAACCTGCTTTCCCTTCACCAGTTCCTTTGAATTCCTATAGAACTCCAGGTGCTGCAGCAAGAAAGAACTCCAGAAGGCGTGCTGGTGATGGTGGTGATGAAGATGGTCAGAGTGATCCATACGGTAATAGCTTTGATATGCATGCTACTGATGTAGAAGACACCAGCGAGGTTGGGGCACAAACGCGTAAATCTCGCAGGAAAGCAGCAAGGGGTGAGCAGCTGGGTTCTACTGGGAGTGAGGTGGACGTTCATGCATTAGCGGAGGAATTCATGCAGTCGTTCAACCTAATCGATCTGGATGCATATCAAGGACCTGAGGGTGAGAAGGAGTTGACTGCACGTGCACTGTTGGTTTATAATCTGCTCCGAAGAAAGATCACACGTCTTGAGGAGTCAAAGAATCCAACTCCAGGGATTACAAGGCGTCCTGACTTGAAATGTGGTACAGTCTTGATGACTAAAGGGGTTCGGGCAAATGCAAAGAAGAGAATTGGAGCTATACCTGGAATTGAAGTTGGTGACATTTTCTTTTTCCGAATGGAAATGTGCTTAGTGGGACTACATGCTCCCACAATGGCTGGAATAGATTATATGGGTGTGAAGATCACTGGAGAGGAAGAGCCTATTGCAGTCAGCATAGTTTCCTCTGGAGGGTATGAAGATGATGGGGATGATGGAGATGTATTGATTTACAGTGGACAAGGTGGAGTTCAAAGGAGAGATAAGCAAGTGATGGATCAGAAGCTTGAAAGGGGTAACCTCGCTCTGGAAAAGAGCTTGCATCGTGCTAATGAGGTGAGGGTCATTCGGGGACTTAAAGATGAAGCAAATCCAACTCCAACAGCAAAGGTATACGTGTATGATGGCCTTTACAAAATTCACGAGTCTTGGGTTGAGAAGGGGAAGTCTGGTTGCAATGTCTTCAAGTATAAACTGGTTAGAGTTGGTGGTCAGCCTGAAGCATTTACATTGTGGAAATCAATTCAGCAGTGGAGAGACGGAGTTACTCAAAGGGTTGGAGTAATCTTGCCTGACCTTACTTCTGGTGCAGAAAATTTAGCTGTTTGTCTTGTGAACGATGTTGATGATGAAAAGGGCCCTGCTTATTTCACATACTTCCCTACTCTCAAGTATGCCACACCATTTGCTTCACCAAACCCTTCTTTGAATTGCAGCTGCACTGGTGGATGCCAACCTGGCAACATAAACTGTAAATGCCTGCAGAAAAACGGAGGCTATCTCCCTTATTCACCACTTGGGGCTCTTATGAGTCATAACTCAGTGGTGCATGAGTGTGGTCCTTCCTGTACATGCCCTCCCAATTGCAGAAATCGAATCTCTCAAGCAGGCCTCAAAGTTCGACTCGAAGTGTTCAAAACAAAGGAGAAAGGTTGGGGACTTAGGTCATGGGACCCCATTCGGGCAGGAACTTTTATTTGTGAATATGCAGGTCAAGTCCTTGATTCACCCGCCCCGACTGAAGATGATAGCTATATTTTTGACACTACTCGCATTTATGAACCGCTAGAAGCTGTTATTAGTGAGGCTGATTTAATGAAAGTTCCATTTCCTTTGGTTATTAGTGCAAAAGATGGTGGGAATGTTGCTCGCTTTATGAACCACAGCTGCTCCCCTAATGTGTATTGGCAGCCAATTTTACGTGAAAATGCTGAGGACTCGTTTCTTCATGTTGGACTTTATGCAATCAGACACATTCCTCCTATGCAAGAACTGTCATTTAATTATGGGATAGTTCCGCCGAACAAACCAGGGCAGAGGAAAAAGAAATGCTTGTGTGGATCGTCCAAGTGCAGAGGTTATTTTTACTAATGGTGATGGTGCTTCTCTTATGAATTGTCTTGTAACAGGTTAGTTATCCTCTTCCTTCTTTTATTATCTTGTTTACTGTATTTATTGATTTTCTGCAAGATGCTTATACCTGAAAAAAGAAGCAAGGAGTATAAAGTGTCTATGGAATTGAAGGGTGTTGTTGTACCTCTTAACTATGGCATGGTTACTTTTGTTGTTGCACGTTTGAAATAAGAAAAAAAGGAACCATTATGTTACCTTTGATTTTGAATTAAAGCTGGTGTAAAACACACACACGCACACACACACACACTTAATGAAATATTAATTTTACTTTAATATGAAGATTAACTAAGTCAATGATGTTGTCGCATAAATTAAATATTTGCTAGGAAGCAATGTATGGAGACAAGTACATTATATCCGTTAGAAATGATGATGCTTTGCATCCAGTAATAAAGCAAAATGTGATTAGGATTCTTTTTATTTACATACCCTTTAGCTAGTCAAAAATGTCAAATCATCAGGCTTTAATGTATTTTTTTTTTTACTTTTGATTTCCATGCTTACAAGTTGCACTTTCCTAGAAGTTAAGTCAAGTTCACGGAGTATTGGAACGCTTCTTTGAGCAATTTTAGGTTCATGTTGGCAAGCTTGGGGGAACCAGTTACTATTTGCCATAATATTTTTGATTACTTGCATAAATCATGCGTTTGAATTTTGAAAAGAAAGTAGTTCAAAAGTTATTGTTGATTTGGTAACACAAAGATCATTGTTTTCGATTAACTTGCAGTGGTCACCTTACTTGCACTTTATGAAACTAGACCAGTTTGCCAACTTTACATCCTCATACATCTGCATCTTTTTTTAGACGGACTTTTGAGTTTCTTGTTACCTAGGTATACGAATCTTATCATGTAGTATGTTTACTTTATATCTTACCTACAAAATAAGAGAAATTCTTCTTTTTGAGTGCCAAAAATTCACTAAAGTTTTCTCCGATCATTTTTCACTTTAAATTTATAAGCGCAAATGATTGAAACATCCCAAATTAATAGAACGAAAATTGTTCATTTCCTCTTTATCATATGTCAAATAAAGGGAGTTCATTATTATAGGAGTGAACAAGGTCAGGATACCTTGTATTCTGCGAATGGGAACCATTGAGAAGTTGTGAATTGGAGGCTAGAATAGAAGAGTTAGCCACGTGGCCCAATTGTGGGACTACATGTGGCCTAGTTAAGGAGAAAAAGAACAATTGCGAGATTGGGTCCAATAGGGGACATGAGGCACCACTTCGCGAATCCATACGTGCAAACGACTAATGGAAGCTTGTCAGCATGCGCATGTCCCGCCCATGACCTATCACGTGCGCGTTATGGTTCCGTACAACTTAGGCTCACATAATTACATGGCCTCAATCATTGAGGCCAACTACACATTTACGCCGGTCAGCCGGGTTGCTCCCGCGATACTTGTTCTATCTTAATCCTAGTTACTTTGTATTCTCGCTCTTCTCCATTTGTCTTTGGTGGTTCATTTGTAACTCCATTTGTACCCTGGTGATACAATCCCCCTTTATAGGACCCATTTACATTTAGCGACTCCGTTGGGTGGTATTCGCATTACTCCGAATAAAAATGTGAGTAAGATGAAAAATGGAGCCAGGGGCCAACTCTAAGGCACCTCAAGGAGATGACCCCTTTGTAGAAACGTATAACTTTTCCGCAGACAATCAGAAGCAAAGAGCGGGATGTTCGGGACAAGCAAGAGGATTTCTAAATGCAAAGCGACACAGTAGTCAATCAACGGTGGGGACAAGCAAGAGGATTTGCATGCTTGATGGGCGATCGTCTATATAGTTCAATTATGACGGTGCGAGGAAGAGTTCTGTATGTTTGAAGGGGATGAACCCCCATTGAATGTTATATGGTTATAGTAGAACCACCGGCCCTTCTCGCTAGTTTGGAGATTTTGTCTTCTAGCTCTTCTTCCATCTCACGTTCATCAGGCAATCTATAACACAATGCGGAAACCAGGTATACTTGTGTCTTCCGCACCCCAATCCATGTTGCATTCAGCACAACCTTAACACCCAAATTTTCCAACACCTTGGTAAATCCACCGATTACACAATATGTTGCTTGATCCATTAAAATCCAAGCACACTTGTGTCTTCACGCATTGTAGGGCACAACGTTCTGGACTATACCTCACTGATCCAAGTTCTGACTCAGTAAATGCGGGAAGACTTGCGAGATGTATATATTAGCAATGATAGGAATTTGCTATAAACACCAATCCACAAATTTTAGCAACTCATGGCTTGCCCTAAACACCAATCTAATGACTCTAGAACTCTTTTTCATGATCAATCAACTCAGATAATCTGACATTAAACATAACATCTATCCATGTCCAAGACCGCGGGACCATCACCCCGGTTACCTATCCTTTTTCCATAGCCGCATCTTCCCACGTCCCAAAGCTTGTCAAAGGGCTCAAACATGAACATTTGAAGGGAAAAGGAATAGGAAGAGGAAGAAACGCGTGGACGTAATACCTTCCACTGATTTATTATTAGCTTCGATAAAATAATCAAAAGTGTTGTATAAGTTCCCTAAGGAAAAGGGACGCATGTGTAATCTTTTCGCAGTCGCAAGTTTCACGACACACTCAAAGGTCCACTCATAAAGGGCCATCGATCGTATGGTCTTCCCAGGAAGAGGAACAAAGTAAGAAACACAGGCAAATAGGCCTCCAAGTATTAGTCAGATCAGATCCCTTATTTCCGTGGGAGTAAAAATCTCATCCTTATTAAACGTCCCAAGTGTCGTCACTTTCTTCATGCGTCAGGAAATGTTGAACATGTAGAATCTAGTCCATTGTAACCGAAGTAGGATTGGACTGGCTGAACAATTCACTATACTTTTGGAAAGTTCACTCCACTGAAGGTCATAAGAGAACAGGGAGAATGAAGATCCCCTTTGACTGGAAGAAAACTCTTCTATAGCTTGTCAAATGAATGTAACTTTAATGCATGCATGGTTCATTTATAAAGAATAAAGAAAGACAAGTGATAGCGAAATGTGTGATAGAGAAGTCCAATATATGACGTATCTCAGTCTCATGCTGCCAATAAATGAGAGTCTACGTACATTCTTGTTGAGCTCCATATTCAAAATCTATTCTCTTTTGTGCACTTGGGGCCTAATGCAAGCTGCTATATGCCTGAATTACTGTTGGCTAGCTCCTTGTATCATTCTCATACATAATATTCTTATCTGGCAGAAAAAGAAGAATTTCATTTTTTGTAATTGTGCATATTGTGTAAGATGAAGGTAGACTACGAAAGAGCCATGTTCGATCCAGCATCAAGTCAACTGAAGATAAACCCTTGAATTTCCACAATTCTGTAACCCAACGATATGATGGAAAGATAACATGATTCTACAAAAGACTCAAATATAACTTTCTCTTAGCATCACATCAATTACGATGAATTTCCTTTAACATTGCCCCTTAGTACTCTTTTGCAATTGTTTTCTCTCATTGAGAGGATTCATTGTAAGGTGCACCTCTTTTAGAATTCACTTGTATTTCGTGATGTGGGCTCGGTGATAATAAAAATTAAACTTCATTAAGAAAGAGACTTGGCATGAAGTTTTGATGTTCTTATCATGAAGAATATGAGAAATTACTGAACTTTGCAACGTACCACACTCTGATTATCAATCAATTAGTGCAATGTATTTCTTAGTTCTAGAATTATGTTATCGTACTTTTGCAAAAATATCAAATAATGCTATGTAATGGTTTTTTTACTTACGATGTTTAAAAGCTAACAGGGTTGCCAGCGTGGCACTGCGATGTCAGCACCACATCATCAAAGTGTGTGATGACATGGCTTTGGCGTGTCACCGTGTGGTGCTGACTTGGTTGTGCCACTGGCAATAATGTTAGTTTTTTGACACGGCAAGTAAAAAAAGTCAGTTTGCATTATTTGATATTTTTGTCGAAAGTACGTAACATAATTCCAAAACTAGCAAGTAGGTTGCATGAATTGATGAAAATTAAAAAGTATGTTGCATATCTTGGTTGGTCGGCCGACAACATTACATGTGGGATGGAATTTCTTAGTATGCTTATATTGTGTTTGCAGTTAGCATAGAGGTGGAAGCATTAGCTGGAGTGTGGTCGCATGTTTCAGTCATTGCTGCAACTCGTGTATGGTAGCGGACCGGCAGAAATTTCATCCAAGACAACTGTAGCCCGCCCATCCAGTCTTTTTTTTTTTTTTTTTTGGTTTCCTTAGAACTTGGTTTGTGAAAAATGTACTCTATATATTTCAGCTTGTAGCAAGCAGTGGAGCCCGTATTTTCTAAATTTATTAGGGATTGTAAACCTTTTGGTAAGTATTATAGCATCAAACTAGTTGGTGCATTTGTGTTATGTTCCTGTCCTGATAATTGTAGTTGCAATGGATTGTCATTTCTATCCCTTCTGTTTCATTTACACCATTGGCTTTTTATCTCCGTCCTCAAATTTTCATTTTCCTTTGTCCATCTCATCATAATAGTAACTGCTTCATTTTGTTCTAAATTGTTGTTTTTTTATGATTCAAAATTGTTGTTTTTTTTATTATCAAGTTTTTTTTGTTCAGAGTAATTGTTAGTTTTGAGTAATATTTCGTTGTGTTGTAACGTATAAGAGACAATTAATGCATGTAAATCTGATACTTTCTTCATTAAATTGTGTGAAAGATCGCTTTTGTAAATTGATGATTGTTTAAAAGCCCAAAAGCACCAATAATTTTGGATCGGTGGAGTAATTATCTGTAATAACCGGCCTTTTTGGCCCATTATTATTATTATTAGTATGCTTTTATATTAATATTGCGACTGGACTCATTAATCAATTAATGAGTTGGGCTAATAAAGAAGGGCCCAATGTAGTTAACTTTGGAAAACCTTTTTGGAATAGGAAACCTAAGTATTTAAACAATTCTTTAACTCTCTCCCTACTATTTTGAGTCAATCAAAAACCCTAAAGAAAAAGAGAGAGAGGAGGCGGGAGAGAGAGAGAGCCGAGAGAGAGAGAGAGGAAGAGGAAGAAGAGAGGAAGAAGAGAGGAGAAAGAGCGAAGGAGGAAGAGGAAGATTCAACCCCCTTCGAAGGTAATTCTCTCACCCCTAAATATTTATTCTTGGGTTGGGTATCGCCTAGGAATTATGAAACGAAACTTAGAACCCTAATTCTAAATTGGTAAAACTAGTGTTTATGGTTAACTGTTGAAAACCTAGATAATGGAAAAGATGAGAATAGTATTGACATGCATGCGTGAACCACCACCACCACCACACACGGCGGTGGCAGTGGAAGCAGCTGGCGGCAGGCGGCGGCGGCTGGCGGCTGTCGGGTGTGCGTGTGTGTGTGTGTGTCTGTGTGTGTGTGTCTGTGTGTGTGTGTTTGTGCGTGTGTGTGTGTGTGTCTGTGTGTGTGTGTTTGTGCGCGTGTGTGTGTGTACAGTGTGTGTGTATGTGCCCCGTGTGTGTGTGTGAGATGTGAGTGTGTCACAAGTTAGGGTTTGTGCATTAGGGTTTTGTGTGTGTAGTTCAAGGTGTCTTAATGTGTGAAAGTCAACGCTGGGAATAGTGAGTCAACACGGTGAATAGTACTTTCATAAGATAAGGTCAACTTAAGACACTTGGATTTGTAGTAAGCTTTTACGTAAACTTAAAGATGTGTTGGGAAGATATGACGGGTGAGACAAACCCTAAACTAAAGCAAGAACCTTAAGAAGGAGTTTAAGAAGTAAACTCAAAAGGTTAAAGTTAGAAAAAGGAATTTGGGGACGGGGATAAATATTGTTCTTGTCCTAAAAATAGTATCTTTACGTGATTGTAGATTGTACGCGAAGAACCCGCTAGAAGTCAACGCTAGCAAGGTAAGGGATTACGTTCCTAAGTATCTTGAATTCTTTATTCATTGGAACTCTATAATTCTTTCATAAATGCTATATGGTCCATAGCGCTTGAACTCTACGTTGATGAACGTCTTTTGTATATCTTACCTATGACATGTTTTGGTCGTAGGGAATCTTAGAATATTTGAAATTGCTTGTGCTCTCGTTTAGGGAACACTATTGTGGAAAGTATGCTATATCTAATTGCAACAGGTGTAGCTGTATAGTCCCTGAAAAGGACTAACTAGTCCCTGAAAAGGACTAATGTGGAAACGGTCCTAGGAAACAGACTAATAGAAATAAGTCTAGTTAACTACTTGTAACTTAGACTTTGTGGAACTCTAGATTATCATGATAACTCTAAATAAGGGAGCACCCTGAAAAGGTGTAAGGTCTCTTATTCACTTAACACCCTGAAAAGGTGTGACACCCTGAAAAGGTGTTTGGAACTTGGAATTGACGGAATGGAAATAGGACCGCTAATCTTTGAGTAGTTAACTGTATTCGTTATATGCAGTTAGTATTTGAACTGATATCTGATCTTTGGAATTATCAATTGAGTCCGTTCTTTCGGTCACTTCTCCTTAGCTATCGGAGAAGTCCGTATGAACTTACTGAGCATTGTTCGCTCACCCTTTCTCTAATAATCTTTTTCAGGTAACGACTTAAAGAAGTAGACGGATCGCTAGATGAAGCTGTCCGTGTCAGTTATATTAAGACTTTATGGTTTATTTTGTTTAGCTAGTGGTCATACTGGCTTGAAGACTTAGTATTTAATTTCGCTTTCGCATTTACTATTGAATTGATGATTGGAGACTCGCCGTTGGGCTATTTAAGTTGGATTTTGTAAGACAACTGTTAGTATTTCCACGTTTTATGGATTTATTTACTTTATGAAAATCTGGGTCGTTACAGTTGGTATCAGAGCCTGATTTTAGAACTTAAGGGATAGGAAACTCTGATTTTGGGAAACTTTCTAAATTGGGAACCTTCTATTTTGGGAAAGAATCTGAGATCAATTTAGGAGTCCAAAGAAATACTTAGGAGTGAACCTTGAGTATTACATTGATGCATTTTGTTGGTGTTTAAAAGATATTTTGGTAATCATTTATATCATTAGGATTATGGTCACTAATTGTGGTAATGTCATGGTTGTGGGTCATGAACGGAGTTGAGAAGAACTTGAAGATGAACTCGCTAGGAAAGAACGTGACCAAAGTGGTTAAGAGGTACTCTCTTCGGATAAGGAAGTTGAATAAGACTCTGAAGAAGGAACAAGCTAAGGGAAGGATTACTTTGAACAAGTGGCTGCTTGCAGAAAAAGCACTAAGAGACACTAACAAAGAATTAATGGAAAGAGAGGAAGAGCTAATGGGATTTAGAGAGTGGGCTGATATATTATGTGATGATGTGCGAAGCTACTACTTTGCATTGAAGGAAGTAGACCCACAGATGGCAGCAACTTTAATGGAAGAGAGTAGAAAGAGGGCAGGAAAGCTAATTGAGGAACATGTAATGGTCAAGGAAATGGAGGTTAATGTAGAGGGCGATGAAGCTGCCCCAATTCTTGTGGAAGATGATGAAGAGATAGTGGAAGTACCGGTTCGTAGGCCTAGAGGGAGGCCAAGAGGTTCGAAGAAGGCACCCAAGGTCCCTAGTGGAAGACCTAGGGGAAGACCAAGGAAAAATGCGAACCTTTGAAGAAAAGTAGAAGTTAGATATTCTTTTATTTCTTTCATAGTATAAGTAAGTAGTTATAGTTAGAAGTTTAGTTGGAATTTTCTTTCTTAACTATTGGATGTTGGAAGTTTCATTTAATTAAAGTCTTGAAGTTATTCTTTAGTAATTGACCTTTGTTATCCATTATGTCTAACTATGGAATGTGATCTAGTAGAACAAGAAGTGTGGGTCGAGAAAAGACCTTAATTGGAAAGTATGGCTAATGAAAAACGGCCAAGTGGAAATAGTTTTGGTCTAGTAGAATGACTGAAACAAAACTGCGAATGACTTCATGGTAGTAGTTAACTGTAGAAGTAATTGGCATGATTTGATGGCCAATTGTGTATAGTAATGGGTCTAGTGAATTGACCTCTAATGAATGAATGTAGCCTAGTAAATGGCTAGAACCTAGAATTAATGTAGAAACTTTATCTTTTGGGGACGGCCCTATGTATGATAGTATTTAGACATAGTAGCCATGCATGTATAATGTAAATAATGAGTTCTCCCCTACGATATTAACTTAAGAATAATCTTATTCAGATGGCTGGAAGAGGATCTGGAAGAAACGCTAACGCCGAGGGACGAGTTGACCCTGATATGGCGAACTTGTTTAGAACTTTGAATCAAACAGTGGCCGGCATCGGGCAAGTTATGACGACACTAACTCAACCACAGCAGAACCCACAAGTTCCTATGAGGGATCCGCTGGAACTCTTTCAGAAACGGAATCCGGAGTCATTTTCGGGCTCTAAGAGTGAGGAACCAGAAGACTGGGTGAAAGACATGGAGAAAGTTTTCGAAACTATGGATTGTACTCCAGAAAGGAAGGTGGTGTTCGCCACATTCATGCTTAAGGGACAAGCCCTGAAATGGTGGGAAGGAGAAAAGAGAGCTGCTACGGCTCGTGGTGATGCTGCACTTACTTGGGATGGATTCAAGCGCATTTTCTATGCAAAGTATTATTCAATGAGCGTTCGAAATGCTAAGGTGGAAGAGTTCATGACTCTAACCCAAGGAAGGATGACTGTGGACGAGTATTGCGAGAAATTCACAGAATTGCTAGAGTTTGCTCCGGCGTTCTTCGATAATGATGAGCAAAAGGCCCGGAAGTTCGAACTTGGTCTGAGTGACCGAATCCGCTACAGAATTACCTCACTGATGTTGCCAACGTACGATCAAGTGTTGGACCGAGCTAATATTGTGGAAACTGAAGCGGACAATTATCGGAACAAGAAGGACGAAAGGAAGAAGACGGCTGAAAAGAAACCCACCAAAGGAAGCTGGAATAAGAATGAGGATAACAAGCGCAAGACGAATGATGATCGTGAGAAAGATGGTATGGCTAACAAGTACCCTAATAAAGGTCAAGGAATCCGTAGAGATGGAAAAAGAGAAGATGCCAAAGGGCAAGGCTCAGATGTGAAATGCCAAGTATGTGATGGGAGGCATAAGACTGAAGGGTGCTGGTACAAGGAGAAGAAATGCTACAATTGTGACAAGATGGGACATCCCATTGGAAGTGCCCGGAACCAAGGAGGGACAACAAGGCCAAAGGAGTAAAGGACGACAATAAAGGAAAAGGTGGAGGTAATGGACGTGCCTTCACTATGACAGTTAAGGATGCACGCGCCACTAATGATCTCGTGGCAGGTACGATACAACTCTACTCTCGTAATGTTCGTGCATTGATTGATTCTGGCGCTACTCATTCTGTGATAAGCACTCATCTAGCAAATAAAATGAAATTGGTCCCTGAAGTACTAGAACATTCATTAGTAGTAGATACATTGACTAAAGACTCGATTTCTATTACTTCAGTATATAAGGGATGCCCTGTAGAATTGAACGGTAGGAAATTCGAAGTCAACCTTATTAGTTTGAAGATGGATGAGTTTGATGTGATCTTAGGGATGGATTGGTTAGCAGCCTATCATGCTCATATAGATTGCTTTAGAAAAGAGGTTAAGTTCAAGCTACCTTCTGGAGAAGAGTGTTTCTTTAAAGGTACGAGACCTAAGGCTCCATCGAACATCATTTCGGTTATGAAGGCGCGTAGGATGCTAAGGAAGGGGTGTGGAGGATTTCTGGCGTACGTGAGTACCACTGATGCAAGAGAGGTAACATTAGAATCGCTCTCAGTAATCAAGGACTTCAAGGATGTATTTCCAGAAGATTTACCTGGGGTACCACCTGAGAGAGAAGTTGAGTTTTCCATCGATTTGGTGCCAGAAACTACACCAATATCGAGGGCACCGTATAGAATGACTCCCCTAGAACTAAAGGAATTGAAGGAGCAACTACAAGAATTGCTGGACAAAGGATTGATTCGACCATGTGTTTCGCCATGGGGCGCACCGGTCTTATTCGTAAAGAAGAAGGATGGGACGATGAGGTTGTGCATCGACTATAGGGAATTGAATCGTGTGACGGTAAGAAACCAGTATCCGTTACCGAGGATTGACGACTTGTTCGATCAGCTTCGTGGAGCATGTTACTTCTCCAAGATAGATTTGAGATCTGTTTATCACCAGCTAAGAGTAAAGAAGGAAGATGTAGCAAAGACGGCTTTTAGAACTAGATATGGTCATTATGAATTTGTGGTGATGCCGTTTGGATTGACTAATGCACCGGCAGCATTTATGGAACTGATGAATCGAATATTTCAAGAGTTCTTAGATACGTGTGTGATTGTATTCATCGATGATATTTTGGTGTACTCAAGGACTAAGGAGGAACATGAGGAACATTTGAGGTTAGTGTTACAAATCCTACGGGAACAAAAGTTGTATGCCAAATTTAAAAAGTGTGAATTTTGGTTGGAGGAAGTGGCATTTCTAGGGCATGTAGTGTCGAAAGATGGGATCGCTGTGGATCCAACAAAAATAGAGGCTATTGTGAATTGGGAGAGACCAACGTCAGTAAGTGAAATAAGGAGTTTCTTGGGACTGGCAGGTTATTATAGGAGATTCGTGGAAGGGTTCTCTAAGTTGTCCTTACCACTAACCAAGTTGACGCAGAAAGGAGCCAAGTTCGTTTGGTCTACTGAATGTGAAACAAGTTTCGAGGAATTGAAACGACGTTTGGTATCTGCACCAGTTCTTGCACTACCATCAGGCACCGAAGGATTTGTGGTTTATAGTGATGCTTTACTTAAAGGATTAGGGTGCGTATTAATGCAAAGTGATAAGGTGATAGCTTATGCATCCAGGCAGTTGAAAAACCATGAGAAGAATTACCCTACACATGACCTAGAATTAGCAGCTGTGGTATTTGCCCTGAAGATTTGGAGACATTACTTGTATGGGGTTACATGTCAGATTTTCACGGATCATAAAAGCCTTAAGTATATCTTTACGCAGAAAGAACTCAACATGAGACAGAGGAGATGGTTAGAATTGCTGAAAGACTATGATTGTACGATCTTATATCACCCTGGCAAGGCCAATAAGGTGGCAGACGCGTTGAGTAGAAAGAATCGTGGGACGCTAGCCACATTGATTTCTAGGGAGAAGAATATTTGGGATCGTTTAGAGATTACTAACCTAGAGGTTGAGGGTAAAGGGTATTTGGCTCAAATGAGCGTCCAGCCAACGCTTATGGATAGGATTAAAGAAGCTCAAGGAGGAGACGAAGAATTAAGGAAGGTACTGGAAAGTATAGCTAATGGGAATGCGAAGGAATTTCGTGTAGGAGAAGATGGAATCCTGAGGTATCAGTCTAGAGTATGTGTACCTAATAATGAGGATATCAAAAGAGAAATTTTGAAAGAAGCCCATTGTTCGAGATTTTCTGTACACCCTGGGAACACGAAGATGTATAGGAATCTAAGGGAGTTATTCTGGTGGAACAATATGAAGGGAGAAATAGCTGAGTTCGTTTCAAGATGTTTAGTATGCCAGCAAGTGAAAAATGAACACCAGAGACCGGCTGTAACGACCCCAAAACTCGTCCATATTTATTTTATATTTTTGGGAATTTTAATTTGACATTAGGTGTGCATTTTATGTGTTAGAAAATATATTTTTTTACTACTTGCATATATTATTTGAGCATATGTGGTAGTTAAAGTATTAGTAGAAATTTTGTTAAAATGAATAAATGAGTTAGTTGAAACTTTAGGGTCCAAAGTGTAACTTTAAAGTTCAGGATCTTAATTGTTGAAAATGAAAGAAGAGGGTCCTAAGTGTCATTCTTGAAAAGTTGAAAATATAAATATCAACCTCTTCTCTCTCTGCGATGAATACAGAAGCAAATCTTCTCCTTTCTTTTATTCTCTCTGGTGAAGACGAAGGGAGTAAGTATATTTCTTATTTTTATTTCTATCTTTTTAATTACTTCTCCGTTTTAAAATCTAATTATATAAAGATGATCAGGGCGTTGAGTAGATCATTTCTACCCGATCAGAAAATATTTCATTTATACTTTCCCCGGAATAGGTAAGTTACTAATTCCCCTTAAATAGTAAAATAGTCATATATTTGCTATATGTGTGATATGTGGTGAAATTATTGTGAAAAGTATTTATTTGTGATATTTGTTTATTTGGGACAAAGGGAGTATACGTATACTGGAAATATACCTTGGGTTGAATGAAAGTATGCTAATTGACATGTTTGTGTGCCTGGGTATTGTTAGAATGATAGTAAAGATTATACTCCTACTCGTGGGACGCTAAAATATTAACTTGATTAAATGTTAAATAAGTATATTATAAAAATTATATTGTTATTCGTGGGACGGGGAAATGAATGAAAGTATAAGTGAGTATATTAGTATGTTAGAAAAATTATACTTATACTTGTGATTGGTATTTTGTGATTTAGATTAATTTTGTTATACTTGTAATTTTGGGACAAAATGAGTATTTGTTTTATTGGTTTGGTTGGGTTCCATTTGGTGTTTAAGATGTTTTAGAACTGATTTTGTAGCCATATGTGTCTTAAACATTAAGTATAGTAAGTTATACTTGTGAGATGGTGAAACGAAAGGAGTGCAATTTTGGTACATTTGGAGGTTTGGGCGGTTGCACACTATTTTTGGGCGATCGCACACTTTTCCTCGAAAATGGTTCAAGCTTCCGGAGGCCATAACTTCTTCATACGGACTCCGATTTAGTCGTGTAAACTATCATTTCGAAGCTCTTCTTGTGTACTATGTGATGAGGTGGTTTATTCAGTTGGGTTCTAAATATTATATTACAGAAATCCAGTAGGTGTTTAATAACAAAAAGAGTATTAATGGTCCGTTGTTGTAGAGTTGGTCCTTTGTGATCGAGTTTGGAATAATGTAACCGTTTAGGTTCATTTTGAGTGTGGTACATCTTTATGATGCTTTCGTAGGATTTCTTACTTTGGAATCCCTTGTGTGAGAAATGGGTTCGACATACTTGGTTATTGAGGATCGTGTTCAAGTGTGTGCAAGATTGTTGTTTGACTTAATGTCATTAATAAAGGATTGTGTTGTGACCTAATGTCAATGTTGTGAACTCTTTTATGAGTAACGTGGTTGCATCTTTTGATGTGTTTGGCTTGGTTCCTTATTTTAGAATCATTGCCCCGGTTGTTGTTGTTTTAGCAAGTATTTATTACTGTGCTCTTTGTTGAAAGTCCAGCTGGTTTTGTGTGTTATCGAGTGGAGGTGGAAAGAATTATAGTGGCACACTAGCCAAGTTCACTATAAGGCTTTTCCACTGGACCTATTTCCCCAGGTTTGGGTGTTATCGAGTGGAGGTGGAAAGCATTAAGGCTTTTCCACTGGACCTATTTCCCCAGTCCAGATTGGCCTTGGATGGGATGAACTCGCTCCCTCGCGTGAGCATTTAGGGGTATGACTTTGTGTCATTTTCTCCCGCTATTGTTGTTGTTGTGATTGTTTGGTTCCGGAACCGGCTTCAGCCATTGTGCTGCTTTGTTGATACCTCTCAGATGGTTATGTTTGATTCGAGAACTTTGGTTATTATGGTTATGATTTGGTTTTCAGGATCCCGGCTTCAGCTATTTATGCTGCTCAGATGGTTTTCTCAGTTGATTTTCTCAGATGGTATTCTCATCGGTTATGGTTATTGGTTAAACCTTGGCTTGGTATCCACCGGAGTGTGGGCTATGTGACTAATGTGATATATGGGTTGATGTTATGTGATATATGCTATATGATTACTGTTGATATAGTTTCTTTATGATCATCATATCAGCATGTAACGTAGTTGCATTTTAGTAACTTACTGAGATTCATTCTCACCCCTTATTTGTTTACTGTTTTAGATAAAAGCAAGTCCAGGGGATAGGACACTTTGGCACGGGAGGACGTTGAAAGTGGTAAGAGTTGGGTTTTGTTTTGTCAAGGTTACATTACATAAATGTATAACCTTTTGGGTAGAGTTTCCTTGACTTCATCGTCTTGTAACACCTATATTTTGGATAATGTTGGTGTGAGTACATTTGTATAAAGGTTTGTAAGCCTTCGGGCTAAATAGTTTCGTTTGTGAAAGTTTGTTTGAAAGTCAGTGGAAGTCTTTGAACTTCAAGTGTGGATTTGTTAAACTTTATGAAAGTATTTTTCGAAATTTTTTCTAAAAGTGTTTTATAACGTCTTCCAATCGTGTCCCGAGCGTGGGGCCAAGTAGCACCACGGGTCTGGGGCGCGACAGTTGGTATCAGAGCTAGGTTGTAGATGGTCTAGAATGACTAAGTGACCTAGGAGGGTAGTTGGGTAGAGAGTGAGTAACGTTGAGTGTTTTATGCAGGTAATCACTGAAGATGGTTGGAATAGAGGGAATCAAGGTGGATCATCACAATCAAAAGGGTCTTCTCAAAGACAGTCAGATAATAGAAATCAGGGTAACCCTTCAGGGAGTCAAAATAAGAAGGTTTGTAACTATTGTAAAAAAGAAGGGCATTCTGAAGAGAAATGTTGGAAGAAACAAGGTAGATGTATGAATTGCGGTCAGTTGGGTCATTTTCAGAGGAATTGTTCCAGGTTTTAAAATCAGTCTTCGGGAAGTGGAGCAGGATCATCTCAGGGACAGAAGAGGGATGCCTCAGGGAAGCCTAAAGTTCAAGGTCGTGTTTTTGCTATCAACCAACAACAGGCTTCAGACTCTTCGAATGTGATAGGAGGTATTATTTCTGTGTCTGGTTTGAGAGCACGTATACTTATAGACCCTGGTTCATCGCATTCTTATGTGTCTGTGCATTTTGCTTCTTGATTGCATGTGTCTTCTGAGTCTCTACCTTGGGTGTTAGAGGTGTCTATCCTAAGGGGGAGTGTTTGGTGATTGATAGAGTGTTGTGCACTTGTGATGTGCAAATTTGTGAGCATGTTTTACTTGCTGGTTTAGTTATTTTGCCATAGCAAGATTTTGATATTATTGTGCTGGAGTTTTATATGCTAGTGTGCTTTAATTAAGCATGGTAGATTTATGTGTCTAGCATTCATGCTATTTATGCATTAAAGTTAATTTTTTTTTATCATAAGGTTATGCCTGGTAATTGGTTTATGGGGTTGGCAGCAGAGTGTTTATAGCTAAACTAGAGAATGTACTCTTCCTTTGTGGGATCTCAGATATATTTTCTATTGAGTAATACATGATTGATGAAAACCTTGGGTTATCTTATATGGGTGATATATTTGATCAACTTCAGAGATCAGTGGTTTATTCAGTGGTTGACTTGAAGTGATTATCATCAGTTAAAATTTTGAGTTGGATATGCTGAGTTGTATCTGTAGCCGTAATTGGATTGCTTTGTGAGAGGCAACAGTTGTGAAACCAAGGCATTATGTCTTCTTGTTAGAGGATATATTATTTTGAGGGTATAAATGTTAATTCCAGTTGTTACTTATTTGTTCAGAAGATAGTTCGATTTCATGGGATGCCTACGAGCATGGTATTAGATATGGGTTCCTTATTTACATCTTGATTTTAGTAAGCAATTCAGAAGGCTTTGAATTCAGAATTGAGATTTAGAACGACTTTTCATCCTCAGACATATGGTCAGTTAGGAAGAACCATCCAGATTCTCGAGGATATGTTGAGAACTTGTTCAGTTGATTCTTAGAATTCGTGGGATATACCTTTACTTCTCGTGGAGTTTGCTTAATATATCAGTTCTTTTGAGATTTTGGGAAAAGTTGGAGATTGGACTTATCATCTTGTGTTACTTCCTTCTCTTGACAAGGTTTATAATGTGTTCCATGTGTTGATGCTACGCAAATCTGTTTATGATTTTTCCCATGTATGTCTAAAGTTTTAGAGGATATTGAAGCGAGTAAGTCTTAGGAGAAGCATTCAGTTCAAGTGATTGATTCTAGAATTCGAGAATTGAAAAATGAGAGTATTCTTTTTACTCAAGTTGTATAGAGAAATCATAAGGTTGAAGAATCAACTTGGGAACTTTGAGAGGAAATGGAATGGAAATACCATTGGTTGTTTGATTTGTTTGGTAAGTTATCCTAAAATCCGGGACCAATTTTCTTTAAGGGGGAGTGATTGTAACGACCCCAAAACTCGTCCCTATTTATTTTATATTTTTGGGAATTTTAATTTGACATTAGGTGTGCATTCTATGTGTTAGAAAATATTTTTTTTTACTACTTGCATATATTATTTGAGCATATGTGGTAGTTAAAGTATTAGTAGAAATTTTGTTAAAATGAATAAATGAGTTAGTTGAAACTTTAGGGTCCAAAGTGTAACTTTAAAGTTCAGGATATTAATTGTTGAAAATGAAAGAAGAGGGTCCTAAGTGTCATTCTTGAAAAGTTGAAAATATAAATATCAACCTCTTCTCTCTCTGCGATGAATACAGAAGCAAATCTTCTCCTTTCTTTTATTCTCTTTGGTGAAGACGAAGGGAGTAAGTATATTTCTTATTTTAATTTCTATCTTTTTAATTACTTCTCTGTTTTAAAATATAATTATATAAAAATGATCAGGGCGTTGAGTAGATCATTTCTACCCGATCAGAAAATATTTCATTTATACTTTCCCCGGAATAGGTAAGTTACTAATTCCCCTTAAATAGTAAAATAGTCATATATTTGCTATATGTGTGATATGTGGTGAAATTATTGTGAAAAATATTTATTTGTGATATTTGTTTATTTGGGACAAAGGGAGTATACGTATACTGGAAATATACCTTGGGTTGAATGAAAGTATGCTAATTGAACATGTTTGTGTGCCTGGGTATTGTTAGAATGATAGTAAAGATTATACTCCTACTCGTGGGACAGTAAAATATTAACTTGATTAAATGTTAAATAAGTATATTATAAAAATTATATTGTTATTCGTGGGACGGGGAAATGAATGAAAGTATAAGTGAGTATATTAGTATGTTAGAAAAATTATACTTATAGTTGTGATTGGTATTTTGTGATTTGGATTAATTTTGTTATACTTGTAATTTTGGGACAAAATGAGTATTTGTTTTATTGGTTTGGTTGGGTTCCACTTGGTGTTTAAGAGGTTTTAGAACTGATTTTGTAGCCATATTGTGTCTTAAACATTAAGTATAGTAAGTTATACTTGTGAGACGGTGAAACGAAAGGAGTACAATTTTGGTACATTTGGAGGTTTGGGCGGTTGCACACTATTTTTGGGCGATCGCACACTTTTCCCAGAAAATGGTTCAACCTTCCGGAGGCCATAACTTCTTCATACGGACTCCGATTTAGTCGTGTAAACTATCATTTCGAAGCTCTTTTTGTGTACTACGTGATGAGGTGGTTTATTCAGTTGGGTTCTAAATATTATATTACGGAAATCCAGTAGGTGTTTAATAACAAAAAGTGTATTAATGGTCCGTTGTTGTAGAGTTGGTCCTTTGTGATCGAGTTTGGAATAATGGAACCGTTTAGGTTCATTTTGAGTGTGGTACATATTTATGATGCTTTCGTAGGATTTCTTACTTTGGAATCCCTTGTGTGAGAAATGGGTTCGACATACTTGGTTATTGAGGATCGCGTTCAAGTGTGTGCAAGATTGTTGTTTGACTTAATGTCATTAATAAAGGATTGTGTTGTGACCTAATGTCAATGTTGTGAACTCTTTTATGAGTAACGGGGTTGCATCTTTTGATGTGTTTGGCTTGGTTCCTTATTTTAGAATCATTGCCCCGGTTGTTGTTGTTTTAGCAAGTATTTATTATTGTGCTCTTTATTGAAAGTCCAGCTGGTTTTGTGTGTTATCTAGTGGAGGTGGAAAGAATTATAGTGGCACACTAGCCAAGTTCACTATAAGGCTTTTCCACTGGACCTATTTCCCCAGGTTTGGGTGTTATCGTGTGGAGGTGGAAAGCATTAAGGCTTTTCCACTGGACCTATTTCCCCAGTCCAGACTGGCCTTGGATGGGATGAACTCGCTCCCTCGCGTGAGCATTTAGGGGTATGACTTTGTGTCATTTTCTCCCGCTATTGTTGTTGTTGTGATTGTTTGGTTCCGGAACCAGCTTCAGCCATTGTGCTGCTTTGTTGATACCTCTCAGATGGTTATGTTTGATTCGAGAACTTTGGTTATTATGGTTATGATTTGGTTTTCGGGATCCCGGCTTCAGCTATTTATGCTGCTCAGATGGTTTTCTCAGTTGATTTTCTCAGATGGTATTCTCATCGGTTATGGTTATTGGTTAAACCTTGGCTTGGTATCCACCGGAGTGTGGGCTATGTGACTAATGTGATATATGGGTTGATGTTATGTGATATATGCTATATGATTACTGTTGATATAGTTTCTTTATGATCATCATATCAGCATGTAATGTAGTTACATTTTAGTAACTTACTGAGATTCATTCTCACCCCTTATTTGTTTACTGTTTTAGATAAAAGCAAGTCCAGGGGATAGGACACTTTGGCACGGGAGGACGTTGAAAGTGGTAAGAGTTGGGTTTTGTTTTGTCAAGGTTACATTACATAAATGTATAACCTTTTGGGTAGAGTTTCCTTGACTTCATCGTCTTGTAACACCTATATTTTGGATAATGTTGGTGTGAGTACATTTGTATAAAGGTTTGTAAGTCTTCGGGCTAAATAGTTTCGTTTGTGAAAGTTTGTTTGAAAGTCGGTGGAAGTCTTTGAACTTCAAGTGTGGATTTGTTAAACTTTATGAAAGTATATTTCGAAAAATTTTCTAAAAGTGTTTTATAACGTCTTCCAATCGTGTCCCGAGCGTAGGGCCAAGTAGGACCACGGGTCTGGGGCGCGACACCGGCAGGATTGCTTCAGACACTGCCTATTACCGAATGGAAGTGGGAGCATATCGCGATGGATTTAATAGTGGGTTTGCCAAGGACGCTGAAAGGGTATAACGCAATATGGGTGATAGTTGACCGACTCACCAAATCTGCTCATTTCCTGGCAATAAAGGTAAGCGATTCGCTGGAAAAGTTGGCAAAACTCTACATAGATGAGATTGTGAAATTGCATGGAATACCAGTCTCGATTGTGTCCTACAGAGACGCTAGGTTTACATCAAAATTCTGGAAGAGTCTACAAGGGGCGTTGGGTACCGAGTTGACGATGAGTACAGCCTTCCATCCGCAGACCGATGGGCAATCAGAAAGAACTATTCAAACACTGGAGGATATGTTGAGGGCTACGTCATTGGATTGGCAAGGAACTTGGGATGAACACTTGCCGTTAGTAGAATTCACTTATAATAATACTTTTCATGCTAGCATTGGTATGGCACCATACGAAGCGTTGTATGGGAGAAGTTGTAGATCACCGACGTGTTGGGACGAAGTTGGTGAGAGAAAGATAACCGGACCAGAACTTGTGCAAGTGACTGCCGACAAGGTTCTACAAATTAGAAAATGGTTAGTAACCGCGCAAAGCCGACAAAAATCGTATGCTGATCATCGAAGACGCGATTTAGAGTTCCAACTGGGTGACCATGTCTTTTTGAAGATTTCTCCAACCAAGGGAGTGATGAGATTCGGAATCCATGGGAAGCTGAGTCCGAGATATGTGGGACCATTTGAAATCTTAGAACGAGTTGGGACCGTAGCATACAAGTTAGCTTTACCGCCTGTTTTAGCAGGAGTTCACAACGTGTTTCATGTATCTATGTTGAGGAAGTATATTCCTGACCCAAGCCATGCAATTGAATACAAGCAACTGAGGATGCGTGCCGACCTGAGTTATGACGAAGCACCGGTAAAGATAGTGGATCGCAAGGATCAAACACTGAGGAAGAGGGTCATTCCTTACGTAAAGGTTCAATGGAGCAATCACTCAGAAAGGGAAGCGACGTCGGAGCTCGAGACTGAGATGCGAGAAGCATACCCCGAGTTATTCACTGCTTAAGGTACGTTTAGTTTGGAGGACCAAACCCTTTTAAGGAGGGAAGAGTGTAATAACCGGCCTTTTTGGCCCATTATTATTATTATTAGTATGCTTTTATATTAATATTGCGACTGGGCTCATTGATCAATTAATGAGTTGGGCTAATAAAGAAGGGCCCAATCTAGTTAACTTTGGAAAACCTTTTTGGAATAGGAAACCTAAGTATTTAAACAATTCTTTAACTCTCTCCCTACTATTTTGAGTCAATCAAAAACCCTAAAGAAAAAGAGAGAGAGGAGGCGGGAGAGAGAGAGCCGAGAGAGAGAGAGAGGAAGAGGAAGAAGAGAGGAGAAAGAGCGAAGGAGGAAGAGGAAGATTCAACCCCCTTCGAAGGTAATTCTCTCACCCCTAAATATTTATTCTTGGGTTGGGTATCGCCTAGGAATTATGAAACGAAACTTAGAACCCTAATTCTAAATTGGTAAAACTAGGGTTTATGGTTAACTGTTGAAAACCTAGATAATGGAAAAGATGGGAATAGTATTTGTTGGGTTTCGATCAAACATGCGCACCGGAATTTAGCATTTAAAATTTTGAAACCCAAAGCCATAGATCCTTTCATATGATTAAATCAAATACAATAACATGAATATAGGAATAAACTAACCCTTGATGGCTATCAAATTCTCTTGGTCTTTGGTGGAGGTTTGAAGACTTGATCACGATCACAAAGCTTGAACACGAACTTTGAAGATGATGATTTTCACCCTCTAGCGGTATCCACACTTCGAACGAATATCAAAGGAGCTTCTTTGATCTTGGTTGCTAGACCAAATTGTGAAACACTTTTCCACAATCAAAAGAACTATATGGAATTTATTTTGTGTATTATTTTGTTCTTCAACCAAGAATGTTTTAGAACAAAATAAAACCTCTCTCAAACTCTTTGAGACTCACAAAATCATTAGCTTAGAGTGCTGGCCGAATTTGGTCTTTTATACACAAGTATGACCTATTCCAAATAGGAAACTTGTGTCAAAATCCGTCCCAAATTCGTTTCCTAATCAAATTAGGAATCTGCCACCCGACAGTACTGTGCGGCCGCCCAAAAACATCTGTGCGGTCGCACAACTATCTGAAACAAAACTGGTACAAAAATGAGCTAAGTGTGCGGCCGCCCAGTCCATTATGTGCGGTCGCCCACTTCCCCAGAAAGTCCAGAATTTCCAAAATTCCAATGTAGTCCTTTTAAAGATTCGTTCTATTGTGTGTGACCCTCTAGGATTATACTAAGTTGGCAATGGGTTCAAACATGAAACCATAAGATATGATTAGGTTCTAGCAAACCGTCATACCTACCCAAATAGTATAACTAGATACAAGTTCGCATTCCTTTAGAATATGTCATAATCCCTTTGTCCACGATATCATTGAACACAAGTCATGGTCAAAGAGTCAACTTCTTTTGTTCAATACTTTCTCGATTCCGAATATGTTGATAATCCAAATGACATTGATCCAATCAATTCATTTGAGTCCCGCCGAACATTTCATCAACATCATTCCTACGAGAGGCCCAAGCTTGACATCTCTCCGAGGAGGGACAAATCCATTTAGCTTATTATTCTTCCCTACGTGAATCCGATTATGCCAATCATACCCTTTATAACTACTCGGTTAAAAGTAGCGTTTGAATATGTCAAACATAATGTTCATCAAGTGGAAGACTATAATAACTTCATGTCTAAGGATTCAAATGACATAACTAATATGAGATATATGTATGACATAGACCATGACATAAATCTCATAGAGCGGGTCATGTCCAGTACCTTGTTCCAAACAAGTACCCATAAATCTAACATGATCATCCTATGATCATTTAGCCTTTATACTAGTGCTTAACAAGTACTAGGGACGGAGATTATTATAAGTAAACATGAACAACAATAATAATCAAAACATCTCTTTATTGATATGAAATAAATGATAACAATTACAACGTTTATTAAACGTGCCTAGGGCACCACTACCAACAATCTCCCACTTGCCCTAGGCCCAATCTCCCATGTATCTAATACCCATGGACCTAACATGACCATCATGTTTAGCTTGTGGAAGTCCCTTTGTTAGCGGGTCCGCAACATTGTCATCAGTAGGTACTTGCATATATTTACGTCTCCCCTATCAACGATCTCTCGAATGATATGAAAACGCCTAAGTATGTGTTTGGATTTCTGATGTGCTCTTGGTTCCTTTGCTTGAGCAATAGCACCATTATTATCGCAATAAAGGTCTATTGGATTAGCAATACTAGGAACCACTTCAAGTTCAGTTATGAACTTCTTAATCCAAACAGCTTCCTTTGCAGCATCCGATGCAGCAATATACTCAGCTTCTGTTGTAGAATCAGCGGTTGTACTTTGCTTGGAACTCTTCCAGCTTACAGCTCCACCATTTAACATAAACACAAAACCCGATTGCGATCGGCTATCATATTTGTCAGTTTGGAAGCTTGCATCCGTGTAAGCATTTACAACGAGATCATCTTCCATTCCTCCATAGACCAAAAACGAGTCTTTAGTCCTTCTCAAGTACTTAAGAATCGCTTTTACAGCTATCCAGTGATTTTCGCCAGGGTCGGATTGGTATCTACTTGTCATGCTCAAAGCATAAGATACATCCGGTCTAGTACAAATCATGGCATACATGATGGACCCAATTGCCGAAGCATATGGAACATCATTCATTTTCTCACGCTCATCTTTTGTCTTAGGACATTGAGTCTTGCTTAGAGAAACTCCATGTAACACGAGCAAGGTTCCTCTCTTAGAATTTTCCATACGGAATCTTCTAATGACCTTGTCAATGTATGTACTTTGGCTTAAACCAAGTAACCTCCTTGATCTATCTCTATAGATCTTAATGCCAAGAATATATGCGGCTTCACCCATATCTTTCATTGCGAAGCACTTTCCTAACCAAGTCTTCACAGACTGAAGTGTAGGAATGTCGTTTCCAATGAGCAATATGTCATCCACGTATAAAACAAGGAAAAGCACTATGCTCCCACTAATCTTCTTGTATACACAAGGCTCATCTTCGTTCTTGATGAAACCAAACTCTTTGACCGATTCATCAAAACGGAGATTCCAACTCCTAGAAGCTTGCTTCAATCCATAGATGGATCTCTGCAATTTGCATACCTTAGAATTTTGTTCAAAACCTTCTGGTTGTGTCATATACACATCCTCTTGTAGTTTTCCATTCAGGAAAGCGGTTTTGACGTCCATCTGCCATATTTCATAGTCATGATATGCGGCAATGGCAAGCAAAATTCTTATAGACTTGATCATTGCTACGGGTGAAAAGGTCTCATCATAGTCAATACCATGAACTTGCCTATAACCCTTCGCTACAAGCCTAGCTTTGTAAGTATGCACCTTCCCATCCATGTCAGTCTTCTTCTTGAAGACCCATTTGCATCCTATGGTTTTTACACCTTCGGGTGCATCAATCAAATTCCAAACTTGATTGTCTTGCATGGATTGCAATTCGGATTCCATGGCTCCAAGCCACTTGTCCGAATCAGGAGAAGACATCGCCTCTTGGTAGGTTGACGGTTCATCATTCTCAATGATTTCCATGTCATTACTATCCGTTACGAGAAATCCATATCTCTCGGGCTCGGATCGTAACCTACTAGATCTGCGAGTTGCTTGTGTATTTTGAACAGGTTCCACAACTCCTTGTGGTTCTTGTTCTTGTTCCACTATTGGTTCAATGTTATTTTCTGGGTCTCGAATTTCTTCAAGATTTATTTTACTCCCACTGATTTCTTTAGAGATAAACTCTTTCTCTAGAAAGACACCAGTTCGGGCAACAAACACTTTGTTGTCCTCTCGGTTGTAAAAGTAATATCCTTTAGTTTCCTTAGGATATCCCACGAAAATACATTTATCAGATTTGTGTGCAAGTTTGTCTGAGACAAGTCTCTTGACAAAAGCTTCACAACCCCAAATCTTCATGAAAGATAGACAAGGCTTCTTTCCGCTCCACATCTCATATGGAGTCTTTTGAACCGATTTAGTTGGAACACGATTTAGTGTGAAAGCAGCGGTTTCTAGAGCGTAACCCCAAAAGGATATTGGAAGACCAACTTGACTCATCATTGATCGAACCATGTCTAACAAAGTCCGATTCCTCCTCTCGGACACACCATTCCATTGTGGTGTTCCGGGTGGAGTCAATTGTGAAACTATTCCACAATTCTTTAGATGATCATCAAATTCTTGACTTAAGTATTCACCACCTCGATCTGATCGAAGTGCCTTTATACTTTTGCCAAGTTTTTTTTCTACTTCATTTTGAAATATTCTAAATATCTCAAATGCTTCACTTTTATGTTTCATTAGGTAAACATACCCAAATCTACTATAATCATCAGTGAAGGTTATGAAGTATTGAAATCCTCCCCTAGCATTGCTACTTAATGGTCCGCATACATCGGAATGTATCAACCCCAATAAGTCGCTTGCCCTTTCACCCAGCTTGGTAAAAGGTGTCTTGGTCATTTTTCCAAGAATACACGACTCACAAGTATCATACGACTCTAAGTCACATGAACCCAAAAGTCCGTCCCCATAGAGTTTTGAGATACGCTTCTCATTAATATGACCAAGACGGCAATGCCACAAATAAGTATGATCTACATCATTAGGTTTATATTTCTTATTTACATGATAGACATTATTTTCATTCTTGACATCCAAGATATAAAGGCCATTAAATGAATTAGCAATACCACAAAGCACATCATTTAAATAAATAGAAAATTTCTTATTCTCAATAAGAAACTTAAAACCTTCATTATCCAAACAAGAAATTGAAATAATATTTCTGCTTAAATCCGGAACATAATAACAATTGTTCAAAACAAGAATTAATCCGGAAGGTAAAGTGACTTCATAAGTCCCTACGGCTAATGCAGCAACTCTTGCTCCATTCCCCACGCGTAGATCTACTTCACCTTCTTTAAGCAGTCTCCTATTCTTTAGTCCCTGCACATTTAGACAAATGTGAGAACCACATCCGGTATCCAATACCCAAGAATCAGTGGTAGAAATGAGAATATCTATCATATAGATACCTGAAGTCGACGCAGCCTTGCTGCTCTTCTCCTTCTTTTGCTCTTCCAAGAAAGCCTTGCAATTTCTTTTCCAATGACCAATTTCTTGACAATGGAAACAGATTGCATCCTTTTGTGAATCGGGTTTTGCCTCAGAAGCCTTGGCAACCTTTGCCTTGCTTATCTTGGGTTTGACAACTTTTGCCTTACCCTTGCCTTTGGCACCAGGCTTCTTCCCATCATGAACCAAGAGCACGGGAGAACCTTTCTCCACAATTTTCATCTCTGCAGTCTTGAGCATCCCATGCAACTCAGAGAGATTCTTATCCATTCCATGCATGTTATAATTCATCACAAACTGATTATAACTTTTAGGCAATGAATTAAGAATGAGATCCGTGGCTAGCTCCAATGGGATTGGATAGCCAAGTTTCTCAAGGTGCTCTACATAACCTTTCATTTTAAGAAAGTGAGGACTCACTTGTTGCCCTTCATTCATTTTACAAGTAGTGAATGCAACAATGGTCTTGTACCTCTCTTGCCTAGCTTGCTCTTGAAACATGGTTCTCAACTCCACGCCTATCTCATAGGCTTCCAAATGTTCCAAACTTTGTTGGAGTTTTGAACACATAGCAGCAAGCATGAGACAACTTACATCTCTAGAATCATTACGATGTTTCTTGTAATTGTCTCTTTCTACCCTAGGGGCAGTAGGCGGTGGTTCAGCGGGGAGAGGTCCATCGAGAATGTACAACTTATCTTCTTGCCTAAGAACGATTCTTATGCTACGGATCCAATCCATAAAGTTAGTACCATTCTCTTCGAGCTTATCCTTCTCAAGGATCGATCGCAACGACATTGATTGAGTGTTATTAGTCATTATCTACAAATATGCAAAATTTCCAAAATTCAATAAGTACCGATTTCATTAAAGAAATAGTTAATGTATTTTAAAACAAAATACTCCCACCAAATTATACAACCTTCTTTATACATCCAATGTATTGTATAATTTAAATGGGTTGAGATCTCGCTTTAATCTAATTTTGAGTACGCTTTGGCGCACCGCTCAAAATTAAATCAATTAGGTAGACAACTCTTGTCAATCATATCTCATATGACTCTCAGTTCTTTTCATGAGATTCTTTAAGAAATCCAATTTCAAAAAGCATGTTAAATCTCATCTTTGCCTTAAGCCCAAAACTGTTTTGACGCTTAATTAAGTCCAACCATTTTAAACGCATAGGAAACTCTTATTCACTCATCTTGCTCAAACATGAATAAAATCAATGCACCTCGCTTTGGCGAGCCCACATAAAATTAGTCATGTATAAACAAGTGTTTTAATCATGGCATGGCAAAAGGACTTAAAACTTTCTTTGAAGGTTCATCACATATAGCATATAACACATTTATGAGCACATAATATAAACATGTTACACATCAAGTTTAGCCACTAAATTAATCCCCATTAATTTAAGCATGGTATTTATGTGTCATTAGTT
Source organism: Campanula takesimana (assembly GCA_026119855.1). Taxonomy (NCBI): domain Eukaryota; kingdom Viridiplantae; phylum Streptophyta; class Magnoliopsida; order Asterales; family Campanulaceae; genus Campanula; species Campanula takesimana. Next base: position 1,581,592 of record JAOWBW010000007.1, read on the forward strand.
TCTCTATAATTATGAGGATGAGACTATTTCAACTTTGGTCATTAACTCCAAATCAAGACAACAAGAAGTGCGGTCGAACTAAGCCATTAGGCAACCACAATCCCGCACTAATTCAAGAAACCAAGAAAGTAGTCCATGTGGCCGAAACTAAGCAATAGATGGTCTCGATGAACGTAGGCCAATTGCATTCACAATTCCACATGGATCTCCAAACTTTGATCAAGAACTTTGTTTCTCAATTTTAGCAATTATGAACTCTTCATAATTCTAACTTCGTTTTATCTTTGAAACTTTGATTGCGATCAATTTTGGGAAACACAATCTCGATGAACGCAGATTAGCCATCCAAAACTTGAACCAATATTAGAATCACAAGACTAAAACAAATAGGAAAATCAAACCCCAAGATCCACACACAAACCAACTACCCAAAACCCATTCCAGATCAGCAGGTCTGGATTGGTTCTGTTACTGGTTTTGTTGAACCTCTCGAAAATTCCAAATTCTGATTTTTGAGCAAAATCAGACATTCTGATCTTGGCGTGCGGCCGCCCAAAATACCTGTGCGGTCGCCCAAAAACCGTGCGGCCGCCCAGTATATTCCGTGCGGTCGCCCGGTTCAATCAGAATGTGCAGAAATTTAAGTTCGAAAATTTTGTCTCAAAATTGTTTTTCCCTGATTATTAAAACTTTGATCCAATCAAAAATTAATAACCAACAATTCTGAATCCACCATAATTTATTTATTGCGATTGAATCGTGCGATTAAAGTTGTAAAACAATAAACCACATAAAATCACATAACACATATATATCACATATTCCAATATTCATATCATGCAAAGCACATAAACAATTTATATACACATAACATGATCTACGTATTGAAATAATCAACATGAACGGGGCTCTGATACCACTGTTGGGTTTCGATCAAACATGCGCAGCGGAATTTAGCATTTAAAATTTTGAAACCCAAAGCCATAGATCCTTTCATATGATTAAATCAAATACAATAACATGAATATAGGAATAAACTAACCCTTGATGGCTATCAAATTCTCTTGGTCTTTGGTGAAGGTTTGAAGACTTGATCACGATCACAAAGCTTGAACACGAACTTTGAAGATGATGATTTTCACCCTCTAGCGGTATCCACACTTCGAACGAATATCAAAGGAGCTTCTTTGATCTTGGTTGCTAGACCAAATTGTGAAACACTTTTCCACAATCAAAAGAACTATATGGAATTTATTTTGTGTATTATTTTTGTTCTTCAACCAAGAATGTTTTAGAACAAAATAAAACCTCTCTCAAACTCTTTGAGACTCACAAAATCATTAGCTTAGAGTGCTGGCCGAATTTGGTCTTTTATACACAAGTATGACCTATTCCAAATAGGAAACTTGTGTCAAAATCCGTCCCAAATTCGTTTCCTAATCAAATTAGGAATCTGCCACCCGACAGTACTGTGCGGCCGCCCAAAAACATCTGTGCGGTCGCACAACTATCTGAAACAAAACTGGTACAAAAATGAGCTAAGTGTGCGGCCGCCCAGTCCATTATGTGCGGTCGCCCACTTCCCCAGAAAGTCCAGAATTTCCAAAATTCCAATGTAGTCCTTTTAAAGATTCGTTCTATTGTGTGTGACCCTCTAGGATTATACTAAGTTGGCAATGGGTTCAAACATGAAACCATAAGATATGATTAGGTTCTAGCAAACCGTCATACCTACCCAAATAGTATAACTAGTTATAAGTTCGCATTCCTTTAGAATATGTCATAATCCCTTTGTCCACGATATCATTGAACACAAGTCATGGTCAAAGAGTCAACTTGTTTTGTTCAATACTTTCTCGATTCCGAATATGTTGATAATCCAAATGACATTGATCCAATCAATTCATTTGAGTCCGGCCGAACATTTCATCAACATCATTCCTACGAGAGGCCCAAGCTAGACATCTCTCCGAGGAGGGACAAATCCATTTAGCTTATTTTTCTTCCCTACGTGAATCCGATTATGCCAATCATACCCTTTATAACTACTCGGTTAAAAGTAGCGTTTGAATATGTCAAACATAATGTTCATCAAGTGGAAGACTATAATAACTTCATGTCTAAGGATTCAAATGACATAACTAATATGAGATATATGTATGACATAGACCATGACATAAATCTCATAGAGCGGGTCATGTCCAGTACCTTGTTCCAAACAAGTACCCATAAATCTAACATGATCATCCTATAATCATTTAGCCTTTATACTAGTGCTTAACAAGTACTAGGGACGGAGATTATTATAAGTAAACATGAACAACAATAATAATCAAAACATCTCTTTATTGATATGAAATAAATGATAACAATTACAACGTTTATTAAACGTGCCTAGGGCACCACTACCAACAGTATTGACATGCATGCGTGAACCACCACCACCACCACATACGGCGGCGGCAGTGGCAGCAGCTGGCGGCAGGCGGCGGCGGCTGGCGATGGAGGCGGCGGCGGCTGGCGATGGCGGCGGCTGGCGGCTGTCGGGTGTGCGTGTGTGTGTGTCTGTGTGTGTGTGTCTGTGCGTGTGTGTGTGTGTGTCTGTGTGTGTGTGTCTGTGTGTGTGTGTTTGTGCGTGTGTGTGTGTGTACAGTGTGTGTGTATGTGCCGTGTGTGTGTGTGTGTGAGATGTGAGTGTGTCACAAGTTAGGGTTTGTGCATTAGGGTTTTGTGTGTGTAGTTCAAGGTGTCTTAATGTGTGAAAGTCAACGCTGGGAATAGTGAGTCAACACGGTGAATAGTACTTTCATAAAATAAGGACAACTTAAGACACTTGGATTGGTAGTAAGCTTTTACGTAAACTTAAAGATGTGTTGGGAAGATATGACGGGTGAGACAAACCCTAAACTAAAGCAAGAACCTTAAGAAGGAGTTTAAGAAGTAAACTCAAAAGGTTAAAGTTAGAAAAAGGAATTTGGGGACGGGGATAAATATTGTTCTTGTCCTAAAAATAGTATCTTTACGTGATTGTAAATTGTACGCGAAGAACCCGCTAGAAGTCAACGCTAGCAAGGTAAGGGATTACGTTCCTAAGTATCTTGAATTCTTTATTCATTGGAACTCTATAATTCTTTCATGAATGCTATATGGTCCATAGCGCTTGAACTCTACGTTGATGAACGTCTTTTGTATATCTTACCTATGACATGTTTTGGTCGTAGGGAATCTTAGAATATTTGAAATTGCTTGTGCTCTCGTTTAGGGAACACTATTGTGGAAAGTATGCTATATCTAATTGCAACAGGTGTAGCTGTATAGTCCCTGAAAAGGACTAACTCGTCCCTGAAAAGGACTAATGTGGAAACGGTCCTAGGAAACGGACTAATGGAAATAAGTCTAGTTAACTACTTGTAACTTAAACTTTGTGGAACTCTAGATTATCATGATAACTCTAAATAAGGGAGCACCCTGAAAAGGTGTAAGGTATCTTATTCACTTAACACCCTGAAAAGGTGTGACACCCTGAAAAGGTGTTTGGAACTTGGAATTGACGGAATGGAAATAGGACCGCTAATCTTTGAGTAGTTAACTGTATTCGTTATATGCAGTTAGTATTTGAACTGATATCTGATCTTTGGAATTATCAATTGAGTCCGTTCTTTCGGTCACTTCTCCTTAGCTATCGGAGAAGTCCGTATGAACTTACTGAGCATTGTTCGCTCACCCTTTCTCTAATAATCTTTTTCAGGTAACGACTTAAAGAAGTAGACGGATCGCTAGATGAAGCTGTCCGTGTCAGTTATATTAAGACTTTATGGTTTATTTTGTTTAGCTAGTGGTCATACTGGCTTGAAGACTTAGTATTTAATTTCGCTTCCGCATTTACTATTGAATTAATGATTGGAGACTAGCCGTTGGGCTATTTAAGTTGGATTTTGTAAGACAACTGTTAGTATTTCCACGTTTTATGGATTTATTTACTTTATGAAAATCTGGGTCGTTACATTATCTTTCCCCCTCTCTCCTGTAGTTGTAGTTGCTGGGAATGAAGATATTTTTAGTTCATGAAATTAGTATAAACACAAAAACCACCACTCGTAAAAAGTGTGATCTACATTATGTGACCATTTTATTTAGGACAGGTGGAGTAATATTTAAATATTACTGATTTAAGTTTCCTTAAAGGCTTAAGAAGGAATTGAATATTCTAAAATAGTCTTAATATATATTTGTCAATTACTCAAAATGTAGTTTTCGATTATAACACATAGGAGGGTTAAATTTTTTTTTTTTTTAACACATAGGAGAATAAAATCAGTATGAATAAGTAAATATTCTAAACTTAGCCTAGATATGGAAATGAAACTTACAATGAGAGAACATTCAAATCCATAGGAGGGCATGACACCTCACGTAATTTTTGGTGAATCTTGCTTCTTAGTGTGTGCCATCTCATCATCCGAGGATTAATGTTTGAACCTTTCGTTTTCTGTTACTTAGACGTAATTACTAGGTTATATGATCAGGTATGAGTATGAGTACTTATTGCATAGGTAAGGCTAATAGTCACCATGACAATGTGTCCTTTCAAAGTATTTATGCATTATATATATACATAGTAACTGTTACAATGCGAAGAATACCTCTCATAAGTCATACCTATTCAATAAGAACTATACACCTTACTTATACATATTAGTATATAACATAAGTTACTGTACTAGGTAATGTCAATTACCAATAGCATAGACTCTTACAACACAGTTGAAATCTACTATGTAAGTTGTCGGTGTTAGTGTTTATAAATGATATAAGAAGATCATTAACTTTTCTAATATCTATATAATATATTAAATCAGAAACATTTCCAAGCCTCACAGTGAGCCACGTGGAATTCCACGTCATAAAGCCACGTGGCAGCCTGTGATTGGAAGCTTCACATACACATTTTGAAATTTTAGGAGGAAATTTAAAACATAACCATATGATTTTTTGGATTAGCCATTTGCATGATTTTAGGAAAACATTTGCGGGTTACTAAACATATTATAGCATCTTTTCTTTTATTCCTTATATATCATGAATGTCGCGCCCCAGACCCGTGGTCCTACTTGGCCCCACGCTCGGGACACGAATGGAAGACGTTATAAAACACCTTTTGAAAAATTTTCGAAATATACTTTCATAAAACTTAACAAAATCAACACCTGAAGTTCAAAGACTTCCACTGACTTTCAAACCAACTTTTCAAACCACTTTCACAAATGAAAGTACTTAGCCCGAAGTCTTACAAACATTTATAAAAATGTACACACACCGACCTTATCCAAAATATAGGTATTACAAGATGATGAAGTCAAGGAAACTCTACCCAAAAGGTTATACATCTATGTAATGTAACCTTGACCAAAACAAATCACAACTCTTACCACTTTCAACGTCCTCCCGTGCTAAAGTGTCCTATCCCCTGGACTCGCCTTTATCTAAAACAGTAAACAAATAAGGGGTGAGAATAAATCTCAGTAAGCTACTAAAATGCAACTACGTTACATGCTGATATGATAATCGTAAAGAAACAATATCAACAAATAATCATATAGCATATAGCACATAACATGAGAGGCTCCCTATCGCCAACCGTCCCATACCGGTTGGAAATAACGACCAACTCATCATACAACACATAGTGTAGGAGTAAACACTCCTACGAGAATACCAAGCCAAGGTTTACCGAAATAACAAAACCATCTGAGAATACCATCTGAGAAAACCAGTTGAGAAAACCAGTTGAGTAGCATAAATAGCTGAAGCCGGGATCCCGAAAACCAAATCATAACCATAATAACCAAAGTTCTCGAATCAAACATAACCATCTGAGAGGTATCAACAAAGCAGCACAATGGCTGAAGCCGGTTCCGGAACCAAACAATCACAACAACAACAATAGCGGGAGAAAATGACACAAAGTCATACCCCTAAATGCTCACGCGAGGGAGCGAGTTCATCCCATCCAAGGCCAATCTGGACTGGGGAAATAGGTCCAGTGGAAAAGCCTTAATGCTTTCCACCTCCACTCGATAACACCCAAACCTGGGGAAGTAGGTCCAGTGGAAAAACCTTATAGTGAACTTGGCTAGTGTGCCACTATAATTCTTTCCACCTCCACTCGATAACACACAAAACCAGCTGGACTTCCAACAAAGAGCACAGTAATAAATACTTGCTAAAACAACAACAACCGGGGCAATGATTCTAAACAAGAAACCAAACCAAACACATCAAAAGATGCAACCACGTTACTCATAAAAGAGTTCACAACATTGACATTTGGCCACAACACAATCCTTTATTAATGACATTAAGTCAAACAACAATCTTGCACACACTTGAACACGATCCTCAATAACCAAGTATGTCGAACCCATTTCTCACACAAGAGATTCCAAAGTAAGAAATACTACGAAAGCATCATAAAGATGTACCACACTTAAAATGAACCTAAACGGTTACATTATTCCAAACTCGATCACAAAGGACCAACTCTACAACAACGGACCATTAATACTCTTTTTGTTATTAAACACCTACTGGATTTCCGTACTATAATATTTATAACCCAACTGAATAAACCACCTCATCACGTAGTACACAAGAAGAGCTTCGAAACGATAGTTTACACGACTAAATCGGAGTCCGTATGAAGAAGTTATGGCCTCCGGAAGGTTGAACCATTTTCTGGGAAAAGTTTGCGATCGCCCAAAAATAGTGTGATGCCGCCCAAGACACTCAATTAAGGCCAAATTGCTCCAGAAAGAGTGTGCGATCTCCCACAAAAAGTGTGCAACCGCCCAAACCTCCAAATGTACCAAATTGCACTCCTTTCATTTCACCGTCTCACAAGTATAAGTACAATTTTATAATATACTATTATACCCGTTTAGAGATACTTCCATTCATTTCCCCGTACTACAAATAATGATAAAATTTTTCTAATAATATTTAAATCAAGTTACAATTTTACCGTCTCACGAATAGGAGTATAATTTTTCAATACTTTTTTCAAGTTTCTTCCCAGGAGCAAGGCCATTCATTTCATATTTATCATACGAATACTCCCTTCGTCCCAATTTTACAAGTATCACAAATAAATTATTTTCACAATAATTTCACCACATATCACACATATAGCAAATATATGACCCTTTTACTATTTAAGGGGAATTAGTAACTTACCTATTTCCGGAAAAAGTATCGCAGAAATATGTTTTGATCGGGTAGAAATGACATACCCAACGCCCTGATCATTTTTATATAATTAGTTTTTAAAACGGGTAAGTAAATAAAAAGAATTAAATCGAAATGGGTTGAACTTACTTTCTTTCTTCGTGGATACAGAGAGAGTAATTTTTAGGAAAGTAATGTTTGTGTGTGAGTGAATTAGCCACGCAGAGAGGGAGAAGATAAGCATATATTAGGATATTTTCCACTTTTCACTTAAGACCCTCCATTTTCATTTTAAACAACTAAACCCCCAAACTTTAAAGTTACACTTTGAACCCTAAAGTTTCAACTAACTCATTTATTCCTTTTAACAAAATTTCTACTAACACATTAACTAACACATATACTCAAATAATATATGCAAGTCATAAAATGTAATGCAACACATAAAATGCACACATAAGTTCAAATTAAAATTCCCAAAAATATAAAATAAATATGGACGGGTTTTGGGGTCGTTACAATCACTCCCCCTTAAAGAAAATTCGTCCCGAATTTTAGGATTCACTTACCTCGACCCTCAAACAATCAAGGATACTTTCTTTTCATTCCAATCCCGAAGCTTTCAAGTAAATTCTTTCACATTATGGTTCCCCCACACAACTCTAACAAGAGGAATACTTTTAGTTCTCAAGAATCTGAATGGTTATTTCTAACTGACCATCTGACTGAGGGTGAAAGTCATACTAAGTCTCAATTCCGAACCCCAGGCCTTCTGAAATGCTTGCCAAAATCAAGATGTAAATAAGGAACCCATATCTATTACCATGCTCGTAGACATCCCATGAAATCGAACTATCTTCTGAACAAATAACTGACAACTGATAATTTACTTCCAGATTATTCACAACTCAAGGACTTAGTTGAATACTTAGAATTACTCGCATCAAACAATTAAAGGTAACTCCTCGAATTTATCTCAATACTCTACTTCTACTTGGATTCATAATTAAATTGGTCTTGTGTATCCCTTCAAGTATCTATAGTTGAACTCCGTTATACATGTTTAATTCCACTAAGTGTTGACTACATACTCTGCTATAGAAGTTAAAATTCCATCACTAGCCACGAACAAAATCCTATTGTCTGTCATTATTCATTCCACGAGTAATTTTCGATAGTTGATATTATTCAATAGAGTATAAATTTAAAGCTTTCACAATCGCAAAGTCACACCATGTCTCAACTCACGAAGACTTCAAAGTGTTAATTCCTCTAACATTCCCCATTTAGTTTTTATCACCCATGAACTATAAGTCAATGAATCCTCTAACACATTACCTTTCCCGGATGATATAACATGGTACTCTACCTGCATTATCTCATGAGTAACTCTCTTTAAAAAAAACCAATACTTCAACTCTCATGGTTGGTAAACACTTCAAATATAGCACCATCAAAGTCATTCACTAATGTAATGGATGTATAATCGCAATCAATCTCAAGTTATGGTTAGGATAATTTTGGTTCATAATGAATCAATCTTCTCGAAACATACATAACTACCATACCATTCTGAATGAATGAATATCTCAATTACTCCTTGAGGAATCTCCAAAAACAATGAATTGATTAGATCCAATATAATGATAAAACTCGATATATCCACTAGAAAATAGTAACACTGATCATATCCTCTAGATAACTGTAACACCAATCAAATCCATTAAGCAATATCAATACTGAAGTTGTCATCAACTCTCGTTTCAACAATTAAAACTCGTTCCATTCTTACCAATCCATCGAGAAAGTGTATATTTCTGTGTCATATAGTTAACAGTGTAGCTACCTTAGAAATCCATCAATGATTCTTTAACCATATACCAATCTCAACAAGTTACATACCGCTGCTACTGAAGTAGGATTTTTCCAATTACTGTTGCCTCAATTGAAGGATCAAAAGCTATGCCTGAGTTGAAACTCCCTTAAAATAATATATCCTCTAACAAGAAGACATAATGCCTTGATTTCACAACTGTTGCCTCTCACGTAGATATATTAAATAAAATGAATCCCTTGTAAAGAAATATCTCAAGCTAAAGCTTCTATTCCTGTAACTCAACCGATGTTATAAGCATATTGGACTAGATATCAACACTGCAACACTGCACCATAACAACTCAAAATAACCCAAGCTTCTCATCAAGTAACATATACCACTCAATAGAAAATCTATCTGAGATTTCTCAAAGAAAAGGTACATTCTCAATTTTAGATGCAAACACTCTGCTGCTAACCCCCTAAACCAAATACCAGGCACAACCTTGTGCTAATTTTTTTTTAAACTTTAATGCATAAATAGCATGAATGCCAAACACATATATCTACCATGCTTAACTAAAGCACACTAGCATATAAGACTCCACCACAACACTATCAAAATCTTGCTATAGCAATATAGTTAAACCAGCAAGTAAAACATGCTCACAAATTTGCACATCACAAGTGCGCAACACTCTATCAATCATCAAACACTCCCCCTTAGGATAGACACCTCTAATACATAAGGTAGATACTCAGGAGACACATGCAATCGAGAAGCAAAATGCACAGACACATAAGAATGCGAAGATCCAGGGTCTATAAGTGTATGTGCCCTCAAACTAGACATAGAAATTATACCTCCAATCACATTAGAAGGATCTGAAATCTGTTGTTGATTGATGGCAGAAACACTATCCTGCTCCTTAACCTTCCCTGAAGCATCCCTCTTTTGGCCCTGAGAAAACCTAACTGCACTTCCTGATGCCTGTACTCTAAATCTAGGGCAATCCTTCTGAAAATGACCCAACTGACCACATCTCATACATTTGCCTTGTTTCTTCCAACATTTCTCCTCAGAATGTCCTATCCTTCGACAATAGCTACATACTCGTTTACCTTGAGTTCTTCTATTATGTGGCCCTTGAAAAGATTTCCTAGCTTGTGAAGATGTCCCTTGGTATTCTCTACTATCTCCACGCTGGGGTTGCGGTTTTACCTGTTCTCCTCGTTTTGTCACATCTGAGGTTTCAATCTTGGTTTTATGCTCTTCTATATCGTCAATGATTTTCATGACAGCTTCAAACATACCTTGGAACAGTGCTCGAACCTCTTCTCTAGCGTTACCCGACCCTGAAGGCCCTGACTGATTCCCTTCGGTGCCAACCATTTTCAATAAGTACCTGCATAAAACTCTCAACGTTACTTACCCTATACACAACTACCCTCCTAGGTCACTTAGTCATTCTAGACCATCTACAACCTAGCTCTGATACCAACTGTCGTGCCCCAGACCCGTGGTCCTACTTGGCCCCACGCTCGGGACACGAATGGAAGACGTTATAAAACACCTTTTGAAAAATTTTCGAAATATACTTTCATAAAACTTAACAAAATCAACACCTGAAGTTCAAAGACTTCCACTGACTTTCAAACCAACTTTTCAAACCACTTTCACAAATGAAAGTACTTAGCCCGAAGTCTTACAAACATTTATACAAATGTACACACACCGACCTTATCCAAAACAGTAAACAAATAAGGGGTGAGAATAAATCTCAGTAAGCTACTAAAATGCAACTACGTTACATGCTGATATGATAATCATAAAGAAACAATATCAACAAATAATCATATAGCATATAGCACATAACATGAGAGGCTCCCTATCGCCAACCGTCCCATAGTGTAGGAGTAAACACTCCTACGAGAATACCAAGCCAAGGTTTACCGAAATAACATAACCATCTGAGAATACCATCTGAGAAAACCAGTTGAGAAAACCAGTTGAGTAGCATAAATAGCTGAAGCCGGGATCCCGAAAACCAAATCATAACCATAATAACCAAAGTTCTCGAATCAAACATAACCATCTGAGAGGTATCAACAAAGCAGCACAATGGCTGAAGCCGGTTCCGGAACCAAACAATCACAACAACAACAATAGCGGGAGAAAATGACACAAAGTCATACCCCTAAATGCTCACGCGAGGGAGCGAGTTCATCCCATCCAAGGCCAATCTGGACTGGGGAAATAGGTCCAGTGGAAAAGCCTTAATGCTTTCCACCTCCACTCGATAACACCCAAACCTGGGGAAATAGGTCCAGTGGAAAAGCCTTATAGTGAACTTGGCTAGTGTGCCACTATAATTCTTTCCACCTCCACTCGATAACACACAAAACCAGCTGGACTTCCAACAAAGAGCACATTAATAAATACTTGCTAAAACAACAACAACCGGGGCAATGATTCTACACAAGAAACCAAACCAAACACATCAAAAGATGCAACCACGTTACTCATAAAAGAGTTCACAACATTGACATTTGGCCACAACACAATCCTTTATTAATGACATTAAGTCAAACAACAATCTTGCACACACTTGAACACGATCCTCAATAACCAAGTATGTCGAACCCATTTCTCACACAAGGGATTCCAAAGTAAGAAATACTACGAAAGCATCATAAAGATGTACCACACTTAAAATGAACCTAAACGGTTACATTATTCCAAACTCGATCACAAAGGACCAACTCTACAACAACGGACCATTAATACTCTTTTTGTTATTAAACACCTACTGGATTTCCGTACTATAATATTTAGAACCCAACTGAATAAACCACCTCATCACGTAGTACACAAGAAGAGCTTCGAAACGATAGTTTACACGACTAAATCGGAGTCCTTATGAAGAAGTTATGGCCTCCGGAAGGTTGAACCATTTTCTGGGAAAAGTGTGCGATCGCCCAAAAATAGTGTGATGCCGCCCAAGACACTCAATTAAGGCCAAATTGCTCCAGAAAGAGTGTGCGATCTCCCACAAAAAGTGTGCAACCGCCCAAACCTCCAAATGTACCAAAATTGCACTCCTTTCATTTCACCGTCTCACAAGTATAAGTACAATTTTATAATATACTATTATACCCGTTTAGAGATACTTCCATTCATTTCCCCGTACTACAAATAATGATAAAATTTTTCTAATAATATTTAAATCAAGTTACAATTTTACCGTCTCACGAATAGGAGTATAATTTTTCAATACTTTTTTCAAGTTTCTTCCCAGGAGCAAGGCCATTCATTTCATATTTATCATACGAATACTCCCTTCGTCCCAATTTTACAAGTATCACAAATAAATTATTTTCACAATAATTTCACCACATATCACACATATAGCAAATATATGACCCTTTTACTATTTAAGGGGAATTAGTAACTTACCTATTTCCGGAAAAAGTATCGCAGAAATATGTTTTGATCGGGTAGAAATGACATACTCAACGCCCTGATCATTTTTATATAATTAGTTTTTAAAACGGGTAAGTAAATAAAAAGAATTAAATCGAAATGGGTTGAACTTACTTTCTTTCTTCGTGGATACAGAGAGAGTAATTTTTAGGAAAGTAATGTTTGTGTGTGAGTGAATTAGCCACGCAGAGAGGGAGAAGATAAGCATATATTAGGATATTTTCCACTTTTCACTTAAGACCCTCCATTTTCATTTTAAACAACTAAACCCCCAAACTTTAAAGTTACACTTTGAACCCTAAAGTTTCAACTAACTCATTTATTCCTTTTAACAAAATTTCTACTAACACATTAACTAACACATATACTCAAATAATATATGCAAGTCATAAAATGTAATGCAACACATAAAATGCACACATAAGTTCAAATTAAAATTCCCAAAAATATAAAATAAATATGGACGGGTTTTGGGGTCGTTACAATCACTCCCCCTTAAAGAAAATTCGTCCCGAATTTTAGGATTCACTTACCTCGACCCTCAAACAATCAAGGATACTTTCTTTTCATTCCAATCCCGAAGCTTTCAAGTAAATTCTTTCACATTATGGTTCCCCCACACAACTCTAACAAGAGGAATACTTTTAGTTCTCAAGAATCTGAATGGTTATTTCTAACTGACCATCTGACTGAGGGTGAAAGTCATACTAAGTCTCAATTCCGAACCCCAGGCCTTCTGAAATGCTTGCCAAAATCAAGATGTAAATAAGGAACCCATATCTATTACCATGCTCGTAGACATCCCATGAAATCGAACTATCTTCTGAACAAATAACTGACAACTGATAATTTACTTCCAGATTATTCACAACTCAAGGACTTAGTTGAATACTTAGAATTACTCGCATCAAACAATTAAAGGTAACTCCTCGAATTTATCTCAATACTCTACTTCTACTTGGATTCATAATTAAATTGGTCTTGTGTATCCCTTCAAGTATCTATAGTTGAACTCCGTTATACATGTTTAATTCCACTAAGTGTTGACTACATACTCTGCTATAGAAGTTAAAATTCCATCACTAGCCACGAACAAAATCCTATTGTCTGTCATTATTCATTCCACGAGTAATTTTCGATAGTTGATATTATTCAATAGAGTATAAATTTAAAGCTTTCACAATCGCAAAGTCACACCATGTCTCAACTCACGAAGACTTCAAAGTGTTAATTCCTCTAACATTCCCCATTTAGTTTTTATCACCCATGAACTATAAGTCAATGAATCCTCTAACACATTACCTTTCCCGGATGATATAACATGGTACTCTACCTGCATTATCTCATGAGTAACTCTCTTTAAAAAAACCAATACTTCAACTCTCATGGTTGGTAAACACTTCAAATATAGCACCATCAAAGTCATTCACTAATGTAATGGATGTATAATCGCAATCAATCTCAAGTTATGGTTAGGATAATTTTGGTTCATAATGAATCAATCTTCTCGAAACATACATAACTACCATACCATTCTGAATGAATGAATATCTCAATTACTCCTTGAGGAATCTCCAAAAACAATGAATTGATTAGATCCAATATAATGATAAAACTCGATATATCCACTAGAAAATAGTAACACTGATCATATCCTCTAGATAACTGTAACACCAATCAAATCCATTAAGCAATATCAATACTGAAGTTGTCATCAACTCTCGTTTCAACAATTAAAACTCGTTCCATTCTTACCAATCCATCGAGAAAGTGTATATTTCTGTGTCATATAGTTAACAGTGTAGCTACCTTAGAAATCCATCAATGATTCTTTAACCATATACCAATCTCAACAAGTTACATACCGCTGCTACTGAAGTAGGATTTTTCCAATTACTGTTGCCTCAATTGAAGGATCAAAAGCTATGCCTGAGTTGAAACTCCCTTAAAATAATATATCCTCTAACAAGAAGACATAATGCCTTGATTTCACAACTGTTGCCTCTCACGTAGATATATTAAATAAAATGAATCCCTTGTAAAGAAATATCTCAAGCTAAAGCTTCTATTCCTGTAACTCAACCGATGTTATAAGCATATTGGACTAGATATCAACACTGCAACACTGCACCATAACAACTCAAAATAACCCAAGCTTCTCATCAAGTAACATATACCACTCAATAGAAAATCTATCTGAGATTTCTCAAAGAAAAGGTACATTCTCAATTTTAGATGCAAACACTCTGCTGCTAACCCCCTAAACCAAATACCAGGCACAACCTTGTGCTAATTTTTTTTTAAACTTTAATGCATAAATAGCATGAATGCCAAACACATATATCTACCATGCTTAACTAAAGCACACTAGCATATAAGACTCCACCACAACACTATCAAAATCTTGCTATAGCAATATAGTTAAACCAGCAAGTAAAACATGCTCACAAATTTGCACATCACAAGTGCGCAACACTCTATCAATCATCAAACACTCCCCCTTAGGATAGACACCTCTAATACATAAGGTAGATACTCAGGAGACACATGCAATCGAGAAGCAAAATGCACAGACACATAAGAATGCGAAGATCCAGGGTCTATAAGTGTATGTGCCCTCAAACTAGACATAGAAATTATACCTCCAATCACATTAGAAGGATCTGAAATCTGTTGTTGATTGATGGCAGAAACACTATCCTGCTCCTTAACCTTCCCTGAAGCATCCCTCTTTTGGCCCTGAGAAAACCTAACTGCACTTCCTGATGCCTGTACTCTAAATCTAGGGCAATCCTTCTGAAAATGACCCAACTGACCACATCTCATACATTTGCCTTGTTTCTTCCAACATTTCTCCTCAGAATGTCCTATCCTTCGACAATAGCTACATACTCGTTTACCTTGAGTTCTTCTATTATGTGGCCCTTGAAAAGATTTCCTAGCTTGTGAAGATGTCCCTTGGTATTCTCTACTATCTCCACGCTGGGGTTGCGGTTTTACCTGTTCTCCTCGTTTTGTCACATCTGAGGTTTCAATCTTGGTTTTATGCTCTTCTATATCGTCAATGATTTTCATGACAGCTTCAAACATACCTTGGAACAGTGCTCGAACCTCTTCTCTAGCGTTACCCGACCCTGAAGGCCCTGACTGATTCCCTTCGGTGCCAACCATTTTCAATAAGTACCTGCATAAAACTCTCAACGTTACTTACCCTATACACAACTACCCTCCTAGGTCACTTAGTCATTCTAGACCATCTACAACCTAGCTCTGATACCAACTGTCGTGCCCCAGACCCGTGGTCCTACTTGGCCCCACGCTCGGGACACGAATGGAAGACGTTATAAAACACCTTTTGAAAAATTTTCGAAATATACTTTCATAAAACTTAACAAAATCAACACCTGAAGTTCAAAGACTTCCACTGACTTTCAAACCAACTTTTCAAACCACTTTCACAAATGAAAGTACTTAGCCCGAAGTCTTACAAACATTTATACAAATGTACACACACCGACCTTATCCAAAACAGTAAACAAATAAGGGGTGAGAATAAATCTCAGTAAGCTACTAAAATGCAACTACGTTACATGCTGATATGATAATCATAAAGAAACAATATCAACAAATAATCATATAGCATATAGCACATAACATGAGAGGCTCCCTATCGCCAACCGTCCCATAGTGTAGGAGTAAACACTCCTACGAGAATACCAAGCCAAGGTTTACCGAAATAACATAACCATCTGAGAATACCATCTGAGAAAACCAGTTGAGAAAACCAGTTGAGTAGCATAAATAGCTGAAGCCGGGATCCCGAAAACCAAATCATAACCATAATAACCAAAGTTCTCGAATCAAACATAACCATCTGAGAGGTATCAACAAAGCAGCACAATGGCTGAAGCCGGTTCCGGAACCAAACAATCACAACAACAACAATAGCGGGAGAAAATGACACAAAGTCATACCCCTAAATGCTCACGCGAGGGAGCGAGTTCATCCCATCCAAGGCCAATCTGGACTGGGGAAATAGGTCCAGTGGAAAAGCCTTAATGCTTTCCACCTCCACTCGATAACACCCAAACCTGGGGAAATAGGTCCAGTGGAAAAGCCTTATAGTGAACTTGGCTAGTGTGCCACTATAATTCTTTCCACCTCCACTCGATAACACACAAAACCAGCTGGACTTCCAACAAAGAGCACATTAATAAATACTTGCTAAAACAACAACAACCGGGGCAATGATTCTACACAAGAAACCAAACCAAACACATCAAAAGATGCAACCACGTTACTCATAAAAGAGTTCACAACATTGACATTTGGCCACAACACAATCCTTTATTAATGACATTAAGTCAAACAACAATCTTGCACACACTTGAACACGATCCTCAATAACCAAGTATGTCGAACCCATTTCTCACACAAGGGATTCCAAAGTAAGAAATACTACGAAAGCATCATAAAGATGTACCACACTTAAAATGAACCTAAACGGTTACATTATTCCAAACTCGATCACAAAGGACCAACTCTACAACAACGGACCATTAATACTCTTTTTGTTATTAAACACCTACTGGATTTCCGTACTATAATATTTAGAACCCAACTGAATAAACCACCTCATCACGTAGTACACAAGAAGAGCTTCGAAACGATAGTTTACACGACTAAATCGGAGTCCTTATGAAGAAGTTATGGCCTCCGGAAGGTTGAACCATTTTCTGGGAAAAGTGTGCGATCGCCCAAAAATAGTGTGATGCCGCCCAAGACACTCAATTAAGGCCAAATTGCTCCAGAAAGAGTGTGCGATCTCCCACAAAAAGTGTGCAACCGCCCAAACCTCCAAATGTACCAAAATTGCACTCCTTTCATTTCACCGTCTCACAAGTATAAGTACAATTTTATAATATACTATTATACCCGTTTAGAGATACTTCCATTCATTTCCCCGTACTACAAATAATGATAAAATTTTTCTAATAATATTTAAATCAAGTTACAATTTTACCGTCTCACGAATAGGAGTATAATTTTTCAATACTTTTTTCAAGTTTCTTCCCAGGAGCAAGGCCATTCATTTCATATTTATCATACGAATACTCCCTTCGTCCCAATTTTACAAGTATCACAAATAAATTATTTTCACAATAATTTCACCACATATCACACATATAGCAAATATATGACCCTTTTACTATTTAAGGGGAATTAGTAACTTACCTATTTCCGGAAAAAGTATCGCAGAAATATGTTTTGATCGGGTAGAAATGACATACTCAACGCCCTGATCATTTTTATATAATTATTTTTTAAAACGGGTAAGTAAATAAAAAGAATTAAATCGAAATGGGTTGAACTTACTTTCTTTCTTCATGGATACAGAGAGAGTAATTTTTAGGAAAGTAATGTTTGTGTGTGAGTGAATTAGCCACGCAGAGAGGGAGAAGATAAGCATATATTAGGATATTTTCCACTTTTCACTTAAGACCCTCCATTTTCATTTTAAACAACTAAACCCCCAAACTTTAAAGTTACACTTTGAACCCTAAAGTTTCAACTAACTCATTTATTCCTTTTAACAAAATTTCTAGTAACACATTAACTAACACATATACTCAAATAATATATGCAAGTCATAAAATGTAATGCAACACATAAAATACACACATAAGTTCAAATTAAAATTCCCAAAAATATAAAATAAATATGGACGGGTTTTGGGGTCGTTACAATGAATGTCATCCATGCAAATAGTCTTTCAGTTAATAATTACCAAGAGTAAGTCTAATCAAATCTTGACTCCTTACTAGAAAAACAACCAAAAGTCAAGAAATTACGGGTATTCATTAAGAAACTTTCCTAACTATCCCGTTTGATTATTATCAAGTTTCAAAAATTATGTTTTTGATATTTGAATTTGAATTTTAAACTATCTGTATCTTAAATTTTATACTTAATTTTATTTATTTGTAGTTATCTAAATTCCACAAGGTAACTTATAAGATTGCAAGACAAACTATTACCTCACCCCTTATCTTTTTTTATTTTTCATAGCAGGAAGTCTCTTTTTTATTTTCGGGAAAGATCTATTATTCAGCCAAGGTAATTCAACCTTTTTTTTCTCCTATGCCTTATTAATTATGTTTTGTGTTGTTTTGTTCTGTTTTTTGAAAGGCTTAAATACGTTTACCCCCCACAAGTATACACCGAATCCCACTTTGCACCCCATGTGTCTAAGTGGTACCCAATGTTAAAATTATCCCACTTTGCTCCCTGGATCCTAACGAATGTTAGAAATTTAACGAAATTGATCATGTACATGTCATATGATGGGTATTTTCGTCATTTTAACTCTCAGTCTTCCTTTATATTATTTTTCCACTCCTCTCAATTATTATAAGTTTTAAAAAATATTTTTACACTATTTACTACTTAAAAAAATTATAATACTAATAAGAAATAAATAAAAGCAAACAAATGACTCTTGTAATAATTAATAATTTTATAATTGGATTTATAAATTAGAGTTGATTGGTTTTAGTTTGATATGTTTTTTTTTTCTTTTTCTTTTTCAGGTTTAATTATTTTTATAATTTTTTTTACAAATATTTGAAAATCCAAATATAAAATTTTTATTTATTACATGAGTCATTTGTTTGATTTAATTTTTTATTAGTATCATTAAAAAAAATTAATAACAAATATTTAATAATTTGTATTTATATTATAATTTTATACTTTGTTTATGTAATAAATAGTGTAAAAATATTTTTAAAAATTTATTACATATGAGAGGAGTGGAAAATTAAATTAAATGAAGGTTGAGAGTAAAAATGGCGGAAATACCCATCACGTGACATGCACATGATCGATTTCGTTAAATTTCCAACATTCGTTAGGATCCAGGGGGAAAAGTGGGATAATTTTAACATTGGGTACCACTTAGACACAAATTTCACGCTGGGTGCAAAGTGGGATTCAGTGTATACTTGAGGGGGGTAAACGTATTTAAGCCTTTTTGAAATGATTTTTTTTCCAAGCTTATTAAATGCTTCATTGTAATGTACGTGAAAACCATGAAATCATCATCTCTTCATGTATTTTTTTCTCTAACATACAAATGTCATCCTTTAATTATTGTGCAACTGTAAGTACTTTGGTTCTTTCTGATTCTTTCTATGAAATCAATAATAGTGCAAGCACTGTAAATGCCCCAACAATTATATTCATTGATGAGGTAGATGCAATTGCAACTGCTAGGTTTGATGCTCAGACTGGTGCTGACAGAGACGTTTAAAGAATCCGCATGGAACTCTTAAACCAGATGGACGGGTTTGACCAAACAATTAACATTAAGGTTATAGTGGTAACCAATTGAGCTGACACTTTGGACCCTGCACTCCTCCGTCCCGTCCCAGAAGACTTGACCATAAGATTGAGTTTCCTTTACCCAATAGACGACAAAAGAGGCTGGTCTTTCAGGTATGCACTGCCAAAATGAATTCGAGTGATGAGGTTGAATTAGAGGATTATGTTTCTCGACCAGATAAAATCAGTGCTGCTGAGATTGCAGCTATCTGTCATGAAGCAGGAATGCATGCAGGCCAAGAACAGATATGTCATACAGCCCAAGGACTTTGAGAAGGGTTACAGAACCAACGTTAAGAAGCCCGATACGAACTTTGATTTCTACAAGTGATTCCAGAACTTTCCATTGTGATTCAGGATGTCTTAGCATCTACTTGCTGAAGATGTTGCCCTCCATTTACTTCTGTTTATTCAACTTGACAATAGTAATTTTGGTGAGTTTAGTATCTATATAATATATTAAATCAGAAACATTTCCAAGCCTCACAGTGAGCCACGTGGAATTCACGTCATAAAGCCACGTGGCAGCCTGTGATTGGAAGCTTCACATACACATTTTGAAATTTTAGGAGGAAATTTAAAACATAACCATATGATTTTTTAGATTAGCCATTTGCATGATTTTAGGAAAACATTTGCGGGTTACTAAACATATTATAGCATCTTTACTTTTGTTCCTTATATATCATGAATGTCATCCATGCAAATAGTCTTTCAGTTAATAATTACCAAGAGTAAATCTAATCAAATCTTGACTCCTTACTAGAAAAACAACCAAAAGTCAAGAAATTACGGGTATTCATTAAGAAACTTTCCTTACTATCCCGTTTGATTATTATCAAGTTTCAAAAATTATATTTTTGATATTTGAATTTGAATTTTAAACTATCTGTATCTTAAATTTTTATACTTAATTTTATTTATTTGTAGTTATCTAAATTCCACAAGGTAACTTATAAGATTGCAAGACAAACTATTACCTCACCCCTTATCTTTTTTTATTTTTCATAGCAGGAAGTCTCTTTTTTCTTTTCGGGAAATATCTATTATTCAGCCAAGGTAATTCAACTTTTTTTCTACTATGCCTTATTAATTATGTTTTGTGTTGTTTTGTTCTGTTTTTTGAAAGGCTTAAATACGTTTACCCCCCACAAGTATACACCGAATCCCACTTTGCACTCCATGTGTCTAAGTGGTACCCAATGTTAAAATTATCCCACTTTGCCCCCTGGATCCTAACGAATGTTAGAAATTTAACAAAATTGATCATGTACATGTCATATGATGGGTCATTCCATGGCCATGGTCTTTAGATAAGTTGTTTTTGACATTTTGAGCATGTTTGGTATTTTCAGCATTGTCCAGATTTTTGGGTCAATTTCAACAAGCCTTCTGGAATGTTATATACACTCAAATAAGGCTTATAATATATTTTCGGAAAGCCACGGAAGTCTAGTTTCTACCGGACTAAACGGATCCTTAATCGGAGTTTTGTAGCAGAAGTTATGGATGATTTATCAAAGGGTGGTATTCATAGACGGGAATTCACATTTTGCCTCTAGATTCATTTAGTTATTTAGTTCACATTATAGGTTAATCTCCCCTTATTTGTAATTGCATTTCTCACATGTGAAAATAAGTGTGAACACATCTTTAGGACTTATCCATACATTTATTACATAGTTATCCTATCTTGGAGGGATGTTCCAAGGAGGCTATATAGCCAAGTTTTCATGAATAATATATCGAATGTTGAGTTTTATGATAAATTGAGAGTGTTTCTCTTTATTGAGCTTATCGAGAGGATTCTCGTGGCGCTCATTTCTTTGACTTATCAAACGGTTTTCCATTCCCGTTTGTGGCGTCTTCACTTATACCAAGGTTCTTGTCTACATATAGACAACGGGTCAAGGTTCCACCTTCCATCATCTTCACTTATACCAAGATTTGCATCTCTAATAGGCATTAGGTCGAGGTTCCACATATCAAAACCGAATTAGAACGATCCGACAATTCCGCGTTTGATTTGGGTCTAGTCATCCTTGGCTAGGTTCACATCATCTGATATTCAGAGCTTCGGTTCTAATTCAGGTTTTACCTATCCTATCTATCTTTCATTTGTGTCATCTTTAATAAAAAAATTAAAAACTCTTATATATCTCTTTTATAATCTTGTTATTCTTGAAAAAAAAATCACTTCTTTTCGTGCCCTTAGAGTCGTCAAATCAAATTCTCATTTTTATTAATTCTTGATATCTCTTTCACAATAAAAAAAAAGAGAGAAAAAAAATCCCTTCTTTCGTTTCGTTGGAATCATCAATTCAATTTCTTGTTTTCATCAATTCTTGTTTCATCAATCGTTGGTTTTATAAATTCTTGTTATCGAAAATATGTCTCAAAATTTTGAAGTTTTCAAAGAGAAATTCTTGGGTGAGATACGAAGCGAGATCAAGTTACAAATGGGGCTCTTTCATAAGAGGCTTGATAGGATCGAACGTTCTTATCACAAGTATCCCAACATGCCATCGTATCCAAGAAGAAAAGATGAAGTCTCTCCATTACTAGATAAGACGAGACTTGAAATCTTGGAGGAGAAATTTTCCAACAAACTTCAAAATATTATTTTTGATCTTGATAGAAAAATTAGAGAGAATCAAAAGAGTGAGAAGAAAGAGAAGATTGAGGGAGAAATAGAGCGTGAGAAAAAAGAAGAGAGTGTGGGAAGAGAAAACGCTATTGAAAAAAAGAAGAGAGTGAGGATGAAAGAGAGTGTCGGAGAAAAGAAGAGAGTGTGAAAAAAGAAGAGGAAATTGAGAATGAAAATAAGTGTGTAAGAAAAGAACAGGTGATTGAGAGGGAAAAGAAGTACGTGGAAAAAGAAGAAATAGTTGAAAAAGAAGAAGTTGAAAAAAATAAAATTATCGGGGGCACGAGTGTTGAGCATGAAGAGTCTTATGAGTTTGTAGAAGAATAAGGAGATAAACAAGATGAGGCACATGGCAAGCATGAGGAAGCTAGGATGATTGACTTGGAGAGCATCAAATCAAATCCTTTGTATAAGGATCCTTTTGACATCCCGAGTTCAAGTTTCTTTCCTTCTTTGTTCATCAAAAAGTTGATAATCGATCATTTTATCGCTACACAATGGGCCAAATGGATGTACATCATTACAAGTTCCATAAAATTCAAAGTTCGTCGAGTTTGTAAAGTGAAATTTCAAAATGTGGTACATCACATATTCATCCTTAAAGCAGTCCTTAAAATTCGAGGACGAATTTTCTTTAAGAGAGAGGGAATGATACGAACACGGTTAGGAAAACATCAAGTGGTTTGGATGGTATGAAATCACCATTATTTAAGTAGATTTTCAGCCCTAACAATGGCCTACTCATGGTTCATTCCATGGCCATGGTCTTTAGATAAGTTGTTTTTGACATTTTGAGCATGTTTGGTATTTTCAGCATTGTCCAGATTTTTGGGTCAACTTCAACAAGCCTTCTGGAATGTTATATACACTCAAATAAGGCTTATAATATATTTTCGGAAAGCCACGGAAGTATAGTTTCTGCCAGACCAAACGGATCCTTAATCGGAGTTTTGTAGCAAAAGTTATGGCTGATTTATCAAAGGGTGGTATTCATAGACGGGAATTCACATTTTGCCTCTAGATTCATTTAGTTATTTAGTTCACATTATAGGTTAATCTCCCCTTATTTGTAATTGAATTTCTCACATGTGAAAATAAGTGTGAACACATCCTTAGGACTTATCCATACATTTATTACATAGTTATCCTATCTTGGAGGGATGTTCCAAGGAGGCTATATATAGCCAAGTTTTCATGAATAATATATCGAATATTGAGTTTTATGATAAATTGAGAGTGTTTCTTTTTTTTTTTGAGCTTATCGAGAGGATTCTCGTGGCGCTCGTATCTTTGACTTATCAAACGGTTTTCCATCCCCGTTTGTGGCGTCTTCACTTATACCAAGGTTCTTGTCTACATATAGACAACGGGTCAAGGTTCCACCTTCCATCATCTTCACTTATACCAAGGTTTGAATCTCTAATAGGCGTTAGGTCGGGGTTCCACATATCGAAACCGAATTAGAAGGATCCGACAATTCCGCGTTTGATTTGGGTCTAGTCATCCTTGGCTAGGTTCACATCAAATTTATGAAAACAAGGATTGATGAAAACAAAAATTGATGACAACAAGAATTGATGAAAATGAGAACTGAAGTGGATTTCTGAAAATATATTATAAAACTCAACATTCCATCTCTCTTTGTATTGTCCCAACCATGCTCGCATCACCAATACAGCTGACGAAAGAAAGAGTTACGATGAAAGAGATTATCACTCACGCCGAGGAAAGAATCAAACTCGTGGTACTGAGCAGGAGGACAAGGTAGACAACTTCACCCCGTTAACCCGAACGAGAAAAGAAATCATGAATGTCATCAAATTGTATCCACCCCGTCCCATGCAAGGGAACGAGGAATCTAGGCAAGCGACTGGAAAATGGTGCGCCTTCCACAAAAGACTATGCCCACGACACGGAGAGTTACATGTCATTGAAAAAAGTCACCCAGCAGCGAGTTGACTTAGGGGAGCTGGACCGTTTCATCAAGAAGGATGGTAAAAGGGAGCGCGATAACAGAGCGAAGACTGACGATCACCATCAGGAGCGAGCTGCTCGTAAGAAAATCGGCATCATTAGCGATGAGGCTTTGTCCATCACGGCCTTGAAGAACTAAATATACAGTTTGAAAAAGGTCCCTTTCGTCCGGCAGGAAGAAACCATCTTTTTCTCCCCGAACGAGTTGGCGGCTAGCCGGATAGCCCGGGAGAAACCCATGGTGTTGGAAGGAAGAATTGATAATTGCATCGTTGATAGACTCCTTATTGATACAGGAGCATCTCGAGATGTGCTTTTCTACAAAAGCTTCAAAGACATGGAACTGTCTGACAGCATGCTCGTACCATATGCCGGCCGTTTAGAGGGGTTCACCAACCACAAAGTTGACGAAAAGGCACCGTGGAGCTGTTGGTCGTACTCGGCGTAGCCCCATATAAGGTTCAAGAGATGATAACATTTATAGTCATTGATGTCAGTAGTGATTATCACGCCATCCTGGGGATCCCAAGCCAAGTGAGACTGGGAATGGTCATTTCCTTGCCCCATCAGCGAGTCAAGTTCCCCACACCAGCTAGAGTGGGATGCCTCAAAGGACGATCCAGAGAGTTCCTGGAGTACGTGGTAGAAACGAGGAAGGCGAAAAGAAAGTATGAGCTGGATACCCCCGAGGAAAGCATCACCATCTCTAAGACAATCAGAAACACAGAAACCATGAACATTGGGGTAATAAAGGAAGTGAAAACCAATGAGGAAATTGACAGAGAAATTGCCGACCTCAAGAAGGAGGTGACCAGCAGAATTAAGGAGGAAGCCCCGGGCATCATCGAAGAAGAGGTTGAGAAGATAGCCGACATCATTGTGGACACCCTACAGTTTAGGGAAGGTCCCGAGTTGAGGCCCATTGACGAACTGGAGGAGGTCATAATCAATCCTGCTTTTCCCGAGCAAAAGGTCAAGATAGGCAAACAGCTAACCATCACAGAGCGAGCCGACCTATTGAACCTTCTGCGTGCTAGAACTGACGTCTTCGCATGGCAAGTGGAAGACATGAGAGGAATTAGGGAAGAAATAGCTGTGCACGAGCTCAACATCAACCCGGAATTCAAGCCAATTAAACAAAAGCGGAGAGTGTTCTCGTCTAACAAATAGTAAGCTATAAAAGAGGAAGTTAACAAGCTGTTACGAGCAGGGATAATCAAGGAAGCTTATTACCCCTCTTGGCTAGCAAACGTGGTGATGGTAAAGAAGGCCAACGGCAAATGGAGAATGTGTATGGATTTCACCAACCTCAACAAGGCTTGCCCTAAGGATTGCTTCCCGTTGCCCAGGATTGATAAGCTTGTAGACTCTATTGCCGGACACAAGACTCTAAGCTTCCTGGATGCCTATTCAGGTTATCACCAGATCAAAATGGCCAAGCAGGATATCGAGAAAATCGCCTTCCAAACGAGTGAGGGGACCTATTGCTATAAGAAAATGCCTTTTGGCCTTAAAAACGCAGGAGCGACTTACCAGCGGATGGTGAATCTGGTCTTCAAGGACCAGCTCGGGAGGAACATAGAGGCGTACATAGACGACATGGTCATCAAGACCAAGGAAGGAGACCACTACCCAGACCTATTTGAAACATTCTCAAACATGCGAGCAAACGAGATGAAGTTAAATCCGAGAAAGTGTGTGTTCGGTGTGACAGCTGGAAAATTTCTAGGTTTCATGGTCTCTGAGAGAGGAATCGAGGCAAATCCAGAAAATATTTCTGCGCTCTTGAACATGAAAAATCCATCATTAATTAAGGAGGTGCAAAGACTCAATGGCCGTGTGGCGGCTCTGGGACAGTTTATAGCCAAGTCGGCCGAAAGATCTCTCCCTTTCTTCAAAGTCCTCAAAGGTGGGAAAGAATTCAAGTGGACCGAGGAATTCTCCAAAGCTTTCCGCGAATTGAAGATGTACTTTAGTTAGCCACCGTTACTCAGCAGCCCGGTCCCCGGGGAGACTCTATATGTTTATCTGGCCGCAACAGACTGAGCCGTTGCCGCCGTCTTAGTGAGAGAAGAGCAAGGAATGAAACCAGTATTTTATGTTAGCAAAGCGCTAAATGAGGTGGAAACACGTTATTTCAACGCGGAAAAATTGGTGTATGCCCTGGTGATCGCTGGTCGGAAACTAAGAGCCTACTTTCGGCCCATCCAAATATGGTTTATACCAATGCTCCGTTGAGGAAGATTCTGCACAAGCGCGACAGTTCAGGTCGTTTACTCAATTGGTCGATCGAACTGACCGAGTTCGACATTTCTTATCCGCCGTGGAAAACTCTCCAAGCCCAACTTTTAGCTGACTTTATAGTGGAGACTAAATTTAGTCTCGATGGAAGTTTTACACTCTGATGTGGCGGATTTTGTATATGTTATTTCCCTTATTTTCTTATGTATTTTCATTCATTTTGATGTACTTAGACTATATTTGATGTATTTGGGGCTTTATTTTATCATTTGGGCTTTATTACAATCCAAGGTAGAATTGTCATTTTATTTATTTATTTTTCCGGATGTAATTTTTGGTGAGTTCAAAGTCACGTCTCAAGGATCAAGTAGTCAAAGTCAAGGAAAAGTCAAAGTCAACCGAAGCGGAGGAGTATAGGACCAAACTGCAATTATTTAGAAGTTGAGGGACTGTTTTGCAATTTCTGAAAGTTGGAGGACTGAACTAAAAATATGAAGACTTCAGGGACTGAATTGCAAAATGGTAAAGACGGCCCGATGGAATTCGGTGAATCTGGAAGAAGGATGGATTCGTTCTTTTTCTTTTATTTTTATTATTCTTTTGATTTGATTATTTCTTGAGTCATTTTATTATTAGTTGGGAATTAGTATTTAGATTAGGTATTCCTTTTCACTTTGAAAGGAGACTACGTATTTTTTCTCTTTCTGGAGTTTGTAACCCTTTAATGGAGAACTAACTCCATAGCTTTGGATTGTGATCTTGAACCTAATCTAGTTTCAATTGAGGTAATTTTCTTATTCTTTTATTAATCTATTCATAATTTTGCTTGTTCTGATTTATGATTTGTATCTAGGGTTTGTGGATTTGGCCAATTCAATTGTGCTTTTTATCGATCTATGCTAGAATTCTCTGTTCTGTGCCAGAATTAGGGTTTTCACCGTAGCATCTTCACGAATTGTGTATGTGCCATAGCAATTCGGGAAGTAGGCAAAATTAAGCGATTATCTAGTAAACCTAGAAAGCGTCCTTGATCTTAATCTCTTAAATTGAATCAATTAATCTTTAAATCTTTTCTGTGCCAGTCTAGGTTTAATTTTAAATAGGGTTTATAGTGAGTGTGCCACTGCTATAGACTAATATGTAAGAAGAGACAGAGATTGAAAAATATCTCGTGATCAAGTGAATAGGATTAACGGAGAAAAAGAAGTACCGATGAAATTGAAATAGTGGACGGGGATAGGGATCAATTTGAAGTGCTTTTTAATCAATGTTTTAATCACATTTAGTTTAATTTCCCGTCTAGAATTTAATTACAAACAATTCAACCCACAATCTGGTTAAGTGACTAGTACGTAAATAATCATCGTTCTTCGTGGATCGACCCTGACTTACCCCTAATTACATTATTAGTGGTCAAGTTTAGGTCTAATTTAGTAGGCGTGCGACTAAGCCTACCAAATTTTGGCGCCGTTGCTGGGGAACGGTGTTTATTTGTTTACGTTCTTATTTTAATTCTTGTTCTTTTTCTTTTTATTTTATTTGTATTTATGTTTAGTTAGTTTAGTTATTTAGTTTCCTTTTAGTTTTTATTTATTTATTTATGTTTTTAGTGTGGCATCTTTTATGGTCCACACCCGTTCTACTGACAATCTGCTTGGAAGTCTCGAATTAGATAACAAATGGCAGACCAAACATTGAGGCAAAGGACTGCCCCAAATTGGAATGAGCAACCACATGCCGTCCAATTCCCTGTCTTACCTGTCGGAGTGACTTTTGAGTTAAAGCCGGGGCTGTTGAGCCAGTTACCACACTTGACTGGGATGCCTGGAGAGAATCCGAATCAACATGTGTCCCAGTTTGTGCAGATATGTCAAAGCATGAAGCCGGCTACACTTCCTTTAGAACACTTATTACTCAGAGCATTTTCTTTCACTTTGAAAGATGATGCTAGTACATGGTATTACCATCTGCCGCCTAACAGTATTACCACATGGCAGCAAATGAAGGAGGTGTTTCTTGATGAGTTCTTTCCTCCTGATCAAATCAATGTGATGAAGCGGGATATCAGTAACATGGAGCAGAAGGTGGATGAGACTTTATATGAGTATTATAATCGCTTCCATAAGCTATCAGGAGTTGCCCGTATCACGGATTTGATGATGAGTAGTTAGTTATGTATTTTTATGGGGGATTGACGATTCAGGATAAATGCTTGGTGGATTCTTACTGTGGGGGTAGTATTCTGAACAAAACAACTGAGGAGGAGAATGAGATAATTGATGAGTTGGCTAAGAGCACTCGGACACATGGCAGAAGATCGAGCTTCAGACAGGTTAGTGCAGTGGGGTCAAGTAGTGGTGTGCCAAGTAAGCTGGAGATAGATGTTGAGGACCTTAAGGGGATGATGAGACAATTATTGATGGGTCCACCACAGAGTCATCAGTATCCCACTAGTCAGTATAATCAGTACATACCATCATATGGGCAGCAGCAGCAGTATCAGAGTAATCCTCCGAGACAGTCTACGGATGATATGCTTCACTCTTTAGCACAGTCAGTTAGTATGATGAATGGTAATTTTCAGCAGTATCAACAAAAGACCGATGCGAGTATTGGTAATCTGGAGAGACAAATGGGAAAATAGCTGATGCGGTTGGGAGACTATAGGCTAGAGAGGCAGAGAAGGTACATTCTAGATTAGAACCGAACCCTAAGCAGAATGCATGTGCCATGACTTTGCGTAGTGGTAAGGAGATTGGGAAGGAAGTTGTACCGGAGGAGCCAGTGATTGAGGTTGAGGAGGTTGTGCCTGCTGAGAAGACCCCGGAGGAAGAGAAGAAAGATATACCAGAGCCCACAATTTATGAGCCGGATGTTCCATTTCCTGAGGCATTGAAAAGATCGCGAGAACATGAGCCTGACAAGGCTATCTTTGACACTTTTAAGAGGCTTGAGTTAAACATCCCATTTTTAGACTTATTGCAGACTGTCCCGAGATATGCTAAGTTCCTTAAGGAGTTGTGTACATTGAAGAGGGATCAGAAAGCGAGAAGTCAGAAAAAGGTGAAGATGAAAGAACATGTGTCTGCGGTCTATCATAAGAAGATGCCCAAGAAGTGTAGTGATCTGGGTATGTTTGTTATTCCTGTGTCTTTGGGTGATGATTCTGAGCATATGGCAATGCTTGACTTGGGTGCTTCAATCAATGTCATGCCTTATGCATTATTTGAAAAGCTCAAGTTGGGACCTCTACAGGATACTAGGGTGGTGATTCAGTTGGCAGATAGATCCAATGCATACCCTAAGGGGAAGGTTGAGGATGTTTTGGTTTGGGTTGGTAAGTTTATATTCCCCACTGATTTTTATGTGTTAGACATGGATACGGATCCTAAGGCTCCCATTCTGTTGGGGAGACCATTTATGTCTATGGCTCATAATGGTTCATTGACTATGGAGTTTAATGGGGATTTAATGGAGTTCAATATTTTTGACTCCAAGAAAGACCCTAATGATGTCCGTGGTTTGTGTTTTATGGACGTAGTAGAGCCAAAGGTAGATGATGTGTACAATATTTGTAGTGGGGATGATGATTTGAAAATACCTGCGGTAAAACATGGGCCAAGAAAGGTGAAAGATCTTTCTGAGCACCAAAAATATGCTTATTTGAGTGAGGAAGAAGTGATGATGGCTAATGGTCCGATGGTGGTAGAGAAGTATGGAGGTTTGAGCACGATGACTGCAAAGAAGAAACGATTTGTGAAGACAATTCGAGCTCAAACGGGATGGAGTTTGCACTAATGAGGTACCATTTATTCTCCTATGTTTAAACTGTCCTTATTTATATTCACTTTTTCGCACTGAGGACACTTTAAGTGTGGGGGAAGGTTTCATAGTGTATAGTATGCTTTTGATTTTAATTTATATGTTTTTATGTTTTGAATTGGTGCTACTGAAGGGTATCTTTTTGTTTGTGTGGGTGCAGGAAATCATAGCATGGGGGCACACTTGGTCAAAGCGGGGCAGGCCTAAAAAAAAAAAAAGTTTACTGGAGCAGTTACACGACTCGTGTACCTGTACACGAGTCGTGTAAGTCCAAGATACTGAAGGGGTCATTTTTTACACGACTCGTGCACCCTTACACGAGTCGTGTAGATGATGATTTAACTTGTGCACGACTCGTGCCTTAATACACGACTCGTGTAGGACTGGCAAGCCGGCATAAACAGGGCTCTGGACAGCCCCTTCACGCCATTCTTCTCTCTCACAACTCCGTCGGCCTCTCTCTCTTCTCTCCTCACCAAGACGCCGCACCACTCTCCTCTACCACCATCTCACCACCGAAATTTCTCCCCTCCCTCCATTAAAAACCCTCAGAGCTCACCTCTCTCTATCTCTCTCAGCCCGTTCTCTCCCCTCTCTCCCAGTCGGCTCTCCCTCCTTCTTCCTTCTTCTTCCTTAGCTGCCGCCCCACCCTCTACAACCCACCTTCCCACCACTAAACTGCCACCCCCACACCACAATTCATCCCCCTTCCTCATCTCCCTCCTCCCTAACACCATCTCTATCCCCAAATCCCCCATAATAAACCTTCATCACCCGTTTTCTCTCTCTAACCCTAATTCGCCCCACCACCAATTTCTTCAAATTACCCAATTCTTCCCCCTTAAATCACTCTCTCCAACCTAAATTAGACCTATCCAAACTTCCTAAACAATCAATTCCGAGTTTGAAGAGCAAAATTCAAAAACCCAAAATTTTCAATTTTGGGGCTTTTTCACTCATCTCTCTTGGAGCAATTTTGGAGGGCAAGGAGACTTGTTGGCCACTATTGGAGCTTTGGAAGGTAAAAAATTTCTCAATTTTTACTGGAACTTTATTTTGTTGGTGGTAGTTGCGGTGGTTCGGTTGGGATTGATCGGAGGTTTTATTATTTTTTTTGTGAATTGTGTGGATTGTTGGGTTGATAATTGTTGTTGGTGAGAGACTTGTGCCTGATAACTTGATAGAGCAGCCACATTCATCCAATGATGAAAAGATAGCTGCTCAGAATCCTTCTCCGATTACAGCAATCACTGGGTCTTTAAGGAACTTTACAAATCAGCCAGACTCGTTGCGTTCAAGTGGAGCTCAAACTTATGGCGTGGTCATTGTCAAAAAAAATAAAATCAAGTGGAGCTCAAACTCCTGTTTACCATTTTAATTCTTATTCCGCGCTAGAGCAAACTTACTTTTATGGAGCTTCAGGTTATGATGATGGCACAGGTAGTTGGGGAGACTATTCTAACTATGTTAATGCCAACAATTTGCAAATTGTGCCTCCGGTTGACAACAATAATACATCGATCTTGTTTCATCCTCCTTATGGCTTTGATACCCAAATGGGATATGGTCAGTTTTCTCAAAATGAGCTTATGCAACCAGCAACCAGTGGCCAAGAGGTTCTGAGTGACAATATGTTTTACAGTCCAGGATCAGGTTACTATCTAAATTATGGATCTTTTGGTGGTGGCAACATTTCTGGGAATAGCAATCTTGGGTACTACAAATTCCCAGGTGATACGGGATCTGGTGGGCAAATGTCAAACAGATCTAATCCATCGGACACTGGTAGCTATATATATGCCTCCATTCACCCCAGGTCCTGTATATACCCCACCGTTAGGCATACTTGGGTATGTTTTGGACAGATGCCTCAGCAGCAAACACAATATCCTGGATTTGGGGTGGTATCGAGTTCCTCCTCAAGACGATATCCACAAAGCTCTTACAGGGGCTCAAACTATGGCAGTGGCAGTGGCCACAGTGAGGGTACACCCTTTTTCTTTTACGCTTTTACTGTCCTTGCACTTTTATTGTTGCACACACATTGAGGACACTGTGTAGTTTAAGCGTGGGGGAGGGTTTGTATTTTGTATAATACAGTACGCATTTTTTTTTATTTTTCTTTTTAAAAAAAAGAAGAAAAAAAATAATAAAAAAAAGAGAGAGGGTAAGTGAAAACCCGAAAGGGCGCTTAGGCAAAAGGTGAGGTTTTGAGATGTATTATCATTTATTCACCGGTGTTGGCGTCATAAGGTGGGTTTGGAGTCTCGGGTTAGGATTTTCATACTTGGTGTAGGAGGCTCGGTTAGAGGTGATTGGGATAGAAACCCTCGTTCTTTCTTGGAGTAATAAGGGGGCGTTGGTGCTTTCACGAGGTAAGTTATGTCCGGAAAC
The DNA here is from genome assembly GCA_026119855.1 of Campanula takesimana. Lineage (NCBI taxonomy): Eukaryota > Viridiplantae > Streptophyta > Magnoliopsida > Asterales > Campanulaceae > Campanula > Campanula takesimana. The sequence continues at coordinate 1,614,576 of JAOWBW010000007.1, forward strand.
ACTTTCTAGGCATCAACTTCTTATTTTTACGAGGGCGATAGTAGTGTGAGACTAGCGTGGGGGAAACTTAGGACACTTTAGTTCCCCTAAGCTTTTATGTGTGAGCCTTAGTCCGGATACTGTATTATTATGGGAGTTTGTATCGAGCTAAGGCAATTGATCTTTATTTGTTCTTGGTGTTTATGGGGACGGACTTTCTTATACTCCGATACAGTTTGTTGATTTTGACTTGGAGGATTAGAGGAGATTAGGGGTCATTTTCTCCCATGCTATGCTGAATAGACTGGAGTTTAGAGTGGGGTTAGGATGTTACTCAGGGATGAGTATCGGTCTAAGCGTGGGGGAATTTGATGTGGCGGATTTTTTATATGTTATTTCCCTTATTTTCCTATGTATTTTCATTCATTTTGATTTACTTAGACTAGATTTGATGTATTTGGGGCTTTATTTTATCATTTGGGCTTTATTGTAATCCGGTGTAGAATAGTCATTTTTATTTATTTATTTTTCTGGATGTAATTTTTGGTGAGCTTCAAAGTCACGTCTCAAGGATCAAGTAGTCAAAGTCAAGGAAAAGTCAAAGTCAACCGAAGCGGAGGAGTATAGGACCAAACTACAATTAATTAGAAGTTGAGGGACTGTTTTGCAATTTCTAAACGTTGGAGGACTGAACTGAAAATATGAAGACTTCAGGGACTGAATTGCAAAATGGTAAAGATGGCCCGATGGAATTCGGTGGATCTGGCAGAAGGATGGATTCGTTCTTTTTCTTTTATTTTTATTATTCTTTTGATTTGATTATTCCTTGAGTCATTTTATTATTAGTTGGGAATTAGTATTTAGATTAGGTATTCCTTTTCACTTTGAAAGGAGACTACGTATTCTTTTTCTCTCTGGAGTTTGTAACCCTTTAATGGAGAACTAACTCCATAGCTTTGGATTGTGATCTTGAACCTAATCTAGTTTCAATTGAGGTAATTTTCTTATTCTTTTATTAATCTATTCATAATTTTGCTTGTTCTGATTTTAGATTTGTATCTAGGGTTTGTGGATTTGGCCAATTCACTTGTGCTTTTTATCGATCTATGCTAGAATTCTCTATTCTGTGCCAGAATTAGAGTTTTCACCGTAGCATCTTCACGAATTGTGTATGTGCCATAGCAATTCGGGAAGTAGGCAAAATTAAGCGATTATCTAGTAAACCTAGAAAGCGTCCTTGATCTTAGTCTTTTAAATTGAATCAATTAATCTTTAAATCTTTTCTGTGCCAGTCTAGGTTTAATTTTAATTAGGGTTTATAGTGAGTGTGCCACTGCTATAGACTAATTTGTAAGAAGATACAGAGATTGAAAAATATCTCGTGATCAAGTGAATAGGATTAACGGAGAAAAAGAAGTACCGATGAAATTGAAATAGAGGACGGGGATAGGGATCAATCTGAAGTGATTTGTAATTATTGTTTTAATCACATTTAGTTTAATTTCCCGTCTAGAATTTTATTACAATCAATTCCCCAATCTGGTTAAGTGACTAGTACATAAATAATCATCGTTCTTCGTGGATCGACCCTGACTTACCCCTAATTATATTATTAGTGGTCAATTTTAGGTCTAATTTAGTAGGCGTGCGAATAAGCCTACCACACTCCCAGAAACGGAGCCAGAGCAACCGAGCAATGTCAGCACGAGCAAACCACCTGATTGCTGGCAACTCTTCACGGATGGATCTGCAGCAAAGAATTGTGAAGATGGAATAATCCTGCTCGAGCCTGGTAACAATGAAGCCATCGAAAAAATCCTGAGGTTCAGCTTCCCAACCTCCAACAACCAGGCTGAATATGAGGCACTGATAGCAGGAATCGACCTGGCTAAGCACATGGGAATCACAAAGCTGCAGGCTCACACCGATTCTCAGCTCGTTGTGAACTAATTAAAAGGGGGATATGAGGCCATCAACCCTGTCCTCGCAAGGTACAGAGACCTAGTTTTGGAACTGGTAAAAACCTTCGAATTTTGGCAGATCATCCAGATCGCCCGAAAGGACAATGCCCGAGCAGATTTGCTCTCCAAGCTAGCAACAATGAAAAACGAGGAGGTGGATCAACCTAAGTGGATGGAATTCTTGGGAAAACCAGCTATTGAAAGAGTCCAAATGATGGAAATCTGTAAAGCAAGTGAAACGCCACCCAGTTGGATTGACGACCTTAAGAGCTTTATTGAGAAGGAAGAGCTCCCCGAGGATAGAGAGAAGGCGAGAATGGTGAAAAGAAAAGCTCCTCGTTTTACTATGTTGGAAGGAGTGTTATACAGGAAATCATTTATGAGACCGCTCTTAAGGTGCGTACCCCCCGAGCAAGTGCAAAGTCTGATGGAAGAAGTACATGAAGGGATATGTGGAGGTCATCCGGGCGCAAGGACGCTGGCAGAAAAAATCATAACTTTGGGCTACTACTGGCCCACAATGAGGAAGGATGCCATGGAATATGTCAGAAAGTGTGATAAATGCCAAAGGTATGCGGACATCCCCCGAGTCCCAGCAACCGAGCAGACACCCGTCGTGGCTTATTGGTCGTTCCATATGTGGGAATTGACATGATCGGACCTTTCCCACTGGCCCGAGGAAAGTTGGAGTATGCAGTGGTAGCAGTGGACTATTTCATAATGTGGATAGAAGCTAGAGCACTGGCCAAAATCACTGAGGAAAATGTGTTGAATTTCATGCATGATCAGATATGGTGCCGATTTGGGGTGCCTAAGCATATTGTTTCAGATCGGGGTTTGCAGTTCTCAGCTCGGTTCACGACTGAATGTGCTCGCCTTGGAGTCAAACATACGAAGTCGTCCGTATCATATCCCCAAGGGAACGGCCATTCAGAAGCAGCGAACAAGCTAGTGATGCATGCCCTCCACAGAAATATAACAGGACGAGCTGGGAAATGGGTAGATGAACTTCCCCTCGCCCTCTGGGCAATACGAACCAAGACTAGGGGGCCGACCGGAGAAACCCCCTTCGCTCTGACCTACGGCTCTGAAGCCATGGCACCGACCGAGCTTGTACTCCCAACAGCTCAGGTAGCTTTCTTTGACGAGGGCTTGAACGAAGAAAGGAGGAGAACTGACTTGGACCTGCTTGACGAGAGGAGAACTGACTTGGACCTGCTTGACGAGAGGATACTTGACGCCCACCTCAGATCGTTGAACTACAAGCAGATGACAAAAAAAAAAAAATACCATGATCAGAAAGTAAGGAAAAAGATTTTCTAGGTCGGTGACTGGGTTTTACGCAAAATTGAAGCAACGAGCAGGAAAGCTCAACAGAATAAGCTCTCCCCTAACTGGGAAGGTCCATTTGTCAACAAGAGTTGTACGGGAAGGAACATACATGCTGGCTACTCCTGAAGGTTGTGAGCTCAAGAACCCATGGCACTCTACCAACCTCAGGAAATACTATCATTAGTACTAGCATAATTTGTTGTTTAGAATATCTGGCAAGGGTAGCTCTTTTCGAGCACTTGCATGTTTATTGTTCTTTTGTTTGGAGGATCGCCCTTTTCGGGCACTCGTAATGAAGAATATCCTTTTTTAAGAATCAACTTGTGTTTTAATGGTTAAGTCTTGCACCAAGCAAGCGACATGCGCCTCGTTTTCACGAGCTAATCCTTGCCCAAGCAAGCATTAATTGGTTAAGTCTTGCACTGAGCAAGTAACACGCGCCTCATTTTCACGAGCTGAGTCTTGCCCTAGCAAGCATTAATTGGTTAAGTCTTGCACCGAGCAAGCAACACGCGCCTCGTTTTCACGAGCTAAGCCTTGCCCTAGCAAGCATTAATTGGTTAAGTCTTGCACCGAGCAAACAATACACGCCTCGTTTTCACGAGCTAAGCATTGCCCTAGCAAGCATTAATTGGTTAAGTCTTGCACCTAGCAAGCAGCACGCGCCTCGTTTTCATGAGCTGAGCCTTGCCCTAGCAAGCATTAATTGGTTAAGTCTTGCACCAAGCAAGCAACACGCGCCTTGTTTTCACGAGCTAAGCCTTGCCCTAGCAAGCATTAATTGGCCATCTTACACTAAGCGAACTACCAACGACTCTAAAATCAGACCAAAAAGATCGTTACTGGCAAAATAAATGACGGTCTGAAATTAAGACGACATGGCAAAATAGAAAAATATATTTCATTAATAACGGGGGTCAAAAGCCGACCCCCGGGCGGCTTACATGATTGCAAAATAAATATACATCAGCTAAACTACATCCTCAGTGTCCCCTAGATACCTCGTTGATCATGGCTTCGCTCTCTTTAGCCTGAGCCTTTTCAGCACGCTCGACTTCCCTCCTTGCCAGAATAGTATCGACGTTGACCGGCAGCAACTTTGGAGCGACTCATGGATCTTTTTGGTCATAGGCATCCTCACCGGCTAGCTGAGCAAGCTTATCCTCGTTTAAAGGGAACATGGAGTGAGCCCCTCGTGCTAGATTGTTAAATTGGTCGTTAGATAACTCCACCAAATCTGCCAAAATTTTAGGGTCATTGGGGAGATACCCACGACCATAAGCATCCCTTAACCCATGCCTATGACCAGACTGTTGGGTTTCCTAGTAACATGCACAACGGAATTAAGCATTTAAATTTTTCATGAAACCCAAAGCCATAGATCCATTCATATGATTATATCAAATACTTGCATAATGAATACTAGAATACTAACCCTTGATGACTTTGAATTTGCAACCTTGAATTCGGTGGAGGCTTGAAAACTTGACCACGAACACAAAGCTTGAACACGAACTTTGAAGATGATGAGTTTCACCCTCTAGCGGTATCCACACCACGAACGAATATCAAGAACACTTGATCTTGGTTTCTAGACCAAATTATGAAACACACTTTCACAATTGTAAGAACTATATGGAATTATGAATTTCTTGATCTTTGATTCCAAATCTCTAATCAAGAATATTGCCTCTCAAAACTACTAGTTTCATTATCTTAATGGCCGGTGAAAAGATGCTTATATAGGTCCTAGTCATTAACCCTTAATGACATAGGATTCCTAAATCCCGTCACCTAATTATTGAAACAAACTTTTTGTCTAAGCAGATCTGGCACGGTCGTGCCCTATAACTGGAACGGTCGTGCCAATAGGGTCGAGCCTAGATTCCCTTTTCTGATTATTGGCACGGTCGTGCCAAGCACTTTAGCACGGCCGTGCCCTAAAATCAGCACGGTCATGCCAAGCAATTTAGCACGGTCGTGCCCTAAAACCAGCACGGTCGTGCCAGACCAGAAAAAAACACATTTTTCCATAATTCTAATTCAGTCCTTTAGGATTCGTTCTATTCGTGTGTGACCCTCTAGGATTACACTATGTTGGCAATGAGTCCAAACATGAACCCATTAGATATGATTAGGTTCTAGCAAACCGTCATACCTATCCAAATAGTGTAACTAGATACAAGTTCGTATTCCTTTTAGAACATGTCATAATCCCTTTGTCCACGATGTCATTGAACACAAGTCATGGTCAATAAGTCAGCTTATATTTGTTCAATACTTTCTCGATCCCGAATATGTTGATAATCCAAATGACATTGATCCAATCAATTCATTTGAGTCTGGCCAGACATTTCATCAACATCATTCCTACGAGGGGCCCAAGCTTGACATCTCTCCAAAGAGGGACAAATCCATCTAAGCTTATTATTCTTCCCTACATGAATCCGATTATGCCAATCATACCCTTTATAACTACCTGGTTAAAGGTAGCGTTTGAATATGTCAAACATAATGTTCATCACGTGGAAACTATAATAACTTCATGTCTAAGGATTCAAATGACATAACTAATATGAGATATATATATGACATTGACCATGATATAAATCTCATAGTGCGGGTCATGTCCAGTATCTTGTTCCAAACAAGTACCCATAATCTAACATGATCATCCCATGATTATTTAGCCTTTATACAAGTACCAAATAAGTACTAGGGACGGATATTATTATAGGCAAACATGAGCAACAATAATAATCGAAATATCTCTTTATCATTATGAATAAAATGATATCATATACAACGTTTAACAAACGTGCCTAGGGCACCAACACCAACAATCTCCCACTTGCCCTTGGCCCAATAACTAGGTATCTAATACCCATGGACCTAACATTACCATCATGTTTAGCTTGTGGAAGTCCCTTGGTTAGCGTGTCCGCAACGTTATCATTAATTGGTACTTTACGTTTCTTTTATCAACGATTCCTCGAACGATATGAAAAACGCCTAAGTATGTTTTTGGATTTAGGATATGCCCTTGGTTCCTTTGCTTGAGCAATAGCACCATTATTATCACAATAAAGGTCTATTGGATTAGCAATACTAGGAACCATCTTAAGTTCACCAATAAACTTCTTAATCCAAACAGTTTCCTTTGCAGTATCCAATGCAACAATATACTTAGTTTTAGTTGTAGAATTAGTGACTGTACTCTGCTTGGAACTATTCCAACTTACAGCTCCACTATTCGACACATGCACAAAACCTGATTGCGATCTTCTATCATCTTTGTCGGTTTGGAAGATTGCACCTGAGATCATCTTCCATACCTCCATAGATCAAAAACGAATCTTTGTCCTTCTCAAGTACTTAAGAATCGCTTTTATAGCCATCCAGTGATACTTACCGGGGTCGGATTGATATCTACTCGTCATGCTCCAAGCATTAGATATATCCGGTTTAGTACTTATCATGGCATGGTGGATCCAATTGCCGAAGCAAATGGCCTCTCACTCATTTTCTCATGCTCATCTTTTGTCTTAGGACATTGAGTCTTGCTTAGAGAAACTCCATGTATCATTGGCAACTGTCCTCTCTTAGAATTTTTACATACGGAATTTCTAATGACTTTGTCAATGTATGTACTTTGGCTTAAACCAATTAGCTTTCTTGATCTATCTCTGTAGATCTTAATGCCAAGGAAATATGTGGCTTCATCCATATTCTTCATTGCGAAACACTTTCTTAACCAAATCTTTACAGATTAAAGTGTAGGAATGTCGTTTCCAATGAGTAATATGTCATCCACATATAAGATAAGGAATAGCACCATGCTCCCAATAATCTTCTTGTATATACAAGATTCATATTCGCTCTTGATGAAGCCAAACTCTTTGATTCATCAAAACGGAGATTCCAACTCCCAAAAGCTTGCTTCAATCCATCCAATAAATCTTCGCAACTTTCATAGTTTTAGAATTTTCTTGACTATCAAAACCTTTAGGTTGTATCCAATACATCCTTAAATGAGTTCCCGTTAAGGAACACTGTTTTGACATCCTTTTGTCAAATTTCATATTCCAAACATGAAGATGTGACTGTGAGAATTCTAATAAGTTCCTCGCTACCCACGTAAGTTTTCTCCAAGAAAACTCAATCTCATCCTTTGGTTTTTACACCTTAGGTTAGAATGATCAAGTTCCAAACTTGATTATTATAAATGGATTGCATTTTAGATTTTATAACTCTAAGTCATTAATCTAAATGTGGAGCGGACACTGCATTTTGATAGGTGGTAAATTTGTCATTGTCAATGAGCTTTACCTCAATACTTTCTTTTTTGAAATATCCAATATTTCTTGTAATAGATTGTATCCTATCATGTATGCAAGCACTTGTATATCTTGAACGGATTTTCACAATTCCTTGTGAAAGTTTGTTCAACTTCCATCTTAGGTTAAATTATATTTTCCAGGTCTCGAACTATTCGAGATATATTTTACTCCCACTGGTTCTTTTAGTGATAAACAACTTATCTAGAAAAGTACCATCATAAGCAACAAATCATTTGTTTCTTACAAGTAAAATATTATCCTCAAGTTTTCTTAGGATATCTTATGAAAATATATTTATTAGATTTAAATGTGAGTGTGTCCCAGATAGCTCCTTTCCAAAATGTCTCACCAACTTAAATCTTTATGAAAGACAAATCAAGTTTTTTTTTCCACCTTTTAACATATTTTGATGGAACTCAAATTAGTGTAATTATAGCGGTTTCCAATTCATGACCCCAAACAAAAATGGAAGATCAACCTGACTTTATCATCTAATGAACCATATCCAATAAGGTTTTATGCCTCCACGTAGACATATCATTCGAAATGGTGTTCTTGGTGGAGTTAATTGTGAAACGCCTTCATAATCTTAACGATGACTGTCAAATTCTCGGTTCAATTATTCATCATCGTGATCCAATCAAAATCTTTGAATAATTTTACCAAGTATTAACAAAATTCTCTTTTAGCATTGCTACTTAATGCACCATATACATTGACATGTATTAGGTCAAGTAAGATATTAGCCTTTTACCAGTCATAGTAAAGGATGTCTTGGTCCAAGTAAATAAGATTTGCATAAATCATATGATTCCAAATCATATGACTTTAAAACTCCGTCCCATGGAATTTTAGATATGCACTTCTCATTTATTTGATCAAAACAATAATGCATAAGGAATTTAATTATTTATGTTGTGTAGCCTTTATTACTTTGTTCTTCTTGCAGATATGAGTGGTCACGGTGAGCAACACATGGCTGACGCCCAGAAGAAGAAAGTTAAGCTGTCTTTCCGCCAGCTCGGCAATTTAAACAGAAGCACCAGCTCGGTGGTGTCCAAGGCGCACGCGAAAGCTCGTCAGGCTGACCTGACTACCAAAGCGCCCATTGATGTTCCCCTGACTAGCCTTGATGGGTAGAAGGCGCAGGAAGTGGGCGGCATGATAAGGACTACTGAAGGCCCTTCAACAGTTCCCCCTCGTTCTGACGCTTCTAAAAAATCCCAGGGGTGAGCTGAGGAGGAGGCCTCGAAGAAAAGGAGTCATTCTCAGGACTCCGACGATCACGTTCCCTTGGCCAAGAATCCTGCTGCAAAAGGGTTGGTCACCCGGGATAACATGGAGAACGTCAACACTGTGGAGGAGGTTGACCAGCTCATAACTCGGTTGGGGAATGTGACTTTTTTGAGGGGTCTGAACCTCAATGCCCACAAAGGGATTAAGGTTGGTTTTGGTCCCGCCGTTCTTCACCGAGCTGCGGAGTTCGATCATTTGGACGCCCTGAAGAAATAGCTGGCTCCTCCTTCCATTCTCCGTGACCGCACGGTCCTGGCCATTTCAGAGGTAATGACTTTCGTTTAATCTTGTTTTCTGACTGGCTCTGGCCGGGTTATAACCGAGGACTTTTTGCTTGCAGCTTTCTACCCTTGCAATCCATCTGACTCAGACCGGTGAAGAGTTAGAAGATCGGGCTAACAGCAAAGCGGTGGCCCTGACGGAGAGAGAGAAAGAGTTGGCTGCACGTAATAAGGAGCTGGATGAGGAGAAGAAGAGGGCGGTCGCTGCCGAAAAGTTGTCCAAGGAGAGTGAGGTTGAAGCCAAGAAGGCTGAGGCCGCTCTAAAGGCGGAGAAGGATCGGGCTGACAATATCTATAACGAGTTGAGTCTTGCTCAAGGTCGAACTATGGAGGCCCAGGCTCGTGTTAACAACATGGAGGCTGAGATCATTCAGCTCAAGGAGCAGCTTGCCAAGTCCAGTTCGAGGAGTGAGGAGGCCATCATTAAGGAGTACGAGAACTCCAAAAAATATGAGGAGCTAATGATGGCCAAGGCATATCCCTTTTGGAAGTCTGTGTTGGTGTTGGTGCCCTAGGCACATTTTTTAAACGTTGTATATGATATCATTTTATTCATAATGATAAAGAGATATTTTGATTATTATAGTTTCTCATGTTTGCCTATAATAATCTCCATCCCTAGTACTTGTTTGGTACTAGAATAAAGGCTAAATAATCATGGGATGATCATGTTAGATTTATGGGTACTTGTTTGGAACAAGATACTGGACATGACCCGCTCAATGAGATTTATATCATGGTCAATGTCATATATATATATATCTCATATTAGTTATGTCATTTAAATCCTTAGACATGAAGTTATTATAGTCTTCCACGTGATGAACATTATGGTTGACATATTCAAACGCTACCTTTAACCAGGTAGTTATAAAGGGTATGATTGGCATAATCGGATTCATGTAGGGAAGAATAATAAGCTTAGATGGATTTGTCCCTCTTTGGAGAGATGTCAAGCTTGGGCCCCTCGTAGGTATGATGTTGATGAAATGTCTGGCCAGACTCAAATGAATTGATTGGATCAATGTCATTTGGATTATCAACATATTCGGGATCGAGAAAGTATTGAACAAATACAAATTGACTTATTGACCATGACTTGTGTTCAACGACATCGTGGACAAAGGGATTATGATATGTTCTAAAAGGAATGCGAACTTGTATCTAGTTACACTATTTGGGTAGGTATGATGGTTTGCTAGAATCTAATCATATCTTATGGGTTCATGTTTGGACTCATTGCCAACATAGTGTAATCCTAGAGGGTCACACACGAATAGAATGAATCCTAAAAGACTGAATTAAAATTATGGAAAAATGGGTTTTTTTCTGGTCTGGCACGACCGTTCTGGTTTTAGGACACGACCGTGCTAAAGTGCTGGGCACGACCGTGCCGATTATAAAGCACGACCGTGCCAATAACAGAAAAGGGAATGCAGGCTCGACCCTATTGGCACGACCGTGCCAGTTATAGGGCACGACCGTGCCAGATCTGCTTGAACAAAAGTTTGTTTCCTTAATTGGGTGACGGGATTTAGGAATCCTAGGTCATTAAGGGTTAATGACTAGGACCTATATAAGCATCTTTTCACCAGCCATTAAGCTAATAAAACCTAGTAGTTTTGAAAGGCAATATTCTTGATTAGAGATTTGGAATCAAAGATCAAGAAATTCATAATTTCATATAGTTCTTACAATTGTGAAAGTTTGTTTCATAATTTGGTCTAGCAACCAATATCAAGTGTTCTTGATATTCGTTCGTGGTGTCGATACCGCTAGAGGGTGAAACTCATCATCCTCAAAGTTCGTGTTCAAGCTTTGTGTTCGTGATCAAGTTTTCAAGCCTCCACCGAATTCAAGGTTGCAAATTCAAAGTCATCAAGGGTTAGTATTCTAGTATTCATTATGAAAGTATTTGATATAATCATATGAATGGATCTATGGCTTTGGGTTTCATGAAAAATTTGAATGCTTAATTCCGCTGCGCATATTACTAGGAAACCCAACAGTGGTATCAGAGCCCCGTTCATGTTGATTATTTCAATACTAGATCATGTTGTGTGTATATAAATTGCTTGTTTATGTGCCTAGCATGATATGAATATTAAGATTATGATGTTTATGTGTTATACGATTTTATGTGGTTTACTGTTTTATAAACTTTAATCGCACTATTCAATCGCAATAAAAATTATGGTGGATTTAAAATTGTTTGGGTTATCAATTTTTGACTGGATCAAAGTTTTGATAATCTAGGGATTCATGAATTGTTCATTCAAGGTTTTGATGATCATGGTGATAGGATCACCAAGAACACCAAATCCTAATTGAATCAGGAAAAACAATTTTGAGACAAAAATTTGGAACTTTAAAAATTTTAATTTTTCGCAGAGGTCCGGCCGGCCGGACCTATACCTTGACCCGGCCGGACCTAGGGTTTGGCGCGGCGCGGGGCTTAGGGTTTGGGTGTGGATCTTGGGTTTAATTTTCCTATTTGTTTTAGTCTTGTGATTCCAAGATTGGATCAAGGTTTGGATGGCTAATCTACGTTCATCGAGATTGTGTTTCCCAAACTTGATCGCTAATCAAAGATTCAAAGATAAAACGAAGTTAGAATTATGAAGAGTTTGTAATTGCTAATATTGAGAAACAAAGTTCTTGATTCAAAGATTGGAGATCCATGTGGAATTGTGGATGCAATTGGCCTACGTTCATCGAGACCATCTATTGCTTAGTTTCGGCCACATGGACTACTTTCTTGGTTTCTTGAATTAGTGCGGAATTGTGGTTGCCTTATGGCTTAGTTCGGCCGCACTTCTTGTTGTCTTGATTTGGAGATGATAACCAAAGTTCAAATAGTCTCATCCTCATAATTATAGAGAAACTAATGACACGTGAATATTATGCTTAAATTAATGATGATTAATTTAGTGGCTAAACTTGATGCGTGACATGTTTATCTTGTGTGCTCATAAATGTGTTGTAGGCTATATGGTGATAAACCTTCAAGAAATTTTTAAGTCCTTTCACCACGCCATGATTAAAACACTTTTTTTTTGGCGAAAGGAGACGGTACTCCCTAGATTTTATTAATGAAAAAATAGAAATACAAAATGGTGGGGGACATGACGACCTTAACCACCAAGGAATGGAACACTAGGGGGGAGGCCTTACACAAGTTGTAAGGTCCTCTACAAAAAATGGAGGGGAATCTACTAGATAAAATAAATAACTTATACAAGAATCTAGACATATATCTATTTAAGCCTAATATAAGGAGTAGACGAGCAATCAAGAGCATAAGGACCTTTACACTCACTTGGGAAATCATTAAGGGAGTAAAAGACATAATTTCTACGAGTGGTTGCCGCCACATTTGCCAAGCCATCAGCCACCTTATTTCCCTCACGCAATATATGAGTCACTCTAACCGTCATCTGAGTCATTAGTCTTTTGATCTCCTGGATCTCATACCAAATGCCCCAAGGAATCCGGTAATCTTCAATAATAATTTTGAGAAGAACTTCGGAGTCAATTTCTAACCAAAGAGAAGCAATACCAAAGTTTCTAGAAAAAATAAGACAATCACACACTGCTTTAGCCTCTGCAACCATATTTGTACCATGACCATAAAAATGTGAGTATGCAAAAAGCATTTTCCCTCAGTTATTTCTGAATATACCACCGCCTGTGATTATGCCCGGATTTCCTTTCGATGCCATGATTAAAACACTTGTTAGTACATGGATGATTTTAATGTGGGTTCGCCCTAGCGATGTACATTAACTTTATTCATATATGAGCAAGATGGATGATGTGGGCACGCCCTAGCGAGGCACATCAACTATGCGTTTAAAATGGTTGGACTTAATTGGGCGTCAAAACAGTTTTGGGCCTAAGGCAAAGATGAGATTAAACATGCTTTTGAAATTAGATTCCTAAGAATCATATGGGATATGATTGACATGATTGTCTACCTAATTAATTTGATTTTGTGTAATCCGCCATAGCGGACTTGAAATTAAATTAAAGTTGGATCTTAGCCCAATTTTAAGAGAATCTCATAAAAGGATCTAAAACTTCTTTAGAAAGCCATATGCGCTATGGTATCACATCTAGCCTATGCCGATGATGTAGTTATTTTTTGTAATGGATCGAAAACTTCTTTAGAAAGCCATATGCGCTATCTTGACTGGTATCAAAGATTCTCCGGACAACTTGTCAACATCCACAAGTCTTGTTTCATCGTGGGGCAAAATAATAGTAGAGAGAATGAAGTTGCTGCTACAACGGGCTTCTCTAAACAAGATCTTCCTCTTAAATATTTGGGTTGTCCTTTATATACGGGAAGAAAGAAGCTTAGCATCTTCCATTTTATAATTCAGAAAATGGAAAATCATCTTGCTCTTTGGAAAGGTAAGCTTCTCTCTTTTGGAGCTAAACTTACGCTTATCCAATCTTGTCTTGCTGCAATTCCCCTTTATTATATTTCTATTCTGGATTTTCCAAAAGGAGTATTTCGTGCTATGGAGAAGATTATTGTGCATTTTTTTGGAGTTCCAATGATGGAAACCAAAAATTTCATTGGCTTTCTTGGAAAAAAATGTGCTGGCCTTTTGAAGAGGGCGGTTTGGGTTTACGCAGATTTGAAGATATTTCTATGGCTTGTGCTATGAAATTATGGTGGCATTTTCGGTGAAATGATTCTTTATGGAGCAATATTATGTTAGCAAAATATTGTAGAAATATTCATCCTATGGATGCAATTCTTACATCCTTTGCTTCCCATACTTGGAAAAGAATGCTTAAGGCTAAAAATATGGTGGAAGACCGTTTAGCTTGGAGAATCGGTAGGGGAGATCTCTCAATTCATGAGCATTGGTTAGACGGAGATATGGGGCAGCTTCCTTTTGAGCATGTTCAGATTCACACCTTATTTGAGAATGGGCAGCCTCGTATTCATCATATTCGGGCTGCCTATGCGGATCAATTACTAAATCTGCTCCAATGCAATTCCATTTCCCTCTCTACTCATCCGGATAGTCCTATATGGATGCCTTCCACTTCGGGTAAATTCTCTGTGAACTCCGCTTGGCAAGAATGCAGATCTAGTAGGATCCGTTCAGCTATCTATGGGTTCTGCTGGAATAATTTTATTCCAAAAAAAATCTCGGTTTTCTTATGGCGTGCTTTACATGGGGGATTGCCTTTGGATAATAAGATCAGAAATAAGGGAGTTTCTTTGGCTTCTAAGTGTGAATGCTGCCCAGCTGCTAGTGAGGACTCTATTGATCATATCCTTATTCATAGCTCGTGTGCAACTTGTGTTTGGGATTACTTCAGTGACCTTTGTGGTATTCAAACTCCATTGGGCAGCCTCAATCAGGCCCTTTGTTGTTGGTGGCAAGGCCCCTCTCATCCCCATTCTCCCGTCTCTAAATGGCTTTCTAATCTCCTTCCTGCTCTTATTGTGTGGGAGATTTGGTTTGCTCGCAATAAAATCAGATTTGAAGGGATAAAGATGCATCCCAATAGCATTATTCAAAAGGTTCGTATGCATGCTTCTAATATTGCTGCATCTTTTAATTTTTCATTCCCAGGGTCCTTTGGTGATTCTCAATTTTTTTCATTCCCTTCACTTTGGTATTTCTTCTCTTTGGCTTGAAATTGATTCTGAAGTCCTTTTAAATATCTTAATCCGTGATTATCAAATTCCATGGAGTATTTGGTATGAGATTTTGCATATTAAAAGACTTTTATCCCAGATTAGAGTGCATGTTACTCATATTCTCCGTGAAGGGAATCAAGTTGCGGATGGTTTGGCTAATGCTGCTGCGGCTTCTAGAACAAACTCGGAGTTCTATTCCTTTGGTGACCTTCCTTTCTCTTGCAAAGGCGCGTACAACTTAGACAGACTTGATGTCCCTTAGGTTAGACTTTGATTTTTATGGCTAGATTCTTGTATAGGTTGGTTCTTTTATTTGGTAGCCTCCCCTCCTGTTTTTGTAGAGGTCCTTACAGCTTGTGTAAGGCCTCTCCCCTAGCTTCTTTTTTCAGGTGGTTATGGCCGTCATGTCCCCCACCTCGTTTGTATTTTCTTTCTATCATTAATAAAATCTAGGGAGTGCCGTCTCCTTTCGCCAAAAAAAAAAAAAAAAATCAATTTTTTGATGTCTTAAAATTGAGCCCCTCCCCCCCTTATCAACGCAAGACCAGATTGGTTAAATGGGATCCACCTTGTTTTGGTTGGGTTAAAATTAACACTTATGGTGTCTCTCGAGGCAACCCGGGGGTTGCTTCAGGAGGAGGTATTTTTCGTGATCATAATGGGGATTTCTTATATGGTTTTTCAAATTTTTATGGAGTTCACTCCAATATGATGGCTGAGGCTCTTGCTGCTAGAGATGGGCTTATTATTGCTCAAAACCATGGCTACCATCGTGTTTGGCTGGAATTAGATTCCCAAGTTTCGACTCGTATCATCATTAAGGACTATCATATTCCTTGGGCTGTTTGGTACATCATTGCTCATATTTACCGTCTTTTGGATCAAATGGAAGTTCGGGTCACGCATATATTGAGAGAAGGTAATGGAGTTGCAGATGCGTTAGCTAATGTGGCTGCAAATGATGAAAGAAATTCTGATTTCACCTCCTTTCATGCTCTCCCTCGTACTTGCAAAGGTTTTTTGGCTCTTGATAAAGCTCAGATCCCTTATACTCGGTTGGGTTAGCTTCTTTTGTTTTTTTGGTTGGCTAGTTTGCCTATGGCTAGATACTTGTATAGGTTGCTATCTTTATTTTGTAGTCACCCCTCCCTCTATTGTAGAGGACGTTACAACTTGTGTAAGGCCTCCTCCCCTTATATCTTTCTTCAGGTGGTTAAGGCCGTCAAGTCCCCCACCCGCCTGTAATGTTTTTATTTCATATTAATAAAACCTAGGGAGTACCGTCTCCTTTCGCCAAAAAAAAAAAAAAATCTCATAAAAGGATCTAAGAGTCATATGGGATATGATTGATAGGGTTGTCTACCTAATTAATTTGATTTTGTGTAATCCGCCATAGCAGACTTAAAATTAAATTAAAGTTGGATCTTAGCCAATTTAAATTATATTATACATTGGATGTATAAGAAGGTTATATAATTTAGTGGGAGTATTTTTTGAAAAATACATTATTTATCTCTTTAATGAGATTGGTACTTGTAAAATTTTGGAAATTTTGCATGAGTTGTAGATAATGACAACTAACTTCGTTGCGATTAATCCTTGATAAGGATAAGCTTCAAGAGAATGGTACAAACTTCGTGGATTGGATCCTGAGCCTAAGAATGGTTCTAAGGCAAGAAGATGAGCATTCTGGATGGGCCTATTCCTAAAGGAACCCAAAGCCAATGTCCCTAGGGCAGAGGAGACAATCACAAGAAACATGAGTATGATTCTAGGGATGTGAGTTGTCTCATGCTCGCAATTATGTGTTCAAAACTCCAACAAAGTTTAGAACTTGTGGAAGCCTATTGATAGGCGTGGAGTTAAGAGACATGTTT
Source organism: Campanula takesimana (assembly GCA_026119855.1). Classification (NCBI taxonomy): domain Eukaryota; kingdom Viridiplantae; phylum Streptophyta; class Magnoliopsida; order Asterales; family Campanulaceae; genus Campanula; species Campanula takesimana. The sequence continues at coordinate 1,631,310 of JAOWBW010000007.1, forward strand.
CAAGAGCAAGCTAGGCAAGAGAGGTATAAAACCATTATTGCATTCACTTATTGCAAAATGAGTGAAGGGCAACGAGTGGCACCTCACATGCTTAATATGAAAGGCTACGTAGAGCATCTTGAGAAACTTAGATGTCCAATTGGATTGGAGCAAGCCACGGATCTCATTCTTAATTCATTTTCTAAGAGTTATAATCACTTTGTGATGAACTATAACATGATTGGAATGGATAGAGAATCTCTTCAAGTTGCATGACATGCTTAAAACTACAGAGATGAAGATGGTGGAGAAAGGTTCTCCAGTGCTCATGGTTCATGAAGGAAAAGGGCAAATGCCAAAAGAAAGGCAAGACAGACATTGTTTAAAAGGAAATAATTGTAGCTAAAATTATAACTCTAATTGATGCAATTTGTAACGTGGCAATTGGATTGACCATTTAAAATTGTAATCAAAAATTCTGGATGATCAATAAAAGAAAATGGTAGTGGGACTACCACTTGGGATATTTATATTATAAAATAAATCTTTCTAAATGTAATTATTGGGTATTGGATACCGAATGTGGATCCCACATTTGTATAAATGGGCAATAATTAGTAAATTGAAAGATTACTTATAGTAAAGTTAGACCTACGAATAGTAGTGATGCTATGGTTGCAGCATTGTTCGTAGAACACTTATAAAGTGACTTTACTCATAAAGTAGAAATATTGTTTTGTTAAAAGATAATTAAGGGTATTTATTTCTTATTTGGAATAAGAAAAGTGCTTTATTTATTATGATTTACTTCATTGTGTTATCATAATAAATCTTATATCCTAAATCTTGAACCAAAAGAGAGAAATGATTAGATTCATGAAAGAAATCTGACTAAGGATAGAGGTCAGGTCTTTACCCCCAAAATGTTCAAACTTGTAGCATGGGATAGATGTGCCCGAGCACAATGGGCAATCAATCTCGAACGAGCACCCCTCATGAATCACCCAACCTGGATGGCGTCTACCAGGAACTATGGAGACGAGGGGCTCCACCCCTTCCCCAGTGCAGCGAGCTAACCTAGCTCGGGCGAAGTAGCAAGCTCGGCTCTCGAGCTCTTCCTAATTTATGGCCCAGTCCTCTCCCTCATAAGGCTCGACTAGTCGGGTCAAAACCCTTTCCAAGTCTTCGCTCCACTCGGGTTCCCACACCCCAGAGACCCGACCAAGCTCACCCTAAGAACATTCAAATTCCCAACCATTCTTGCTCTCCACCATTATTATATTATTGGCAAAGGTATTGAGTTTCCCTGGGAATGCGTGTAGTAGACTAGGAGCATTGGGAACGACGCCTAAGCATACGGTTTTGTGAGGAGGGTCAGCCCCTTTGCTTTTCACACATGATATTCTGAAAAAACACTCATACATGGCTCGAAGCTGAGGTGACGACAAATGACCAGAAATCTGTTAATCGTCCTTATTGCATTAGCTACAAGCTGAATAGGTACAGATTTTGTCTCAGTTAAAAATTGGTTGATGAAGGGGTATAAAGGAAGCCTCAGGCCTTGCTCGAACTGACCAACGTAGAAGGCCACCCTCTCCTTATCCTTTATTAAACGAGCAACAGGTACGCTCCTTTTGGGAACGTACGTTATTTTGTAATCAGCTCGGTTAATGCTATACTCCGAGTCAAGTTTATTGATGATTCTTATTTGAGGCGGCGTTGGTTGATGAAAATCAATGCGTTGCACGTCCTCGGGAAGGGGATCAGCCCCCAAATGGCGGGAAGATAGAGGCACGGCTACCCGAGCTAGCTCTTTCTCTATATAATTAAAGCCCATGTCCTCAATTATTTGTTGACTCTCTTCGTCCTCGTCGTCGCCCCCTCCTTGCTCATGACCCTCCACGTCACCACCATCGTCCTCACCTCTTAAACTATTTTCATCGTCCTCTTCTTGAGGAAAAGGCCTTGAGTTCATCGCCTCATCAGGGCGGTACGTTGATATGGGCTCTACGTCATGCACCTCATAGTCAGATACGGTTTCTACCTCGTTGCTCAGTGTGTCTAAGAGGAGCACCTCATTATCTTGGGGAGTACCCACCACACTTGAAACGGAGCCTTCCCAAGACATGCCTACAAAAATAGAAAGGGGCCCAGACCCCGTGTTAAAAACCGAGCCCACTAGGGATCTAGGCCCCCATCTACACGGTTGCGCGTGGCGATAAACAAGGAAGGAAGTCTGCCCCCAAAAGTATAAAGTGTGACCAAGTTCCTAATCAGATGTCCTAAACTCGTGAAGCGAACCGTGCTAGGATGGTCGGGCCTCATCCATTTCTCGCTCCCGATGTAGGGAAATCTCAAGTCTTCCCTAATTTGTTGAGATTCAAGAATACTTTGAACTCCCCCCAAACTTAATTTTTTCCAACCCTCCTCTGAACCTTTGTACACCAAATTAGTCCTTTCATGATAGCAGAACTCCGGTGACATTGCAGAAGGAGATGATTATTAACGACGCAACCCCCCACTGTCGCCGGAAAATTCAATTTTTCCGGTGACAGATACCCAGAAAATGCAAGAGAAAGGGAGGAATTAAGAAAATAAACATCAAAAGTCAAAATTGGAAACAATTTACCTTCTTGAAAAATGATTGAACGGTGGGAAACTATTGAAATCATGCAAACAACTTTTGAAAAGGTGAGGGAGCTCTGGAAATTGTTGTCGCCGGTGAAGCTTCAAAATTCTCTCTACAACTCTTGAAATCGTAAAAAGAAACTGAAGGAAGGATATAGGGGGTTTTATAAGCCCCAAAAACGGGTCATGCCCATGGAATGACCCGAACCGTCTAACGACCCGATGCCTAAATGGGGTGCATTAATGGGGAGTCCCTTCCCAAGCATCATGTCTGCCTCGTTTCCGGCGCCCCTAGTGATGAAACGGTGCCGTAACCCTAGAAAAGCCCAACTTTCCCATCACATTCCCTACGCTTACACGCCTGCAGCAGCTAGTACGGACAACCTCTCGCTAGACGACATGTGTCCTCGGGGGACAGCTGTATCCTTATCCTTTCGCACTAGGGACGCGCTCGAGTGGATCCCGAGAACCTCATGCTTCCAGCTCTCACCTCAGTTCGACCAAGAAGCAGGGGGCCACTGAAAGGGATAACCCGAACTCAAAATCGGACCCTTATCCGTGCTCGTCTGCTCGTTCTACGAGCTAAGCCCAATTGCAAGATCCACCAGCCTTCCCAGCAAAAGTCAAGAATAAACCAAGGCTCAGCTCGGGGTTTGCATTCAGCTCGTTTACTTCGTCAGCTCGGTTACCCAGTCAGCTCGTGGGCGTCTTGTTCAGATCGGTTCTTTCGTACACCAAGCCCTCTAGAAGAGCCTAGAGGCTATCCCGGTCCATACGGGCCCAACCCAACTAGGCTCCTTGGGCCTCAGCCCTCTCCAAAACCCTACTATGGATAAGGATGACTTGGATGACCTCATACAAGGACAAAGCTGACCTCACCTTATCCACTACTTGGAGGATCCAACACTGACATAAGATAAAGAGGGATTGCTTGTAGACACGATTTAATTAGAACAAGATTTGCACCAAACGAAAGAATTTTCCCTTGCCAAGAAGCTAAACGAGCAGCCATTTTATGAAGCACCGAATAAAAAATAGACTTCTTCTTCCTACCCACATATAAGGGGCAGCCGAGATAAACAATGGGGAAATTCTTTTTAATAAAGCCAGTAGCTTCGGCAACAATTCCATGTCTAACCTCATCATTAGTACCCGTTATGAAGCAAGATTTAGAAGTGTTAACAAGTTGGCCCGAGAACTCTTGATACCACTGCAAGCACCTCATATGGCCATCCAAAGAGGTCTTAGCACCATTACAGAAGATAATAATATCATCGGCATAAGATAAATGTGAGATTGAAGGAGTGTGGATATGAGCCCTAAATCTGAAATGAGGGCGCTCCATATGTAATAAGTTAAGCCCCCGACTCAACACCTCTACAGCAATAATAAAAAGAGTAGGGGAAATGGGATCACCTTAGCGTAAGCCCCTCGACGAGTGAAAGAAACCAGCACTCTCTCCGTTAACCAAAACTAGAAACCAACAGGAGGAGATGCAGCGAAAGATCAAATCATTCCAGATTTCCAAAAACCCAAATTTCCGAAGGACTTTAATAAGAGCAAACCACGAAAGACGGTCGTAGGCTTTTGCTATATCAAGCTTCATGCATATGTTCGAACCCCGCACCTTCTTTTTAATAGACTGAATCATCTCTTGAGCCAAAAGAACATTCTTATGAATCAAACGACCTTTAACAAAGCCACTTTGTTGCGGAGAGATAATTCTGGGAAGAATAGTAGCTAACCGACAAGTGAGTAACTTCGTAATCACTTTATTTGAAAAATTGCATAAGCTTATAGACCGAAGATCTGAGAAAGTAGTAGGAGCATTCACCTTTGGAATTAATACAATAAGAGTAGCAGCCCAACTTCTCGGCATGGGAAAGCCAGAAAAGAATTCAAGCACAGCCCTATGAAAATCAAGTTTTATAACATCCCAACAATGCTTGTAAAAAGAACCTGTAAATCCATCCGGACCTGCTGCACTTTAGGCATTCATAGAGCAGATAATAGAAAAGATATCATCAATAGTAGGAGCAGCCGTAAGAAGGTCATTGTCCTCCTCTGTAATCAGTCGAGGGATAACATCCAAAATACCATCATCCGGATTATCAAGAGGCCCTTGGAGCTGATTTGAGTAGAAGGAAACAGCTTCCCTTTAAATATCCTCCTTAGCATGGAGCCACTGACCATGACCACCCCGAATTCTATGAATAAAAAGCTGATGTCTCTCTTTCTTTTTTTTTTTTTTTTTTTTTAACATATGAATGAAAAAATTTAGTGTTACGATCTCCATCTTTTACCCATGCGATATTAGCTTTCTGTCTCCAAAAATCTTCTTCTGTCTTAAGCTTGTCGAGAAGACGAGCTTTAGCTAGACTAAGCGCAGCTCGATTTTCATCCAAAGGGTATATTTGAAGGAGCAATTCCTTGGCACACACCTCATTCTCCGCCTCTTTTACATTCTGGTCAATTCTACCATAAACCTCCTTATTCCAGCAAGAGATAACCTTTCGCAAACGAGCAAATTTTTTTGCAAAACGAACCATCGGGCGCCCATCCATATATTCTGCCCAAGACTTCTCAACCAAAGACAAAAATGTAGGGTGTTTGAGCCACACATTGAGGAATCTGAAGGTGCCCTTTGTAACCTCAGCGTCCACCTTAATTTGGACCACAAGAGGCGAATGGTCTGAACAAGTCCTATTCACATGATCAACCGAAGTAATCTGGAATTTCTCAAGCCAAGCATGATTATACATAGCTCTATCAAGACGTTGATAAATGGTAGGTTTACCCCTAGGTTTATCAACCCAAGTGTATTTGCTACCATTAAAACCAGCATCAATAAGCCCAGCAAATTGTACCATATCCGAGAATTCAGCCACCACACTGTCACGAATTGGTTTACCGCCCCCTCGGTTTGATCAATAACACAATTGAAATCCCCAATAACCAGCCACGGATCAATACCAACACTCAAGTCCATAAGAGAATCCCAAAGAGCACGTCTCTCATATCTATCACAGCTTGCATACACAATCGTAATTGTAGCCGTCAGATCCCAAAGAGGATGAGAGACTTGAAGAGTAATAGCCTGAGACGAATCATGCACCACCCTACAGTCAAAACTATGCTTCCGAAAAATCCAGATTTTGTTATTACTATTTGAGACGCTCCCTGAACAACCAAGCTTCCGTTGAATATCAACAATTTGAGACGATAATAATTTAGGTCCAGAAATAGCCAGTAAAGAGGCTCCATGTAGATTAAGTAACTTTCTGGCTCTACGCAAAGAAGGCCAGTTACCAATACCCCGAATATTCCAAAAAATTATAGCTACCATTGGAAACAATAAAAAATAAATAAAAGGATCTCAAAGGAGAATTATGAATGAGGTGGGGAGGCTGACCTATTACGGTTCCTCCTAGAATAAACTTTAGTAAAGCCATCTGCATCAACTTCTTGGGGGAAAGTATTAAATGGAGTAGAGCCAGCTAGCTCTGTAACAAAACCTTGTGATGAAGGAGCACGAGGGGAAAGGCTCAATCCCTCAATCGAAATGCTGGAGTTAGCCATCATTATGTCCTTATTTGATTCAGTACCCGTATTATCATCAGCACGAGATTTATTGTCTTCCTTATGTTGTCCCACTTTCTGTAAAATCTCCTCCAAATTATCATCTTTGATCTCATCAGGGGCAACATCTAAATCAACATTTTTCCCGGCCACTCCAATGTCAGAGTTACTCAGAGCCTCAAAAGTATTTGTCAAACTTACATTGGAATTATGTTTTTGAAGTGCCAACTTAACGGCAGCAGGGAGGGGCTTCCCTCTAATTGCCATTTTTGGAACAGGAGCCTTAATTTCTTTCGTTTTATCACCATCCACAACATCAATAACTTCTGGTGCCTTTGGTACACCGTTAACCTTCAACCCGGAAGAAGAAGCATTCCCATTAGTAGTATCAGAATTCACTTTTGCTTTCTCTTTATAAACCAACTCATTCACCTTATTTCCGTGATCACTCTTCTTACCTTGTCTAGCAGGGGGATTGGCCCTTCGACATGAACTAGAATCATGGCCAAGAACAAAGCAATACTTGCAGTACCGGGGTAAGTTATCATATTCAACTTTCTGATAAAAACTCGGAATAGAATCACCACAATCAATAAAAAATTTAAAGGGCAGTTTCTTAGTAACATCAACTTGAACAAGTACCTTGGCAATGCTTGGTCTTGTTAATTCTGAGGTCGCCTTGTCTAATGATAAGGGGGTGCCAATCGCCTTGGCCAAGGAGAATATGAAAGACCTGTTAAAAAGATGAACGGGAAGGCCGGGCAGCCCAACCCATACTGGAACAATAGGTGACTCCTGCTCCGGACGCCATGCTGGGGACCACGCCAAAGTCCTCGTTGGAAATTTATCAACATACCACGTTTCTTTCATCCACAACCTCTGGTAATCAGCCTCTTTTTTTTTTTTTTTGGCGAAAGGAGACGGTACTCCCTAGATTTTATTAATATGAAAAAAGGAAATTACAAACGAGGTGGGGGACTTGACGGCCTTAACCACCTGAAAATAGATACTAGGGGAGGAGGCCTTACACAGACTGTAAGGTCCTCTACAATAAAGGGAAGGGTGACTACTAAATAAAGATAACAACTTATACAAAAATCTAGCCATTAAATCTAGCAAAAAAAAAAAAAACTAAAGCCGAATGTATGGGGTAGAAGAGCAGTCCAGCAAATAAGGTCCTTTGCAATCCTTGCGAAGCTCACAAAAAGAATAGAAAACTGAATTAATTCCAGAAGATGTGGCAGCATTAGCTAAACCATCAGCTACTTGATTTCCTTCACGAAGGATGTGGGTTAGTCGAACAGACATCGCATGCATGTAGCGTTTGATTTCTTGAACTTCATACCAAATGCACCAAGGAATATGATAATCTTCAATTAGGATTTTAAGAAGGACTTCGGAATCGATTTCGAGCCATAAGGAAGTGATACCAAAATTCCGAGCAAAGGATAAGCCATCTCGGACAGCCTTTGCTTCAGCAACCATGTTATTCCCAAAACCATAGAAATTAGAAAAGGCAAAGATGATTTCCCCTTTCGAATCTCTAATAATGCCACCACCTGAACTTGGACCAGGGTTCCCTTTTGAAGCTCCATCGGTATTCAACTTGAATTGCTCACAAAGCGGAGACTGCCATCTCACTAATCTCGACTTTTTGACCATAGAAGGGGACCGAGGGATGCCAAAATAAGACATAATCGAAGTGTCAAACCACTTGGGAACAAAAGTTATATTGTAAGCAGCAACTATACCTCGAATATCAACAAGAATTGAAGCAATGATGCGTTGGGCACTCATTTTTTGACCTTCAACCCTAGCTTTATTTCGCCCTTTCCAGATTTCCCATAGAATGAAGCACGGGAGTATATGATGCAGCCATTTCAGATCATTAGAACCTCCTTTAGATTTTGTAAACCACCAGCTAGCAAGGGTTGTCCGAGTATTATAAGAATGAGATTTTATGCCACAAACATTGGATAAACGAGCCCAAACTTCCATAACAATTTCTCCGTGAGCAAACACATGATCAAGATCTTCAAGGGACGGGTTATTGCAGCAAACACATGCCGAGGCCAGATTGATACCTTTCTTTTGTATTACCAAATCAGTAGGAAGGCCATCATGAAGAATGGTTAATTGGATCAAGAGATGTTTTGAGTCTAAATGACCTAATTTGTAGACACCCTTCAATTGAAATTTAGCAAAAGTTAACCTAGTAGCTTCCATCGAAGGTCTGCCATGGGAGAATTTCCCAACAAGAGTCCATTTAAAAGGACGAGCAAATTGATCAATAGCTTCCTTTGACAACTTAACGGAAGGCGTACCTTTGTGAGTCGCCAACGGAACAATGGGAAAGGCATCAGATTGCGTAAAGTGAGAAGGAGCAGTAAATAAATCTGTAAAGGACTTAGTGTTCATTGACCGGGAAGGATTGCCCGAAGAAACATTCGTTTGCTGCATGGAAATGGATGGCGGCGCATTAAAGTTTGCATGGACAGATTGCGGCGCCTCACTAGGGTTACCAGATCCATTGGACTTCGGCGGACAAGGACTGCAATTAGGGTTTGGATTCAAGGACGGATTGGGGTTAAAGTAGGGGTTATTCGAACTAGAATTGACTGAAGAAAACCATGGTGCCATGATGCAATAAGAAAACCCTAGGGAAGAACCCTGGGGCAACAAAGATGACGAAACCCTAGAGAGAAATCTCGCCTAGAGAGAGGAACCGACCGAGGAGGTTTTCTGTGGTCTATGCTAGCTGTTCATCAAAATCTTTATGAAAGACAAACTAGGTTTTTGTTTTTTTCCATATCTCATATGGCACATTTAGAACCTCCTTAGATGAAACTCAATTTAGTGTAAGCGCAGCTATTTCCAGTACATAATCCAGAAGAATAATTAAAGATCAGTTTGACTTATTATGAGGCGAAAAACAACAGTTTGTAGACAATCTGCAGTTTTTGTAAACATGAGCCGTACGGCTCACGCCTAGGCGTACACCTAGCTTGCAGCCGTACGGTTGTTGTTTTCAGATTATGTTTTTCTTATTCTGTAGACTTTCTGCAGAATTATCGTAAAGTCCATGGTTCAAATATTCATTACTTTGATTAGATCAGAGTTATATCGAAATCTTTTTCCAAGCATTGTTACTTTAATGAACTACATACATCAATATGTATTAGTCTAAAAGAGTATTTTCCTTTTACTACTAATTAGTAAGAGGTGTCTTTGATCAACTTCTAAGATTCACATATATTACATGATTCGAAATCATGTGAATTTAAAAGTCTATCCCATGGAATTTTATATACGTGTTTCTTAGCATTGGTATATGTATATATCAATGCTTTAAGAATGTAATGATTACATCCTCACATTCAGATTTCCATTATTTATGTTATACTCATTATTTTGTTTGTTGGGTATCTTATCTCTTAACCCTCCTATTTATGTTAGAATTGATTGATACCATCACCTAAGTATATTTTAAGGACTTTAGGACCCTATGTAAGAAGTTTTATAACTTCAATTTTTAGCTAAGTCCTCTTTGTAGACTAGGATTAGTGATTAGGGCTTATAAATCTCTCTCTAGCTTTCTCTCTCTAAAAAAAATCTCTCTACCTCGTCACTAGGGTTTTACCCTAGGGGCTTCTCACCAGCAGCCATGGCTGTTCCGGTGTCTTTCTTCCCGTCTTTGAACTCCAGCGCTCATAATCCATACTATACTCCTTCGTTTCAACAATCAAATACAGTTTTAAACCCTAATGTGGCGGCTCATGCTAACCCTAATGTCGATCAAACTGATTCTGCATTGCCTTCTAATAATTCTTCGAATAGTAATCCTTCCATATTGGTGAATCCTTCGATTCAAGGGATTCCTGCCCAATCCCAATTGAAAAATTCTCCTAATGTTGCGCCTCTCATTAAAGTGCAGTCAAACCCTAATCCCTCTCCTAATACTAATGGGAACCCGAAGTCATACGCTAGATTATTCTCTAATTCTGGGCCGTTGGATGCAGAATTCCCCAATATTCCTACAGGTAATCACAAGGGTACACCCTCCATCAAACTTTCTAAGGAAATTCTGGATGCTTTTGTGAAGCCTTTTAAATTAACTCTCGTGGGTAAGTTCATGCATGGTAGGTGTTAGTACCTCACTATGTTATTAACCTGATTAAGCATAGTAAATTTGTTTTGATAAATAAATAATCATTCCAGTTGTTTATACAAAGCATACAAAGACCTGATCCACAGGCAACCCAAGAACAGACCCAACAGCTATCTATTCAGTTCATATATAAAACTGTTTAAGGATAAACCAATAATATATACATCAAATGAACTGAATATATATCATTCCTACATTCACTTTTCACTCATATGAATTACAGCAATCCCTTTTGCAAACTTGCTAGAGGAGATCATCCAGTTCAAAGACGAACAACTATCTCCCCTGTTCCAATAGCTAAGTCCCTGCAAATCCAGCAGCTGACTCCAAATGATCCAGATCCTTGAAGGAATAGTTATTTTAGCATAAAATAACTATGTAATTAATCACCACTGCAAATCTCCACCAGCACCTCCAGCATGGACATCCTGCATAAAGAAATAAAGTATTTAGTCAACACTACTTTACCCAGTCAAAGACTCAACTTTCTGCAAACATGTTCCCCATGTGTTTTCTTGTCCCCCAACGGATATATTCATATCCTATATAAGAAAACACACTGGGCTGTTAACCATGCTGCTTCTTCTACAACCCAAAAATCCCATTGCTGCTAAAACATTAACACCCTTCACCCCTACAGCCATTTGCATTACACCCCTGCAAATCTTGTGCCATCTAGCACCCAGTTACAACCCCTTTAAACCCAGCTAACAACCAAGCTAATATTCTGTAAACACACTTGTGTAATTTCTTTTCTTTTCTTTTTACAGCCTTAGTCAAAAGGCTTCCTTAATTGTAGTGACAATTAAGTAGAGGGAGTTCGAGGAACTTGCCTTTATCATTCATTGTAAGCTTATTAAGTAAGTGGATTATAGTGGATTGATCTCACTGTTGACTACAGTGGGGGTGGATGTAAGAGACGAGCTAAACCTCTGAACCACTTTAAAACCCTTGTGTACTCTCTTGTCTTTACACTTAAACACACACTGCACACTGTCTCTTTTGTTTCTTAACTTAATTATCTTCCGCTGCATAATTTCTCTACTCTTTTTATCTCAACAGCTAACTCCCCAAACCAGTTAGCTGTTCACTTGTTTTAACCAATCTGTTAATCTTAAGTAAACATGACCTTTCAATTGACACCAGAGCTTGGATTCGCCATAAAGAGTCTAACAACTTGTGAAAGATCCATTCAACCCACCATGCCTCAACCAAGAAGAAACAATGAGAAGGACATACCACATATTGATGACTGTGGATCTTTTGATATTTATTCATCAAAAATTAAAACCTATCTAGATGCTAATAGCATATGGAACTGGTATGTCTTGAAACATGAAATAGAACCACCAGTTCAAGCTGAAACTAATGGAGGAGCAAGTAAAACCAAATCCCCTGAATCATGGACTGAATCTGAGAAACAACTAATGTCTGCTAACCTAAAAGTTAAAAATATTCTGCAAAAGAGTGTAAATGACTCCCTTGCTCAAGAAATAGTTGAAGTTACAAGTGCTAAAGCTGCATGGGACTTAATACACACTAAGTTCACTAAACACACAAGTGTCAGAACTCAGAATCTCTATAACTTACTCAGACAATTAGACAACTTTTAATTCTATCCTGGAGAAAAGGTCAGTGCTGCAAGACCAAGGTTTGAAGACCTTGTTAGAGCCATTTTAGACCATGGCAAAGCATTCACCCAAGCTGACCTATGCTTAAAGATATACTCAAACCTTCCCCAAGAGTATGAGAAGGTGGATCTACCCATTAGAGAAAGAGCTGAATGGAGCACCATGACAGTAGAACAATATTTTGGGAAACTTGAAGCTTATGAACTTGAAGGAATAATCAAAATTCAACCAGCACCCACTATATCCCAAACTCTTTCTATGGTTGCACAAGAGCAAAACCAAAAATTGTTCACTCAACAGGACATTGATGTTATGGTAAACAATGCCCTGCAAAAATTGAACATAAACCCCAAGCAAGAATCAAAGCCCATCTCTCAAGATGACATTCCCAGCCTGATATCTATGGCTGTCAGAAATGCCATGAGACATCAAAAGAAAGCCTTTGATAGAAGATACACTCCCTCATCCTCCAACCCACCTCAAGACACTGTAAAGAAAAGTGTGGAGTGCTATAATTGTGGAAAGCCAGATCACTTTGCTGCTGAATGCACTGAACCTAAGAAACAAAAAGATAACTCAAAAAGAATGACATACTCTAAAGAAGTTATTCATAGCTCGAGATGCAATTGCTACAATTGTGTCAAAGATAAAAATAACAGAAATAAAGAACAAGTCATGCTTGCTGACTCATCTAGGTTCAGTGATGAAGATCTTGACTCATCTGACTCAGATTGTGATGAAGAAGAAGCACTACTGTGTCTTGTTGCCCAAGAAGATGAAGATTCTGACAATGAGGAAGATCTAGAGGCCTTAGCTGCTGCAGAACAATTAAAAGAGGTACATAATTTTAACTCACTAAATATTGATGGCTTTAAAAGTTTAGTCTGTACCCTGTTAATTCAAAAGAAAAAACAAGACTCCAGCTTTGCCTCCCTCATTACTGAAAATCTTGAGCAATCAAAAACTATTGAAAAACTCAAATCTTCAATTCTCATCCTTGAAACAACCAAAAATGATCTGGAGAACAAGTGTCAGAAACTTGAAAGTGACATACTTAGCTCAATAGCTAAGACTGATTGTTCAAAACCTCAAAAGGATTCTGAACTATAAATGAGTACCTTGAAGGAAGAAAATAATGCCCTAAAAAGAAAGATTGATTCTGGGAACAAATCAAGCAATGCTCTATCTTTGTATCACTTCAATCAAAGACATCCTGGGGATAGATCTGGTCTTAGAGTTGAAAATCCCACTCTCAAAACTTATACTCCCCCAACTGGTAATAGGGCTATTGAGACAATGGTCCTAGCTAGCCTCAACACTTTCTCAACCAAGAAACAATCATATCCTGTTCAAATAAAGGATGATGTATACAGAATGAGAAGTGAAAGTACTAAAAAGAATGAGTTAAGTGTGGAACCTCCCAAAAGTTCTCAATCTCAAGCCTCTACTAGTACTGACAACACCAATAGTCAGAAAAGAAGGCATGAACACAAGTCTGGAAAGCCTGGGAGGTCTCAACATCCAAGACAAGCTGAAAAGCTAAGACAAGCTGGACAGCCAAGAAAGGCTAGGCAGCATAAGCCAAGGCAACATAGACAAAATTGGCAATATTCCAATGGAAAAAGTCATGCCTATCAGTCCCAAAGACCTTCTCCCAGATCATCACACCATTCATTTCATTCTCAACAGCCATCTTAATTTCACCAACCCAACTACAGAAAACAAATCCTATACAATACCAGAAACACATATGATAACCCTCAATCCTTCACTTTGACTCCCTACATGATGCAGATCATGTCTTACTACAACACCCTTAACTAGTTCTTCAAAAGGAGATCAGATGGCAAGGCTAGGGTCCCAAAGAAAATCTAATCCTTTGGACCTAAAAGAATAAAAGGGTACCATAATTTTTAATTTTTTTTTTTGTAGGTTTCCTGTACAGGTATATGGTACTTAGATAGCGGCTGCAGTAGGCACATGACTTATAACAAAGAATGGCTTCAACAGCTATCTCCAAAGAATGGTCCCAATGTTACTTTTGGTGACAATTCTCAAGCAAGGGTCAAAGGATCAGGAAATTTAGTGACCAAGGAAATCATCTTCACAGATGTATCATATGTTGAAGGCCTGAAGCACAATTTGATTAGTATTAGTCAAATTTGTGACAAGGGTTACCATGTTGTCTGCACCAAGGACCTTTGCCAAGTCAAGGACAACAACAACAAGGTTATTCTTACAGGAGTAAGAAAGAAAAACCTCTACTGCCTGCACCTTGAAGTTGTACTAACCTCTACTGCCCAATGTCTCTTATCCTATAGCCAATCAGACATGTCATGGCTGTGGCACAAAAGACTTGCTCACCTCAACCTGAAGACCATCTCAAAGCTCTCCAATTCCAACCTAGTCAAAGGCCTTCCCAAAATTCCATTCAAGAAGGATAAACTTTGCAAAGCTTGTCAGTGTGGAAAACAAAAGAAGACCTGCTTTTCAGCCAAAACCAGATTAGACACCAATCAGCCATTGGACCTTCTGCATATGGATTTATTTGGTCCTATCAGAACCAGATCTCTAGGTGGTAAAAGATACTCACTTTTGGTTGTTGATGACTTCACAAGATTCACTTGGATCATTCTCCTTGAATCCAAAAGTGATACCCTTAGAAATCTCTCTCAGCTGTTCAACAAAATTCAGAACTTTAAAGGCTTGTCAATCAAGAAAATAAGGTCTGACCATAGAACAGAATTTGAGAACACTGGTGTTGATTCCTACTGCAATGAAAATGGTATTGATCATAATTTTTCAGCTCCTAGAACTCCCCAACAAAATGGAGTAGCAGAAAGGAAGAACAGAACCATATGTGAAGCAGCTAGAACAATGCTGTCAGAACATAATCTTCCTAAGTATTTTTGGGGAGAGGCTGTAACCACTGCAGTCTATGTCCAAAACAAGACTCTCATCAACAAGTACCATATGAAGACTCCATATGAACTATGGAATAGAAGAATTCCAACTATATCTTACTTTCATGGTTTTAGAAGCAATTGCTACATTCATAACAATGGGAAGAATAACCTGGACAAGTTTGATTCAAAGAGTGATAAAGGAATCTTTCTTGGATATTCCATCACTAGCAAAGCATACAGAGTATACAACAAAAGGAGACTTGTTGTAGAAGAATCAATTCATGTTGACTTTGATGAAAACAATGATCAAAGCAACACTGAATTGTGTGATTTTGATGAATCCATTGGCAATTCTGATACCCTTCCAGAATCAACTCCAACTAGCAATAATCCCTCATCCTCAAATGAAATCATCAGCTATCTCCCATATGTCCTTCCCAAAGACATTCCAGTCAGCCAACTAAAGCTCAACAGCTTTCCCACTCCCAATAGCTATCCTACCCTCAATAGGATAGATGAAGAAAATGAGAGCTGTTCAGTCATTCTTCCTCAACCTACAACTCCTATCCCAATCACTAATAATAATAACCTTGTCATTACTCTGCCCATCTCAACAGATCCCATTCCTGAAGGCACACTCTTCTATGATATCTTCATGAGTGCTTTCATTTCTCAAATGGAACCAAAGAAGATCCATGAAGCCCTGCAAGATGCAGACTGGATATAAGCTATGGAAGAAGAACTTGAACAATTTGAAAAGAATAAAGTATGGAGACTTGTTCCTAAACCAAGAAATCAAACTGTCATTGGTACCAAATGGGTCTTCAGAAATAAAATGAGTGAAGATGGTACTGTAGTAAGAAACAAAGCTAGACTTGTTGCTCAAGGATACAGACAGGAAGAAGGAATTGATTATGATGAGACCTTTTCACCTGTAGCAAGACTTGAAGCAATCATATTGTTCTTGGCATTTGCATCATTCAAGAAAATGAAGGTATTCCAAATGGATGTCAAAAGTGAATTTCTGAATGGAGTTCTAAATGAACAAGTATATGTTTCTCAACCCCCTGGATTTGAACATCCCAAATTTCCAGACCATGTATACAAGTTGGATAAAGCCCTGTATGGTCTGAAGCAAGCCCCCAGAGCATGGTATGATACTTTGTCTAAATTCCTTCTCATTAAAGGATTTACCAAAGGACACATTGATAATACCTTGTTCATCAAGAAATATGGAGAAGATACTCTACTCATTGAAGTTTATGTAGATGATATCATCTTTGGTTCATCTAATAAACGACTGTGTAAAGAATTTGGAGATCTTATGCAAAAACAGTTTGAAATGAGTATAATAGGAGAACTAACTTACTTTCTTGGTCTTCAAGTCAAACAAATGAAGGATGGAATCTTCATTAACCAAGCTAAGTACACAAGAAACATGATCAAGAAGTTTGATATGCATAATGCCTCAACAGCTAAGACACCTCTGTCTACAACAACCAAACTTCATGCTGATACTGATGGTCAGAGTGTTAATCAAACACTATACAGAAGCTATATAGGATCTCTTCTATATGTTACTGCTTTAAGACCTGACATCATGTTTAGTGTATGTCTCTGTGCAAGATTTCAAGCCAATCCTAAAGAATCTCACCTTGCTGCTGTAAAAAGAATTTTGAGATACCTTAAGGGAACCCCAGCTTATGGCTTGTGGTACCCAAATGAATCACCATTCTCACTCATTGGTTTAACTGACTCAGATTATGTTGGATGAAATCTGGACAGAAAATCAACAAGTGGTGGATGCCAATTCATTGGATCAAGGATTGTATCATGGTCCAGCAAAAAGCAAACCTCTGTAGCAACCTCAACAGCTGAGGCTGAATATGTTGCAGCTGGTCTCTGCTGCTCACAAATTTTGTATTTGAGAAGACAACTTCAAGATTTTGGAATAAATTTATCTAATATTCCAATTTTCTGTGATAACTCAAGTACCATTGCTAAGACTGAAAACCATGTTTAACACTCTAAAACCAAGCATATTGAAGTTAGACACCACTTCATTAGAGATCATGTTGAAAAAGGGAATATCAATCTTGCAAAAGTTGGTAATGAAGACAATGTTTCTGATATACTGACTAAGGCTATGGATGAAAAGAGATTTGAACTTTTGAGAGCAATGTTAGGAATGATTAACTTGCCTAAGTAAAAGGAAAAATTGAACTTCATTCATTAAAACTGAAAACAGTACATAAAGGAAGATAGCTGTTCACAGAGCCCCAACAGCTATCTATCCAGAACCATAAAAATCAGATCCTATGATGTTACAACCTTCATCATCAGGACCAAAACTACCTACCCACTATCTTTTGCTACTCTTGTACTAGTAGCCCTTCTTCTGTTAACCCTCCTTCTCAAATACTCTCTTCTGAACAGCTAAGCAAGCAAAATAAGCTGTTCAAATCCAAATGGCCCCTACTCTCCTGTTCCTGAACCCTCAGCAGAAGTGTCATACTGATTCTCCCCTTCATATGATCTCTCCTTGGTAGCCTGACTAGTTTCCCCATACCTCTCCAACCATATGGGATGCCTCTTCAAAAAGGGATCAATAGAGGTAACTGAATACCGCAAAGGAGGACCCATAGTTCTTGGACACCATTCCTCTACAGCATCATAAGGAGGCATATCCTTCAAAGGAGAAATAAAGTTGAAAGATCCTGAGGTCTGCTCACTCTCAGCAGCTATCATAGCCATCTGTGAGTCAGGACCCCTCTCTTCACTTTCAGTAACTGGAACTGGGCTGCAACACTTCATATACTGCCTAAAAAGCTGTATATGAGTTCTTTTGGGAACCTGGCTAACTCCATTAAAGTTATCACATCCACCTTCCAACACTGTCATGGAAAGTGAATCTCTTGAAACTGGGGTAATAACCCTTGGCTTTTCAACCACAGGAATCTGTTGTGTCTGAATAGCTAACTGATTTTCCTGGTGCATCAACTTTCCCAATAAGATCCTTCTCTCTCTTTGTATCTCTCTCACCTCCCTGCCAATGTTCTCTGCATCATGACATTTAAATCCCTTTTTTTCATCAACTCCCCTAAAGTAAAAACCTTCTTAACTTCAGAATATGGAACCTTGCTTTTACTGCCTTCTCCTACACTC
Source organism: Campanula takesimana (assembly GCA_026119855.1). Classification (NCBI taxonomy): domain Eukaryota; kingdom Viridiplantae; phylum Streptophyta; class Magnoliopsida; order Asterales; family Campanulaceae; genus Campanula; species Campanula takesimana. Next base: position 1,649,366 of record JAOWBW010000007.1, read on the forward strand.
ATTTCCTTCCCAAATAACTTAATACAAGTCTTCTCCTGCTCCTCTCTTACTTCTTTCATTTTTCCCCTTCCTTGAGACCTCTCCATCTGAATCAATCTCTCTCTTTCTACCCTCATAAAAGCATCCTTCTCTATCTCCCATTCCCTTTTTCTCTTCTCTCTCTCCCTCAGTTCATCACCCTTTAAATGATGACCCAAAGGGAGCTGATCAACTTCATCCTGTAAGGAATGATCAGTCTGTACCTTATAAGACCTAAACTCTCTTTCAAACTTCTCTCTCTCTGACTCCTCGTCACTAGGAATTGTAAAGACAAGTTTCCTAACTGATTGAGCCATTTTGCTTGGACTATACTTAGAGAAAATTCTTCCCATTTTCAAAAGATTAACTCAGTATACCTTCAACAGCCAAGCTCCTGCATCTTATATAAGCAAAGCATTTATGTTAGTCCATAACAAGGCACAACCATATGGTCAGCTGTTGATAAATTCAAGTTCAAAATATATGGACTGATTTGACTCTTAAAATTATATCATTGGAGGGTTTATGAGGCAAGGCTAAGATGTGATGGTCAATATTAATTTGAAAGAGTGCTAAGTTAGCCAAACTGAGTACTTACCTTCTTTTATTTAATAGTCACCCACATTTTATGGATATAAATGGAATAACATTCATATCTCATTCTATCTACTGTTCATATGTACAGTAATAGGAGTTAAGAGCTACTTCCTCACTCTTTTTCCAGTTAACCCCCTGGATATTCAAAAAGGAATTACTAGCACCCTCGCTCTTTTTTTTTGGTTTCTGAATAAATGAATAGTTCAGTGCTCTTGCCGGTCACTATTCATAACGGCTATAATAACTCCCCACTCTCCCCACTCTCTAATAAAAATAACTGTTGTACCCCACATCCTTAAACCATGATTTTTTCACTCTCTCAACTATTCATCGTCTATTTCATCTCTTTCGCATACTCTGTTTTCTTAAACCCTAATACTCTGTTTCTTTCTCCTTCTCAAAATCAATGGCTCTCTCTCTGATGATTGTCATGGTTACTATATTGAATCCGATTTCTTTGAAGATGATGTTGGTCAGTTCGTCAAAAGAATCCTTGAAAATAATAGCCTCATCACCATGCTTACTGCTCAAAACCCCATCCTTGAGAATGCCTGTTTGGAAGTATATTCCAAAGGAACCCGACTTGATAGTGGATCTATCCGTTGTGTTTTCCAGGATGTGATTATGCTCATCAATCCTGAAGATGTCGAAACCACTTATGCAATGATCAATTCCCGTAATCTTCTGACCAACCCTTGGAGCAAAGACCTTGATTCTAGTTTTAAAGGTCTGTATGAAGAATTTACTGGCCAAAGAATTGAGAATTATGACTCTGTGAAAAACAAAGCATTATTCAAGAAGAATTTGTCCATCAACAACTCTGCACTTAGTGATGTGGTAATCAAAGGGATGTTTGGGAAACAGTCCTCATTAGACCAACTATGTTTTGCAGAATGGAAAGTGGCCCTTGGCCTAATTCAAGGGAATATAAATTGGTGCAGAGTGATGCTAGAGAACTTCAACCTACTAAACTCTCCATCAACTCTAAAACCCTCTATGAGATCAACCAAGCCCAACCTTTTCAGATTTATGAGTGGGATTCTTGCTAAGAAACTGGCAACACACTGGGTTGCTTCCCTAGAATCAATGTGGTGTTCAGTGGTCTCACTTAGCAAATCCAAGAAGTTTAACAAGAAAATTGTCCCTCTCAAAGGAACTAAGGAGGGAACAGCTAAGACAACCCAACAGCCATCTAGGGTTAGAACCACAAGAAAGACCAGATCAAAGGATGTACATGGTATTGAAGAATCCTCTTCTGCTGACTCTGAAGGGACCCCATCAGCTAAGCAATCACCAGGAAGGGAGCACAGATCCAAGAAGAAGTTTGACACTCAAACAGCTATCTCACCATCAGCTAGTCAAACTACTCCCCCAGCTCCTGTTCAAACCCCTATGAGGATCACAAGAACAAAAGCTATGCTTAGGCTCCCAAAAGCTGAGCCTTTTCTTGCTGCTCCAATACACAAAAGGCCAGCAGCTAAGAAACCAAGATTGAAGAAGACAGCTGTCAAAGGCAAAGGAAAAAGGAAATTTGGTGATCCTTCATCCTCATCCTCAAGTGAGTCAGAAACTCCTGGTCCTAAAGCCTCAACTCCTCCAGTTGAAAGCCATGAACACACTACTACCTCTTGGGAATTAGTCAGACCTGCAGGGAGCAATGCCACTGAAATCTTTCTTGATAATGAAGCCATTCAGAGTGAAGGAGAACCTGAAGTTCAAAAAGGTTCTCAATCAACTGAAGTGATTGATTTGGAAGAGGTAGATGCAGCTGATCAATTAACCATTCAACAGCTATTGGATGAAACAAGAAGAGAAAAGCTTGCTGGAACAGTCCAAGTGCATGAAGACTCAGAAACTGAGGAGCCAGTCCATGAATCAAGTTCAACAGCTAAGACCACCTCTTCAACAGCTGAGGCACCTACAGTCCCAACAGCTAAGGTATTTTCTTCTTCTGAGTCTGCTGGTCCATTCTATATAAAGAGAAGATCCAAAAGACAGAGACTCTCATCCCCTCCCTCCCCTACTCATACCTCTAGCTCTGATCATGCCTCTGCTATTCAAAGCATTCTTCACCTTAAAAATTCCATTCCCCAAACCACCCCTCCTGTTGAAACCTTAAGGGGGAACTCACCTAGTCCAGACACTACTGTCAGGTCAAGGGGGAACTCTCCAGCTCTTGAAACTGTCCCAACAGCTAAGCCACAAGTCTCTACTGTTCCCATTTCCCCAGTTCAAACTACCATTTCTCTTCCTCCACCTAGTTTTGTCCCTCCTGTTCTCAATCCAAAAATCTTAGAAATTATCAAAGACATATCAATTTCGAATCTTTTTGAAGAGAACACATCCACCTTGTTTGAATAGCTATCATCTCAGTTTTCAATTCCTGAAGCCCTTCAAGCCTTTGATTTTATAAGATTTAGGGAATCTAGAAAATCTATGGGTGAAGGAGGCTCATCTACTTCCAAATCTCCTATCATACCAACAGCTATCCCTTCATCCTTACCAACAGCTATCCCCTCTTCTGTCCAAAATCCCCAAATCCAAATTGCTCTTGACACATCTATGCCCACCCTTAGTTTCTAGGCCTTAGATTGTGATATAGACTTCTCCATTCCTGCTGTTCTTCCTCCCTTCAAAAAGCTCAACAATCTCTCTGTCACTCCTCCTCTCATCAACCCTCATAATCTTTCCAATCCATAGGAAATGACAAAAACCCACATGAGTGTCCACTCCAGAAAATTAGGTGGACAACTCTTTCATGCCTATGAAGAATGGAAGAAGTTTAGAATTACTATTCAATATTGCTTCCTATTCTCTGCTCCTAAACTTCCTCACTCCCTCTCCTTTTCAAATCTTCATGAATGGGAATTTGTCTTCTCTCATCTCATCTCTAACAACCTTCTAGAATGCATTTATACCCCCTCCTCTCTTGTTTATGCTCTATGCATTCAGTATGCCCAATTTGTGTATTACTCCCTTCTTTCCAGGAAGAGCTGTATCATGGGATTGATTGTCAAAAACCTTTATCCCATCTCCTCTGTTTATCATCAACACCTTCCACCTTCTCTTCCTGCATTCCATAAAAAGTCCAGGTCTCACCTTTCAAACCTACCCCCTAACTTTGATCCATTCAAATACACCCCTCCTTACCATCTCACCTTCACAGACTTCAATCAATTTTCTGCCATCCTAATAAAATAACTCAAAACCTCCTTACTCAGAAAACTTGATGATGTCTCTGAATTCATCCTGCACAAAGGTGAGAATCCTCTTCCTCCATCTCCTCAACAGCCATCTCATGATGTCTTTCCTCAACCTCACTCCAGCAGCTATCCAAGACCATCCACACCCTCTCAATCACCCTTTTTATCTCATCTCCACCTTCAGCCTCCTAAACAACCCTCCAAATCAACCAAGCAAAGACCTGCTTCTCTTTACAAGGACACCCCTTTTGGAGTTTCTCTGAATGAAGAATCAATGAGTCCTCAGCAGCTAAAGGCTTGGATTGGACAAAGGCTACTGCCCAATCAAATTCCTCTCACCAAAAGTCAACTTCTGGCTAGGCAAAGTGTGGACTATCAGTACAACTCTATGATGAGCCTTGCATGGAACAATGAATGGTTCTACAGAAGATATGATCTAGCAAGGAGAACTGCTCTGACCAAGGAAAGAGAGGAAGTAGAGAAACTTATGAATTTCTAGCTTGTATAGATGTTTATTAGGTTTTATCTACTTCTATACTGTAAGCTGTTCAAACCTATCTTGTATATAATTCCCTTGTTTATATTTAACTATCCTTGCTTTGTATACAAAAGAATTCCATCAAGAAGTCAACATCTTTATTGGTATCTCTTCTCTTTAGCATATTGTCTGCAGGTACATATATGATATTTATTTACCATAAAGGGGGAAATTGTTAGTACCTCACTATGTTATTAACCTGATTAATCATAGTAAATTTGTTTTGATATATAAATAATCATTCCAGTTGTTTATACAAAGTATACAAAGACCTGATCCACAGGCAACCCAAGAACAGACCCAACAGCTATCTATTCAGTTCATATATAAAACGGTTTAAGGATAATCCAATAATATATACATCAAATGAACTGAATATATATCATTCCTACATTCACTTTTCACTCATATGAATTACAGCAATCCATTTTGCAAACTTGCTAGAGCAGATCATCCAGTTCAAAGACGAACAACTATCTCCCCTGTTCCAACAGCTAAGTCCCTGCAAATCCAGCAGCTGACTCCAAATGATCCAGATCCTTGAAGGAATAGTTATTTTAGCATAAAATAACTATGTAATTAATCACCACTGCAAATCTCCACCAGCACCTCCAGCATGGACATCCTGCATAAAGAAATAAAGTATTTAGTCAGCACTACTTTACCCAGTCAAAGACTCAACTTTTTGCAAACATGTTCCCCATGTGTTTTCTTGTCCCCCAATGGATATCTTCATATCCTATATAAGAAAACACACTGGGCTGTTAACCATGCTGCTTCTTCTACAACCAAAAAATCCCATTGCTTCTAAAACATTAACACCCTTCACCCCTACAGCCATTTGCATTACACCCCTGCAAATCTTGTGCCATCTAGCACCCAGTTACAACCCCCTTTAAACTCAGCTAACAACCAAGCTAATATTCTGTAAACACACTTGTGTAATTTCTTTTCTTTTCTTTTTACAGCCTTAGTCAAAAGGCTTCCTTAATTGTAGTGACAATTAAGTAGAGGGAGTTCGAGGAACTTGCCTTTATCATTCATTGTAAGCTTATTAAGTAAGTGGATTATAGTGGATTGATCTCACTGTTGACTACAGTGGGGGTGGATGTAAGAGACGAGCTAAACCTCTGAACCACTTTAAAACCCTTGTGTACTCTCTTGTATTTACACTTAAACACACACTGCACACTGTCTCTTTTGTTTCTTAACTTAATTATCTTCCGCTGCATAATTTCTCTACTCTTTTTATCTCAACAGCTAACTCCCCAAACCAGTTAGCTATTCACTTGTTTTAACCAATCTGTTAATCTTAAGTAAACAAGACCTTTCAGTAGGCCTACTATGTAGGATGCTCGTATTGCTTTTGCAAAATTCAATTTGTGTTGGTAGTGGTGCCCTAGGCACGTTTAATAAACGTTGTAATTGTTATCATTTATTTCATATCAATAAAGAGATGTTTTGATTATTATTGTTGTTCATGTTTACTTATAATAATCTCCGTCCCTAGTACTTGTTAAGCACTAGTATAAAGGCTAAATGATCATAGGATGATCATGTTAGATTTATGGGTACTTATTTGGAATAAGGTACTGGACATGACCCGCTGTATGAGATTTATGTCATGGTCTATGTCGAACATATATCTCATATTAGTTATGTCATTTGAATCCTTAGACATGAAGTTATTATAGTCTTCCACTTGATGAACATTGTGTTTGACATATTCAAACGCTACCTTAACACGGTAGTTATAAAGGGTATGATTGGCATAATCGGATTCCCGTAGGGAAGAATAATAAGCTAAATGGATTTGTCCCTCCACGAAGAGATGTCAAGCTTGGGCCCCTCGAAGGAATGATGTTGATGAAATGTTCGGCCGAACTCAAATGGATTGATTGGATCAATAGCATTTGAATTATCAACATATTTGGAATCGAGAAAGTATTGGACAAAACAAGTTGACTGTTTGACCATGACTTGTGTTCAATGACATCGTGGACAAAGGGATTGTGACATATTCTAAAGGAATGCGAACTTGTATCTAGTTATACTATTTGGGTAGGTATGACGGTTTGCTGGAACCTAATCATATCTTATGGGATCATGTTTGAGCCCATTGCCAACTTAGTATAATCCTAGAGGGTCACACACAATAGAACGAATCTTAAATAAAAGGACTATATTGGCATTTAAGGTCGGAGGACTTCCAAGGAATTTCTGGAAAGATTTGGGCCTCCTGGTCAACCAAGCGGGCGCTTGGGTTGCACCAGGCGGGCGCCTGTTCAAGCCGGAAAGGGACTGGAGTTTCTGTCCAAACAGGCGGGCGCCTGGGTGGTACCAGGCGGGCGCCTGGTGCTCCCGATTGGAAAATTCCTAATTCGATTTAGGAAGGTTTTTGGCACAAGATTCCTATTTGGAATAGGTCTTAATTGTGTATAAAAACCCCAATTCGGCCAGACCATAAAAAAAAAGTGCTTTTGTGAGTCTTAAAGAGTTTGAGAGAGATTTTATTTTGTTCTAAGACATCATTGATTGAGGAACAAAATAATTCACAAAATAAATTCCATATAGTTCTTTATTATATTGTGAAAGTGTGTTTCATAATATTGGGCTAGCAACCAAGATCAAAGAAGCTCCTTTGATATTTGTTCGAAGTGTGGATACCGCTAGAGGGTGAAAATCATCATCTTCAAAGTTCGTGTTCAAGCTTTGTGATCGTGATCAAGTCTTCAAGTTTCTCCACCAAAGATCAAGAGAAAATTCATAGCCATCAAGGGTTAGTTATTCCTTTATTCATCATGTTGTATTTGATTTAATCATATGAACGGATCTATGGGCTTTGGGTTTCAAAATTTTAAATGCTAATTTCCGCTGCGCATGCTACTTGGAAACCCAACAGTGGTATCAGAGCCCCGTTCATGTTGATTAATTCAATACTTGGATCATGTTGTGTGTATATAAATTGTTTATGTGCCAAGCATGATATGAATATTGGATTATATGATGTTTATGTGTTTTGTGATTTTATGTGGTTTATTGTTTTTTGCAACTTTAATCGCACGATTCAATCGCAATAAAAATTATGGTGGATTCTGAATTATTTCGATTATTGATTTTTGATTGGATCAAAGTTTTAATAATCGGGGAAAAATAATTTTGAGACAAAATTTTCGAACTTGAAAATTCTATACCATTCTGACCATACAAGCGCTCGCCCGCGCTGGACCAGGCGCGCGCGCGTTGCAGGCGCCCGCTCGCCCTGGACCAGGCGCGCGCTCGCTAGGCCAATATGGAATATTCTGATTTTGTTCAAAATCTGATTCTGGAATTTTTCGATAAATTCAACAAAACCAGTAACAAGACCACTTCAGACTTGCTGATCTGGAATGGGTTTTGGGTAGTTGGTTTGTGTGTGGATTTTGGGGTTTGAATTTCCTATTTGTTTTAGTCTTGTGATTCCTAGATTGGTTCACGTTTTGGATGGCTAATCTGCGTTCATCGAGATTGTGTTTCCCAAAATTGATCGCAATCAAAGTTTCAAAGATAAAACGAAGTTAGAATTATGAAGAGTTCATAATTGCTAAAATTGAGAAACAAAGTTCTTGATTCAATGATTGGAGATCCATGTGGAATTGTGAATGCAATTGGCCTACGTTCATCGAGACCATCTATTGCTTAGTTTCGACCACATGGACTACTTTCTTGGTTTCTTGAATTAGTGCGGGATTGTGGTTGCCTAATGGCTTTGTTCGACCGCACTTCTTGTTGTCTTGATTTGGAGATAATAACCAAAGTTGAAATAGTCTCATCCTCATAATTATAGAGAAACTAATGACACATAAATATTATGCTTAAATTAATGGGATTAATTTAGTGGCTAAACTTGATGTGTAACATGTTTATATTATGTGCTCATAAATGTGTTATATGCTATATGTTATGAACCTTCAAAGAAAGTTTTAAGTCCTTTTGCCATGCCATGATTAAAACACTTGTTTATACATGAGTAACTTTATGTGGGCTCGCCAAAGCGAGGTGCATTGATTTTATTCATGTTTGAGCAAGATGAGTGAATAATAGTTTCCTATGCGTTTAAAATGGCTGGACTTAATTAAGCGTCAAAACAGTTTTGGGCTTAAGGCAAAGATGAGATTTAACATGCTTTTTGAAATTGGATTTCTTAAAGAATCTCATGAAAGGAATTGAGAGTCATATGAGATATGATTGACAAGAGTTGTCTACCTAATTGATTTAATTTTGAGCGGTGCGCCAAAGCGTACTCAAAATTAGATTAAAGCGGGATCTCAACCCATTTAAATTATACTATACATTGGATGTATAAAGAAGGTTGTATAATTTAGTGGGAGTATTTTGTTTAAAATACATTATTTATCTCTTTAATGAAAATCGGTACTTATTAAATTTTGGAAATTTTTGCATATTTGTAGATAATGACTAATAACACTCAATCAATATCGTTGCGATCGATCCTTGAGAAGGATAAGCTCGAAGAGAATGGTACTAACTTTATGGATTGGATCCGTAGCATAAGAATCGTTCTTAGGCAAGAAGATAAGTTGTACATTCTCGATGGGCCTCTCCCTGCTGAACCACTGCCTACTGCCCCTAGGGTAGAAAGAGACAATTACAAGAAACATCGTAATGATTCTAGAGATGTAAGTTGTCTCATGCTTGCTGCTATGTGTTCAAAACTCCAACAAAGTTTGGAACATTTGGAAGCCTATGAGATAGGCGTGGAGTTGAGAACCATGTTTCAAGAGCAAGCTAGGCAAGAGAGGTACAAGACCATTGTTGCATTCACTACTTGCAAAATGAATGAAGGGCAACAAGTGAGTCCTCACTTTCTTAAAATGAAAGGTTATGTAGAGCACCTTGAGAAACTTGGCTATCCAATCCCATTGGAGCTAGCCACGGATCTCATTCTTAATTCATTGCCTAAAAGTTATAATCAGTTTGTAATGAATTATAACATGCATGGAATGGATAAGAATCTCTCTGAGTTGCATGGGATGCTCAAAACTGCAGAGATGAAAATTGTGGAGAAAGGTTCTCCCGTGCTCTTGGTTCATGATGGGAAGAAGCCTGGTGCCAAAGGCAAGGGTAAGGCAAAAGTTGTCAAACCCAAGATAAGCAAGGCAAAGGTTGCCAAGGCTTCTGAGGCAAAACCCGATACACAAAAGGATGCAATTTGTTTCCATTGTCAAGAAATTGGTCATTGGAAACGTAATTGCAAGGCTTTCTTGGAAGAGCAAAAGAAGAAGAAGAGCAGCAAGGCTGCGTCGACTTCAGGTATCTATATGATAGATATTCTCCTTTCTACCACTGATTCTTGGGTATTGGATACCGGATGTGGTTCTCACATTTGTCTAAATGTGCAGGGACTAAAGAATAGGAGGCTGCTTAAAGAAGGTGAAGTAGATATACGTGTGGGAAATGGAGCAAGAGTTGTTGCATTAGCCGTAGGGACTTATGAAGTCACTTTACCTTCCGGATTAATTCTTGTTTTGAACAATTGTTATTATGTTCCGGATTTAAGCAGAAATATTATTTCAATTTCTTGTTTGGATAATGAAGGTTTTAAGTTTCTTATTGAGAATAAGAAATTTTCTATTTATTTAAATGATGTGCTTTATGGTATTGCTAATTCATTTAATGGCCTTTATATCTTGGATGTCAAGAATGAAAATAATGTCTATTATGTAAATAAGAAATCTAAACCTAATGATGTAAATCATACTTATTTGTGGCATTGCCGTCTTGGTCATATTAATGAGAAGCGTATCTCAAAACTCCATGGGAACGGACTTTTGGGTTCATGTGACTTAGAGTCATATGATACTTGTGAGTCATGTCTTCTTGGAAAAATGACTAAGACACCTTTTACCAAGTTGGGTGAAAGGGCAAGCGCCTTATTGGGGTTGATACATTCCGATGTATGCGGACCATTAAGTAGCAATGCTAGGGGAGGATTTCAATACTTCATAACCTTCACTGATGATTATAGTAGATTTGGGTATGTTTACCTAATGAAACATAAAAGTGAAGCATTTGAGATATTTAGAATATTTCAAAATGAAGTAGAAAAACAACTTGGCAAAAGTATAAAGGCACTTCGATCAGATCGAGGTGGTGAATACTTAAGTCAAGAATTTGATGATCATCTAAAGAATTATGGAATAGTTTCACAATTGACTCCACCCAGAACACCACTATGGAATGGTGTGTCCGAGAGGAGGAATCGGACCTTGTTGGACATGGTTCGATCAATGATGAGTCAAGTTGATCTTCCAATATCCTTTTGGGGTTACGCCCTAGAAACCGCTGCTTTCACACTAAATCGTGTTCCAACTAAATCGGTTCAAAAGACTCCATATGAGATGTGGAGCGGAAAGAAGCCTTGTCTATCTTTCATGAAGATTTGGGGTTGTGAAGTTTTTGTCAAAATACTTATCTCAGACAAACTCGCACACAAATCTGATAAATGTATTTTCGTGGGATATCCTAAGGAAACTAAAGGATATTACTTTTACAACCGAGAGGATAACAAAGTGTTTGTTGCCCGAACTGGTATCTTTCTAGAGAAAGAGTTTCTCTCTAAAGAAATCAGTGGGAGTAAAATAAATCTTGAAGAAATTCGAGACCCAGAAAATAACATTGAACCAATAGTGGAACAAGAACAAGAACCACAAGGAGTTGTGGAACCTGTTCAAAATACACAAGCAACTCGCAGATCTAGTAGGTTACGATCCGAACCCGAGAGATATGGATTTCTCATAACGGATAGTAATGACGTGGAAATCATTGAGAATGATGAACCGTCAACCTACCAAGAGGCGATGTCTTCTCCTGATTCAGACAAGTGGCTTGGAGCCATGGAATCCGAATTGCAATCCATGCAAGACAATCAAGTTTGGAATTTGATTGATGCGCCCGAAGGTGTAAAAACCATAGGATACAAATGGGTCTTCAAGAAGAAGACTGACATGGATGGGAAGGTGCATACTTACAAAGCTAGGCTTGTAGCGAAAGGTTATAGGCAAGTTCATGGTATTGACTATGATGAGACCTTTTCACCCGTAGCAATGATCAAGTCTATAAGAATTTTGCTTGCCATTGCCGCATATCATGACTATGAAATATGGCAGATGGACGTCAAAACCGCTTTCCTGAATGGAAAACTACAAGAGGATGTGTATATGACACAACCAGAAGGTTTTGAACAAGATTCTAAGGTATGCAAATTGCAGAGATCCATCTATGGATTGAAGCAAGCTTCTAGGAGTTGGAATCTCCGTTTTGATGAATCGGTCAAAGAGTTTGGTTTCATCAAGAACGAAGATGAGCCTTGTGTATATAAGAAGATTAGTGGGAGCATAGTGCAATTCCTTATTTTATATGTGGATGACATATTGCTCATTGGAAACGACATTCCTACACTTCAGTCTGTAAAGACTTGGTTAGGAAAGTACTTCGCAATGAAAGATATGGGTGAAGCCGCATAAATTCTTGGCATTAAGATCTATAGAGATAGATCAAGAAGGCTACTTGGTTTAAGCCAAAGTACATACATTGACAAGGTCATTAGAAGATTCCGTATGGAAAATTCTAAGAGAGGCACCTTGCCCGTGTTACATGGAGTTTCTCTAAGCAAGACTCAATGTCCTAAGACAAATGATGAGCGTGAGAAAATGAATGATGTTCCATATGCTTCGGCAATTGGGTCCATCATGTATGCCATGATTTGTACTAGGCCGGATGTATCTTATGCTTTGAGCATGACAAGTAGATACCAATCCGACCCTGGCAAAAATCACTGGATAGCTGTAAAAGCGATTCTTAAGTACTTGAGAAGGACTAAAGACTCGTTTTTAGTCTATGGAGGAATGGAAGATGATCTCATTGTAAATGCTTACACGGATGCAAGCTTCCAAACCGACAAAGATGATAGCCGATCGCAATCGGGTTTTGTGTTTATGTTAAATGGTGGAGCTGTAAGCTGGAAGAGTTCCAAGCAAAGTACAACCGCTGATTCTACAACAGAAGCTGAGTATATTGCTGCATCGGATGCTGCAAAGGAAGCTGTTTGGATTAAGAAGTTCATAACTGAACTTGAAGTGGTTCCTACCATTGCTAATCCAATAGACCTTTATTGCGATAATAATAGTGCTATTGCTCAAGCAAAGGAACCAAGAGCACATCAGAAATCCAAACACATACTTAGGCGTTTTCATATCATTCGAGAGATCGTTGATAGGGGAGACGTAAATATATGCAGAGTACCTACTGATGACAATGGTGTGGACCCGCTAACAAAGGGACTTCCATAAGCTAAACATGAAGGTCATGTTAGGTCCATGGGTATTAGATACATGGGAGATTGGGCCTAGGGCAAGTGGGAGATTGTTGGTAGTGGTGCCCTAGGCACGTTTAATAAACGTTGTAATTGTTATCATTTATTTCATATCAATAAAGAGATGTTTTGATTATTATTGTTTTTCATGTTTACTTATAATAATCTCCGTCCCTAGTACTTGTTAAGCACTAGTATAAAGGCTAAATGATCATAGGATGATCATGTTAGATTTATGGGTACTTGTTTGGAACAGGGTACTGGACATGACCCGCTGTATGAGATTTATGTCATGGTCTATGTCGAACATATATCTCATATTAGTTATGTCATTTGCATCCTTAGACATGAAGTTATTATAGTCTTCCACTTGATAAACATTGTGTTTGACATATTCAAACGCTACCTTAACACGGTAGTTATAAAGGGTATGATTGGCATAATCGGATTCCCGTAGGGAAGAATAATAAGCTAAATGGATTTGTCCCTCCACGGAGAGATGTCAAGCTTGGGCCCCTCGAAGGAATGATTTTGATGAAATGTTCGGCCGGAATCAAATGGATTGATTAGATCAATAGCATTTGAATTATCAACATATTTGGAATCGAGAAAGTATTGGACAAAACAAGTTGACTGTTTGACCATGACTTGTGTTCAATGACATCGTGGACAAAGGGATTGTGACATATTCTAAAGGAATGCGAACTTGTATCTAGTTATACTATTTGGGTAGGTATGACGGTTTGCTGGAACCTAATCATATCTTATGGGATCATGTTTGAGCCCATTGCCAACTTAGTATAATCCTAGAGGGTCACACACAATAGAACGAATCTTAAATAAAAGGACTATATTGGCATTTAAGGTCGGAGGACTTCCAAGGAATTTCTGGAAAGATTTGGGCCTCCTGGTCAACCAAGCGGGCGCTTGGATTGCACCAGGCGGGCGCCTGTTCAAGCCGGAAAGGGACTGGAGTTTCTGTCCAAACAGGCGGGCGCCTGGGTGGTACCAGGCGGGCGCCTGGTACTCCCGATTGGAAAATTCCTAATTCGATTTAGGAGGGTTTTTGGCACAAGATTCCTATTTGGAATAGGTCTTAATTGTGTATAAAAACCCCAATTCGGCCAGACCATAAAAAAAAGTGCTTTTGTGAGTCTCAAAGAGTTTGAGAGAGATTTTATTTTGTTCTAAGACATCATTGATTGAGGAACAAAATAATTCACAAAATAAATTCCATATAGTTCTTTATTATATTGTGAAAGTGTGTTTCATAATATTGGGCTAGCAACCAAGATCAAAGAAGCTCCTTTGATATTCGTTCGAAGTGTGGATACCGCTAGAGGGTGAAAATCATCATCTTCAAAGTTCGTGTTCAAGCTTTAGTCTTCAAGTTTCTCCACCAAAGATCAAGAGAAAATTCATAGCCATCAAGGGTTAGTTATTCCTTTATTCATCATGTTGTATTTGATTTAATCATATGAATGGATCTATGGGCTTTGGGTTTCAAAATTTTAAATGCTAATTTCCGCTGCGCATGTTACTTGGAAACCCAACAATTTGCAAGGGTAGTACTCTTTGGGAAATCTGGATTCTCGGCATCTTCTCATTCAATTGTCTAATGAAGCTGATTTTCAACGGTTGTTTATGAAAGAAGTTTGGTATGTGTCTCGTTATCCTATGTATACTTTGGCGTGGTCACCATCTTGGAGACCTGAACAAGAGTCCCCAATTGTTCCTGTTTGGGTGGGGATGCCGGGTCTTCCTGTACATTTAATTAACAAGGCTTTTCTGTTTTCGGTTGCTCAAATGATTGGATCTCCTTTAACGCTTGATAAAGCTACAAAAGAACTCTCTCGTCCTAGTATTGCTAAGATATTGATACAAGTAGATGTGTCTAAAAAGCTGCCTCATGAAATTTATGTGGATTGTGGTGATGTTTTCCCTAGCTTTTACCAAAAAGTGGAATATGATAATCTTCCACAATATTGTAAACATTGTTGGATGTTTGGGCATGAGGTTGGGCAGTGCAAGAAGGCGAATCCTCATGTAAATGTCACTAGTAAGAAACCTATTGATAAGGCTGCTAAGGAAGGCAAGGCTTGGTTGGGTAATATTCTGCCCGGATTTATTTGTTGGGAAATTTGGAAGCATCGGAATAAGTGCGGGTTTGATGGCTTGGTTCCAAACTCGGCCAAAGTTATCCATAATATCCGACATCAGATTATCGGTATCCTTAGTGCTCATAAACTCAATTTTCCTGTTGCATCAAAGGATGAGTATGTAGCTCAATTTTTCGGAGTGGTTCTGGCTATTCCTTAGTTGTCTCGGGTTAAGCTTGTCTCTTGGAACCCGCCTATTTCTGGTCAAATTAAGCTTAATTCTGATGGAGTTTCTAGAGGAAATCCTGGTATTGCTTCAGGGGGTGGTGTTCTTCATTCTCATGATGGGTCTTTTATATCTGCATATTCTCGGTTTTATGGTCAAGCAACAAACATGGTTGCAGAGGCAAGGGCTGCCCTAGATGGACTCACTCATGCGCATTCGATGGGTTTTCACACCATTTGGTTAGAAATTGATTCTGAAGTTCTTGCTAACATTCTCAATCAAAAATATCAGATTCCTTGGGAGATTTGGTATATAATTCAAGCTATTTTCAGAATTATGGGGGAGGTTGAGACCCGGGTCACTCATATTTTTAGAGAAGGAAACAAAGTTGCAGATTTTCTTGCTAATTATGGTGCGGATGGAGTGCTGATTTTGATTTCCACTCTTTAGTTGCTTGCCCTCGTTTGTGCCAGAGCTTGTTATACTTTGATAGAATCTCTTATCCTAATATTAGACTTTAGTTTTTATGGCTAGTCATTTGTATAGGCTGATTTTATAGGTTGATAGCCCCTTTCTTTTTGTTGAGGATCTTACAGCTTGTGTAAGACCTCCCCCCTAGTTTTTCCTTTTCAGGTGGTTGAGGTTGTCATGTCCCTCACCTTGTTTTGTTTCTTTATTTTTCATTCTTAATAAAATCTAGGGAGTACCGTCTCCTTTCGCCAAAAAAAAAAAAAGGAAAGCAAGGCTAAAGTTGATGAAGATAAAAATAAAGGGGATAAAAATATTCCGCTGTCTAGTAGTGGTGTGAAGGAGAATGAAACTGCTACAGAGTCTGAAACTGCAAAAAATGGATCTACTTTGGGTAATTCTGGGGGTGTTGCTAAAAGAGGTCAAAAGATTCCTGAGGTGGTTAATGCAGCCCTTCAAAAAGCTTGTGCTGCTGTGCTTAACAAAGGCAATGAAGCTGGGTTGTCTACAACGCAAGTTGAAGACTCTACTAATGAAGGCATGGTAGAGGGAGATAAGAATGATTCGCTTCACATTGTAGTTCAAAATGTGGAAGAATTTAAAACTCAACATCCGACGGTCATAGTGGAGGACTCGAACCCTATTTTCATAGTGGTAGAGGAGTTATCTAATGCTGGGATTACTATGGAAGGATTGAATTTATCTCCTCGGGATCCTAAATCAAATGTTTTTGTCACGGACATGGCAGGTTCTACTCCTTTTGCTAATAACTCTTCAAAAAATATTGATGCTGATGGATTTACCAAGGTGGTTTCTAGGAAACACCAAAGTAAATCCACTTCCCCTCCTTCTTAATCCAGTCGGTGGTTTCTTTCATTCTCTTTTTATTGTGTTTAAATGGTAGCTTTAATATCTTGGAATGTGCGTGGCATTGGTAATAGGGCCACTTTCAGAAGAGTTAAACGTTTATTCAGATTGCATGGGGCTTCCTTTCTTGCAATTTCTGAGCCAAAGTTATCTCCGATGCATGTTGTTCCTGTCCAAAGGAAATTGGGTTGTGTTGGTAGTGCCTTTAATTGTAATAGTAAGATTTGGTTTTTTTGGAAGCATGGCTTTGATTGCCAAGTGATTCATGATTCCAGTCAAGATTTAGCTCTTCAAGTATCTCATGCTCTTTAGGAATCTGCTATCCAGATTACGGTGGCATATGCTAGCTGTGATCGTTATGATCGTCGTGAGCTTTGGGATAATCTAATGGAGCTGAGTTTGTGCACTAATCCTTGGCTCGTTACGGGGGATTTTAATTGTGTTCTTGATCAGTCGGAAAAAAAGGGAGGCAAACCTATTTGTAATAAGGTAGTGGCTGAATTTTTGGATATGATGCAATTTTTTGGATTGATTGATGCAGGTTATATTGGGAATAAATTCACTTGGGTTGATAAACCAAGGGGAAGACCTATTATATATCAACATTTGGATAGAGCTCTCTATAATAATGCTTGGGCTGAAAAGTTTCATCTGACTTCGGTTCATCATTTAAACCGAACTTGTTCTGATCATGCCCCGCTTGTTATTCAAGTTAAAGTTGTAGCTGATATGACTAGAGGTGCTTTTCGATTTCTTAATGTATGGCTGAAGCATCATTCATTTATTCCTATGGTTCAACAATCTTGGGGAGCTCCTATGGATGGAAGGCCGATGGTTAAATTTGCTAAGAAGCTTGCCCAGCTGAGAAAGGTTATTGCTGCTTGGAATAAAGAGGTGTTTGGGAGAGTGGATGTGAATGCTAGAATGGCTGAGGAAGATGTATCTCATAAGGAGGCTAATTTTCAGATTAATCCTACTGAGTCTAATAGAGCAGCCCTTAACTTAGCTCAAGCAAATCTGCTTGTTCGGTTAAAGGCCGAGGAAGAATTTTGGCAGCAAAAGGCTAATATTTCTTGGCTTAAAGATGGAGATCATAACACGAAGTTCTTTCATTCGTATGTTCGAAAGAAAAGACAAAAATTACATATTCATAGAATTCGGGGTCGAAATGGGCAGTGGCTTAGTTCCAAAGAAGATATTCAACATGAAGCGGTTCCTTTTTTTTCTGATCAGCTGCAAAGCCCTCATGATAACCCTAATGATGATATTCTAGAGGTTATTCCGAGAATGATTACAAATGAGGATAATGAGATGCTTACCGCTGCTCCTTGTTTGGATGATATTAAGAATGTTATTTGGTCGATGAATGGTCAAAGTGCAGCCGGCCCAGATGGTTATACGGGGGATTTCTATAAAAAAAATGTTGGGATATCATTAAAAATGATTTCTATAATGCCATTTCGGAATTCTTTTCAGGTTTTCCAATGCCTCGGAGTTGGACTTCCACTCTTATTGTGCTTCTCCCTAAAGTCAGTGCGCCTACCACTTTCTCTCAAATGAGGCCTATTAGTCTTTGCAACTTCTCAAACAAAGTTATTACCAAGCTGCTCACTTGTAGATTATCTCTTATCCTTCCAAGAATTATCTCCCCGCAGCAAAGTGGCTTTGTTAAAGGTAGGCTGATCCATGAAAATATTTTATTGGCTCAAGAACTTATGCATTCTATTAAAAATAAGGTTTGGGGTTCTAATGTGTGTCTTAAGCTGGATATGGCCAATGCTTATGATCGAATTTCCTGGTTTGCGTTAATTAAGGTTCTCAGGAAGTTTGGTTTTTCGGAAGCTTGGAATGATTTGATTTATCGCTGCATTTCATCTTGTTGGTTTTCGGTGCTTGTAAATGGAGAGAGCTCGGGGTTCCATTCGTCTCGGGGGGTTACACCAAGGAGATCCTATTTCTCCTACGCTTTTCATTATAGCAGATGAGGTTCTAAGTAGGGGGTTGAACTTATTGCATACTGAATTTCCTCAATATCGATATCGAGCTCATATTCACACTCCAATGGTTTCTCACCTTGCATATGCGGATGATATTATTATCTTCTGTAATGGTGCAAAAGCTTCTCTTGACGCTCAAAAGCGCTGCTTACAATGGTATCAATCCTTCTCTGGGCAACTTGTGAACACGGGAAAGTCTTGTTTTATTTCTGAAATTGGTGATGGAAATAGAGATGCGATTATTTCTGAGGCCACTGGTTTCATTAAGCATCCCCTTCCTATTACCTATTTAGGTTGTCCTCTATAAGTTGGGAGAAAGCGGAATGCGTTATTTGACCATGTGCTTCAAAAGATGGCTGATCGTTTAACCACGTGGCAAGGTAAACTACTTTCTTTTGGGGCAAAGCTGACTCTCATTAAAACTTGTCTCCAAGCTATTCCTCTCTAATACATTTCCTTACTTAAGCCGCCTAAGGGAGTTATTAATTCCATGTACCGGCTGATTTCTAACTTTTTTTGGTGTAACGACGAGGGGCAAAAGAAATGCCATTGGGTTCGAAAAGATTTGTTGTTTTTGCCTACAGTGGAGGGAGGTTTAGGTCTTCGTCATTTTGAGGATATATCTAAGGCTTTTGCTATGAAATTATGGTGGAGATTTCGTGGCACTTCGAATCTTTGGTCTGATTTTATGCGGGATAAGTATTGTTTTGGCACTCATACTATGGATGCGGATGCACCTTCCTTTGCATCTCATATTTGGCGAAGAATGTTGCAGGCTAAAGATCTTGTAGAGGCTAATATGGCTTGGAGGGTTGGTAGGGGAGATATTTCAGTCCATGAAAGATGGGTTGAAGGTCCTCGGCTTCATCTCCCAGGCAATCATGTAGAGATTTCCACCTTATTTGTTGATGGTCTTCTTTGGACTGATTTTGTTCATCTTACGTTTGGCTCCCAGACTCTCTTTATTGGCTCCCATCGACTAAAGGGAAGTTTTCTATAACTTCGGCTTGGCATATCTGTAGGGAGAAGCATCCTAAAATGAGATTTTCGAATTTTGTTGGCATGCTCATATCCCTCTTAAAGTTTCTATCTTCTTATGGAGGCTTTTGCATAATGGCCTTCCAACTGATTTAGCCATTCAATTGAGAGGTATCCCTATTGTTTCTTCTTGTGTTTGCTGCACTCAACATTCTAATGAGGATGCAAAACATTTATTTGTTGAAAGTGAAGTGGCGGGTGAAGTGTGGTCTTTCTTTGCTGCAATGCTTGGTGTTTCGGGTCATTTTAATGGGATTCGAGCTATCCTTTTTTATTGGTGGTTTGGTAAACCGAAAGGTACTAATTCTGGTATTCTATGGATTTGTCGTATCCTTCCTTGTTTCATTTTATGGGAATTATGGAAATCTCAAAATAAGGCCAAATTTGAAAATATTCGCATGAGTCATCGGGCTATTATTGTAGCTGTTATAAAGCAGATTTCGTATGTTGTTAAGGCTTTCAATCTTTGTTTTCCGAGGTCTAACTTGGATAATCAAAATTTTGATTGTTTTAATATGCCGATAGCTCCCTCCTCTAATCGCCAAATAAGGTTAGTTCTTTGGAAAGCCCCTTCTTTTGAATTGTTAAAGCTTAACACGGATGGAGCTTCAAAAGGAAATCCAGGTATTATGTCGGGTGGTGGTATTTTTAGAAAACGGAATGGTGATATACTGTTTGCTTTTTCTAATTTTTATGGGCATGGTTCTAACATGGTTGCTGAAGCTAAAGTTGTTTTAGATGGTCTTGTGTATGCGCAACGTTTTGGGATCACTAATCTTTGGCTCGAAATTGATTCCGAAATTTTGTTGAAAGTGTTGATTCTTGATTACCATATTCCTTGGAGTATATGGTATGAGGTTCAGCAAATCAAAACTCTCTTGACTAAAATTGGGGTTCGAGCTACTCATATCTTCCGTGAAGGTAATAAGGTTGCTGATGGTTTGGCTAATGTGGCTCAATTCTCTAAAGCATCGACGGTATATTACTCTTTTGATTCTCTTCCACATTGCTGCAAAGGTCCGTATAAGTTAGATAAAGCTGCTATCTCTTATATTAGACTTTAATTTATGGCTAGATTTTTGTATAGGCTTCTTGTTTTTCATGGTAGGTTCCCCGTCCTTTATTGTAGAGGCTCTTACATTTTGTGTAAGACCTCCCCTCTAGACTTTTATCTCTGGTGGTTGAGGTTGTCATGTCCCCCACCTCGCTTGTATCTTTTTTCTTTAATTAATAAAATTTAGGGAGTACCATCTACTTTCGCCAAAAAAAAGTTAAAAAAATTGGGGCTTATACATTGAATTTGAGGTCTCATGTGCAAATGACTAAGTGTGATGCGCATGACTCCCATGCGCAGCACCCATATGCGCAACTCAATGCGCATGACTACCATGCGCGCGCAATTTTCCTTAGTAAATTCTCTCATTTCCTGACCTCATATTCTAGAAGCTTGGAAAGCGTCAAGACAAGCTACGGTTTTTGGAATGAGCCAAAGTGCTGATGTGTACATACGACAAAACAAGCACACTCAGCATACATGTAGATGGAGACTCGCCCCAGTTTGAAATTTCAAATGAAGACAACTGTCATCCTTCTAGAAGAAGTTTTGAATTTTGTATTCTTGCTTTGTCTCTAATGGCTATAAAGGACACCTGCGCACCAATCACATTGTACCAGCTCATTGTCATTGCTCAGAGCTCCAACGGCTAGTTGTTGAAGCTCCACTATAAATAGCCTGCTCATCCTCATTTCCAAGCTGTTTGTGTTTTTGCTTTCAGAGAGAAACTTTGAAGATTTGAAGATTGCTTGCTTATTTCCAGAATTTTCAAGAACATCCTTCATACCTTACCAAGCCCAGATCCTAAAAGCCTTGTATGACCAGAATATCTTGTGCTCTTCATCTCATAGATTTATAGAGCCCAGATTTCTGACACACACACACATCTCTTGAATTTCCGATCTCATCGATCATACTTCTAGAGATACACCGGTTTTATCTAGGATTTATTATTTCATAGATAATAGATCTTTGAGTTAGTTTTGTTCTCAATCATTGTAACTTGTAACACTCACTCATATTATAAGATCTCCATTAGAAATCCAAGACTAACCATCTTGGTAGAGGACGTAGATCTTTTCCCGATCGAACCTCTCCAAATAGCTTGTCTCGATATTCTGCTTTTCATTCTACATTTAATCTTTTCTGATATATTGCTTGTTTGATCTTTGTAGATTGTCTTGCATTGTTTGAATTGTGTTTGTGTGCTTTCTGCCTTAGTACCATTTTGCGCCTCTCTTTAAGCTAAACTTAGTGCGTGTATTTTTACACTCTTGCGCATATACCTGCACATCAGTGATTGCTTTATGTTTCAGCTGTGCATTTCACACTCTTGTTGCGCGCTATACTTAGCCAAAATTAGAGCTGTGCGCGCATTAGCCATTGATTTGCAAAAGGGTTTGAAAATAATTTTAAAACGCTATTCACCCCCCCCTCTAGCATTTTTCATACCCATGTTGCCCCTTTGGGACCAACAAGTAGTATCAGAGCAAACACCTTTATAAAACGTTTTTGTTTTTTCAAGCTTAACAGCTTGGGTGCCGATTTGAAATGGCAAACTCGAAACCTATGGCAACTGCAAACTACACTCATGTTCCAGTCTTTGATGAAGATCATTTTGACGTATGGAAATTCAGCATCCTGACCCATCTCAGCTCAATCGATGAAAGGCTTCATGACACCGTGGTTTATGGATCTTACATCCCAATGAAAGCGAATCCAAATCCGCGCACAAACGCTGCTCAACCATCAATTCTGAAACCAAAGGAAGAATGGACTGAAGAAGAAATAAGAAGAGTTGCAAATGATGGGAAAGCAAGAAACATTCTCCTAAGCACTCTAAGCACGGCTATGAAACAACAGGTCATGCATTGTGCTACCGCAAATGAATTATGGGATGCTATTGTAGAGCATATTGAAGGAGACATTGTTTGCAAAGAAAACAAGAGATACAAAGTTCAAAAGAGATTAAATAATTTCTCTCAACTCCCCGGTGAAACCTTAAGACAGACTTATGAACGTTACTGTGAAATTATCAATCTCTATATTTCACTTGGAAATAAATTCTCTAATAAGGAATTAAATGTTAATTTCCTTGCTGCTTTTGGATCTAGATATCTCCATAAATCTAGCGCCCTTGAAAATACTGGAACTTTGGATGATTGGACTCTAAGGAACCTTTATGCTAATCTAAAGGTTTATGACTTCTCAAAAGATGTTCCTGATATGAAAATCTTGAACAAACCCATTAGAAAATCTGCAGGTCATCAAGAAGTGAAGAAGAAGAAAGGACCAACCATCAGCGAGCTCATTGAACAAGGATGTATTACTCCAGCTCAAAGCGATGGTGGATTGTTATTTTCCAGATGTGATCTGAGCGCAAGAAGCAAACTCAGAAAGAGCGATTACATCAGACTTCAAGTTGTATCAATTCCAAAAATCAATCATGATGAGGACATTGAAAAGCAAGAAAAATTGTTCAAAGAGGCTGAAAAGGTAATAAGTCGTTTTAGTGATATGAGGAAGCTTTAGCACTATCAAATTACTGATCTTAAAAAAATTACAAATGAGTGGTACGATTCTCGTGTCACTATGGACAGCATCTTTGTGTCCCAAAAAGCCAGTAGTGATAAAGGAGGCTTGGGATTCACATCAACTAGTGACAACTTTAAGTGTGATGTCTGCGCTGAAAGAGACAGTGAATTTACACCTCAGCAAACTCGTGAAATTCCCAAGGAAGAACATTCTAATATAATGGGTAAAAGAGAGGAAAAAGTCAAGAGACAAACATTCCATTATGTCTACCCAACAAAACAATTTAGGAAAGCTAAAGAGAAGGAAATAGCTACAGATGAATCATCCTCTAGCAAAATTGTTCTTGAAACAAGGCGCGCTCCTTCTACGAGCGAACATTATGTGCCTAGGAGCCATGCGCATAATCGCCATGCGCCTCCTAGCCCTATGCGCGCTCCTAGAAAAAGCGCCCCAAAATTTCAAAAGATTTTTTTCGTTAAGGCTAATTCATCTGACCCAATCAAGAATGCTATCCCAAAGAAAAGTAAGGAGTTTGTGAAAACTCACGTGATTGGTGGCTTTCATCATTGTTCCATTTGTGATTGCTCAGGACATAAGGCCGTGGAATGCCTTTTGCGATTCACTCCCAATGCCAAAGGACGTAAAAATACTAAGGTCAAGCAAGAGTGGGTTGTCAAGAGTTGCTAACTCTAGGACCCAAAAGGAATAAAGGGGACCTGCTTAAATATCTAAATTTCAGGTTCCTTGCTTCATGGCTGGATCTTCAAAAGCTAGAACGTATGAATGGATTCTCGATAGTGGGTGTTCACGACACATGACTGGAGATGAATCCTTACTTGAAGATTTTCATGAAGAAAGAGGTCCCTCAGTAACATTTGATGATAATAACAAAGGACAAGTTGTAGCATATGGAAAGCTCAAGAAAGACAAAGTGTGCATTAAAAGAGTCGCTCTTGTCGAAGGACTCAAGCACAACTTATTATCCATATCTCAATTTTGCGATAAAAGATTAGAATGCCACTTTACTTCAAAGAAGTGTCTTATCAAAGATGGAAAATCTGGAGCTACATTACTCACCGGTTATCGTAAGACAAATATTAATATTATTGATTTCCAAAATATGAACTTTAGTACTAATCTTTGTTTTGTAGCTAAAAGTGTGAGTGAGAATAGTTGGCTATGGTACAAGCGCTTGAGTCACTTGAACTTCAAATATCTATCAAAACTCAGCAGGAACAATCTTGTCAAAGGACTTCCCAAGGTTGCTGATCATCATGACAACAAATGCGCTGCGTGTCAACTTGGCAAACCATCAAAGCAGTCTTTCTCTAGCAAGACAAATCCCTCAACTTCTAGATGTTTACAAATGCTGCACATTGATCTATTTGGACCAGTTACCACTGCAAGTATTAGAGGAAACAAATATACTCTAGTTGAAGTGGACGATTATTCAAGATATGCGTGGGTGGAAATGATAATCTCTAAAGACAATTGTTATGACATTCTAACCACTCTATTCAGACTGCTCCAAACCCAAAAAAAAGATGACATCGTTAGTGTTCGATCTGATAATGGAACAGAATTCAAGAACAACGGTGTTGCTCGATACTGTGACGATCATAGGATAGATGACAACTTCTCAACTGCTGGAGTTCCTCAACAGAATGGTGTTGTGGAAAGGAAAAATAGGACATTGATTGAAGCAGGAAAGACGATGATAGTTGAAGCCAAACTACCAAAGTACTTTTGGAAAGAAGCTATCAACACCGCATGCTTTACTTAAAATCGTTCCCTCATCAACAAACGCCACAACAAGACTCCGTATAAACTTTGGCATGGCAGAACTCCCAACATTGCATTCTTCAAAATCTTTGGTTGCAAATGCTATATCCTCTACAACAGAAACGAACATAGAGGTAAATTCGATGCCAAAGCTGACGAAGGTATTTTTGTTGGGTATGCTAAACATTCTAAAGCTTTTCGCATTTTCAATAGATCTACTTTAGTGATAGTTGAATCTGTACATGTTACATTTGATGAACATTCTCTCCTTAATCCACATTTGGCTCCAAATGTTTCTGATGATTCTGTTGAGTCTATTAGGACAGGTGCTCCCATTCCAGTTGCGCCTACACAAAATCAGAATGCATCAACTCAAGGAAATCCATCTACATCAGTTGCGTAAATTTTTGTCAATAGCGCACCAAGTGAAGCTTCAGTTGCACCGTACAATGCGCCTGATGTTTCCACTCATGCGCCTCATTTAAATGCTGCACCTGGTGTCACTCCCACTTTCAATTCTGAACCAGTTTAACCCTCTAACTTTAATGATTTTGATGCTGGTGAAGATGTACCAATTGAAGACCTTCAAGTTACTACAACCTAACCTAACTTACCTTCTGAAATTCGTGAAGTTAGAAATCACCCAATTACCAATATCATTGGTGATCTACATGTTGGGGTTCGTACAAGGAGAGCTACTAACTTTGATGCTTACACTGCATTTATCTCTCAAATTGAACCGAAGAAGGCAGATGAAGCGCTCCAAGATCCGAATTGGGTTGTTGCAATGCAAGAAAAACTTAATCAATTTGAACGTTATAAGGTTTGGACTCTTGTTCCAAGACCAAATGATCAAGGAGTGATTGGTGCTAAATGGGTGTTCAGAAACAAGATGGACGAGAATGGAACCATCACAAGAAACAAAGCAAGATTGGTTGCGCAAGGCTATAGGCAAGAAGAAGGAATCGATTACGATGAAACTTTCACGCCTATAGCAAGACTTGAAGCTATAAGGATCTTTCTAGCTTACGCTGCTCACAAGAACTTCAAGTTATATCAAATGGATGTGAAAAGCGCGTTTCTAAATGGTGAACTCCATGAACAAGTCTACGTAGGTCAACCACCTGGGTTTGAAGATTCACAATTTCTAAATCACGTCTATAAACTCCAGAAAGATTTGTATGGACTCAAATAAGCACCAAGAGCATGGTATGATACACTATCCAAGTTTCTCATTGAGAAAGGCTTCACTCGCGGTAAAATCGGTACTACTCTTTTCATTGCCAAACATAATGATCATAAATTACTTATTCAAATTTATGTCGATGATATTATTTTTGGTTCTACTAATGAATTGTTATGCAAGTGCTTTGAGAAACTAATGAAGAGCAAGTTTGAGATGATCATGATGGGAGAACTCACATTTTTCCTCAGGCTTTAAATCAAGCAATTGAATGAAGGCATATTTATCAACCAAGCCAAGTACACAAAGGATCTAATTAAAAAGTTTGGACTTGAAAATTTTAAAGCATACGACACTCCAATGGCTACCGGCAACAAACTCGACAAAGATTTAAAAGTTAAAAAGGTTGATCAAACTTTCTACCGAGGTATGATTGGCTCACTCCTTTATCTTACTGCTAGTAGGCCCGATATAATGTTTAGTGTTTGTGTTTGCACTCGTTATCAATCTGACCCTAGAGAAGCGCACTTGATTGCTGTGAAATGTATTATATGATATCTCTCCGGTACTGTTAACCTTGGACTTTGGTACACCAAAGATTCTAATTTTAAATTTGTAGGTTACTCAGATGCGGATTATGCAGCGTGCACGATTGATAGGAAAAGCACAAGTGGCACTTGTCATTTCCTTGGATATCGACTTGTGTCATGGGCAAGTAAGAAACAAGCTGCAGTATCTGTCTCAACTACAGAAGAAGATTATATCGCTGCTGGAAGTTGTTGCTGTCAGACTCTATGGATGAAGCAGCAATTGGTGGACTATGACATCATTGAAGAAAATTGTCCCATCTACTGCGACAATACATCAAAATTTGCAGTTTCTGAAAATCCTGTCATGCACTCAAAGACCAAACACATAGACATCAAATATCACTTCCTCAAAGACCACGTCGAGAAAGGCAATATTCATTTGAAACGCGTGGGAACCGACTATCAAATCGCCGATATTCTTACAAAAGCACTAGATGCTAAAAGGTTCATCTTTTTTAGAGGTGAAATGGGTATGCTTGAACTTAGCTAAATCTTGTCCATATGATTAGTAAATACTAATGGTGTTGTGTTTACTTTAATAATATCCTAAGTTAGAAATGCCTCATGCGCCTGCGCAATTCAAGCGCACATGGTGTTGCGCATAAGGCAAATCATTTCTGAGTTTTCAAAGAAACTCGGCACATTATTGAGCTACGCATAAGTATCATGCGCATGCCACATGTACCTCAGGTAAGTTCTCTATCCATTAATTGCACCTAGGTCTTTGACTTGCTGAGTCAGCACATAATTCGCAAGGGTACTTGTGCAATTATTTTTTCCCTCGTCCTTATTTTTGAAATTTATTGGGAAATTACTCTTTTACCCCTGCGCACATCCCGTTTCATTTAATGCTAAAAGCATTGATTAACGCGCCATTAATGCTCATTGTGTGCCACTTATGAGGGAAGTGGAAAAGATTCTTTTTGGCCATTAATGCTGACACACGCGTGCGCCTAGGTCATTTCACGCGCGTTCCTCACTGGGCCACGTCATCTGCGCGTGCGCTCACTCGCCTGATTCACCAAACCTGTCAGCACTTCATGACATCATTATCCCTTTTTGATGATTAAAACCTTCTGAACCGCCGTCTCTCTCCTCACTCTGTTCTCTCTCTATCAGCTCTATTCTCTCTCTCTCTGACATTTCTTTCTCTGAAATCTTCCTACTTTTGATCCATTTTCGTGTAAGTTTTTCCTATATATTATCATGGCCCCTAAGAAAACATCATCCAAGAAACAAGAAGACCCTCAAATGGTAAGAATCTCAAATCTCTTTTTTTCGTTTTCCGTCATTTATGTTCTTCGAAGGTCAGTTTTTTCCCTTTCAAATTTCTCTATGATCCGTTGATCGTTTTTCAAATTATTTGATGTTGTATGTTCGTCTCACTTATATCTACTCATTTATGTAATTTGTTTTAAAATCAATGATCGTTTGATATGTTTTCTGGGATTTTCGAGTTTTTTAGTCTTTTCATGTTCTTGCTCATTTTTTATCAGATTCTGGGTGTATGATCTTGTTGTTGTTGTTATGGTTTACTTGTTTGTGTGTGATTTTTCATTTCGAACGTTTTGATATGCTTTTTATGAATTTTGGAACACTTTGACATTTTTGTGTTCTTTGTGTTCTTCATGTATTCCATACATGTTCTTCATGTTCTTAGTGAATAGTCATATATTGTGCCTTGACATGATCATTGATTCTGTTTATGCTTTTTGCGCCGTTTTTAGGTGTGTGATTTAAATTTATGTTTTTGGACATTTTTACCCTTTATACTTATGATATTTTATTCTAAGTATGGAGTCCAGTTCATGCGCCTGCGTTTATCGCTAATGCGCATGCGCTTCTCTCCATGCGCATGTCCAGATCTAATTTATAGCTTTTGTTTTGTGCAGAATTTAAATTACTTTATCCCTGGATGGGAAATTGATGAGGAAGATTTAAAGAAGGATGCGCTTGAGCGTTACATGATGGAGCTCATGGATAATTCTGGCATCCTGCCTCTCTTCACCAAAGGACAATCTTTAATTCTCCCTTCCTATATTGATGAATTCTTTAGCAACGCAGAAGAAGTCGAGCGCATTTTTGATGATTCCCCTGTTCAATGTCTGAAAAGTTCTATCCGCGGGGTTTCAGTCACAATCAACTATGCGCACATCCGTCAAACCATGGGGTTACCTGCGTGCAATAGAAAGAAGTTGTCTCAAGATACGCAAGATCGTGTTACGCAGAAACTGATCAAGATTCTTACTCTCGTTGGTCAGTATAACAACCATGATAGGAACGAATTTGGAGAGCTGATGTAACATCTGTGCACACTGATAGGAGACACCATCAACTGCAAGAATGGCAACAAGTCCACCTTCATCAGCAAGCAGTTGATGTGTTGCGCAGCTATCTACAAGTCCAAGAAGTTAAGTTGGGCTGAGATTATTTTCGACGAGTTAGTACGCTGTCTGCGTGTATATAAGAAGAAAGCTGCGGATCCCAAGAAACCACCCAAGTATAAAACGCACTGCAGAATCCTTACTGCGGTTTTTATGCGTTTTCCTTCACTGCGCAAGTTGGTGGACGCAGACCCATCATTGAAAGTTGATGTCACTTCTACGCGCACCTATACAAGTGTGTTCCTTCAGAATTTCAGACACGACCTCAACAACTTCGATTACTTCATATGCTGGTCTGCGGATCCCCTAGAGCCTTTTGAGGATATTCATCATGAAGATCAAGGATCTCCTCCAGTTTTTGACTCTGAGGAAGAATCATCATCCAGTTCAGACTCTGAAGATGAGTCAGTGTATGAACCTGTACTGAGCAAGGTTGGTGGCAAGGAGATGCTGCTGATGCGCCGCGCAAGAAGAAGAAGGCCAAGAAATCTTCTACTGCACCTGGTATTTCTATTCAAGAGCCTACTACGCCTGTCCCAAAGCGCAAGGCTATTGCTGAACCAGTGCCTCCAAATATAACCAAGAAGGCCAAAGTTGCTGCACCTGAGGAAAAGAAGAAGAAGACTGTTAAGGCATCGAGGACCTTACTTGATGAGTCTGATGATTTTTTTTTTAGGTAAAAGGAGACGGCACTCCCTAGATTTTATTAATGATAGAAAGAAAATACAAACGAGGTGGGGGACATGACGGCCATAACCACCTGAAAAAAGAAGCTAGGGGAGAGGCCTTACACAAGCTGTAAGGACCTCTACAAAAATAGGAGGGGAGGCTACCAAATAAAAGAACCAACCTATACTGATGAGTCTGATGATGAAATTCACAAAGATGATGATTATGTTGCTGCGCCCCCTCCTCCCGCGCCAGAGGAAGATATTTTTGAAGGTGCCACCAATGACCCTCTCATTAGCCCTTCCAAATCTACTCCTGTTGGTCCTTCAAAGGCTGTACCATCTCAGGGGAAGCCTCACAAGGAAACTTCCAGTGAGGATGAAATCCCTTTATCTGCAAAGAAGCGCAAGACTCAGCGCCGCCTGAAGAAGCGCACCACGAAGCGATCTATGCAAGACTTGTCTTATATTGAGTCTGACCCTCCGCGCACTGAAATGACCGCGCGTGAAATTACGAGGCAAGCAAGGCTAGCTGCCGTTGTGCAAAGGAAAGCTGCGCAGCAAGCCCAAACTATCTTTCTTGATAGTGAAGGCTTTGCTCAAACTGCGCCTGACCCTACAGTTGATCCAGATGCACCAATTGTTGAGGATGCTGCTGATTCTAGCTCTGAGGACTATGCCATACCTCTTTCTCCTATTCATGCGCAAGGTACTCCTACTCCTACTCCTACTCCTGCTGCTGCTGCTGCTATACCTGCGCACCCTACTGGTGCTTCTCAGACTTCTCAGCAAGTTATTCCCCCAGTTCCAGTTTCTTCAGATCCCTTCGGTTCTTCAACTGACATGCGCTAGATCTTGGTTGGCCATGCTTCAAACAATTCAAGCAAATCAATTTGCTGCGCAAACCCAACACTTTCAAGTGGTTACTGCGCAAACTAAAATTCAAGAACAACTGGATGCGCAGGCTGCAAGGCTTGATGCACAGGCCAGTTAGTTACAAGCAATTGATTGTGCCATTAAGGGGGAGAGTTCTATAACAAAGGCAACTTGTTCTGAAGCTGCTCCCTTCTGTCCATGGTTTGAATGACGCACTATGCACTTTGGCAAATACTTTGAATGATGTTTTTCAAGTTGAAACTGCCAAGGTTTTAAATGCATTTGAGAATTTTGCGCCAGTGGATTCCAGCTCCTCTTCCTCCCTTGATGCGCTTAAAATCATATGACCAACTGCCTTGTCTAGTTTGGTGATACCTTCAACGGGAAAATGAACCAGGCTATGCTAGATATACAAGCCAGTCAGAATATGGTTCAAGTGGAGTTTAACAAAGACATAGTGGATGCGCAGAAAGAAATTCAAGACTTGATTTCATCTACTCAGCAATCTCTATCAAATTAATTCGATGCGCTAGAAAATGCCTTCAATAGAGTTTCTAAAGACCTTCAGAAGGACAATGATTTGATGCGCAGTGGAATGAAGACATATGTCAATCAGGCTGTGGAATACAATGCCAAGTTTCAGCAATTGAAGATAGAGCTGATGAACAAGTTCACAAGTCTGCAGAACGAGTTAAGGGAAGCGCTCTCTAGAATTAACATAGATTAGAATTGTAATCTTTTACTGCGCATAGGTAATATCTTTTCTGATGCGCATTTTTTTTCTTTTGATTTTTCTTCCATGTAAAACTTGTATCCTGTAACTCTTATATTTCAAGTTTTAATGAGAAGAATGCATCATTGCGTTTTCACAAAACCTTGTTCAATTCAAACCATTCTTTTGTGGAACAATGAATGCATTAAACTTTAAGCGCATATTTATAACTGCTCATATTTCATTGCATGATGTTTAAACATTCAGTTTAAGCGCATACTTAAACTTAAACTCATAATATTTTGCATGCGCTGAATGATATTTCTTTCTTTCCCATATTGTAAGTTATACTTTTGGATAGACTAGAAATCTATAACACTGGCTAGTGTGTACATTAACTTGAGACATGATTTACCATTTACATTCTTATGGACATGTTTTTATCAAGTACAATGAATTGCCTTTGTTATAGTAGGTAATGTCATCAATCATTTAGGAGGAGATTGTTGGGTATGCTTATCTCTTAACCCTCCTATTTATGTTAGAATTGATTGATACCATCACCTAAGTATATTTTAAGGAATTTAGGACCCTATGTAAGAAGTTTTATAACTTCAATTTTTAGCTAAGTCCTCTTTGTATACTAGGCTTAGTGATTAGGGCTTATACTTTGAATTTGAGGTCTCATGTGCAAATGACTAAGTGTGATGCGCATGACTCCCATACGCAGCACCCATATGCGCAACTCAATGCGCATGACTACCATGCGCGTGCAATTTTCCTTAGTCAATTCTCTCATTTCTTGACCTCTTATTCTAGAAGCTTGGAAAGCGTCAAGACAAGCTACGCTTTTTGGAATGAGCCAAAGTGATGATGTGTACATACGAAAAAACAAGCACACTCAGCATACACGTAGATAGAGACTCGCCCCGGTTTGAAATTTCAAATGAAGACAGCTGTCATCCTTCTAGAAGAAGTTTTGAATTTTGTCTTCTTGCTCTATCTCCAATGGCTATAAAGGACACCTGCGCACCAATCACATTGTGGCAGCTCATTGTCCATGCTCAGAGCTCCAACGGCTAGCTTTTAAAACTCCACTATAAATAGCCTGCTAATCCTCATTTCCAAGTTGCTTGTGTTTTTGCTTTCAGAGAGAAACTTTGAAAATTTGACGATTGCTTGCTCATTTACAGAATTCTCAAGAACAACCTTCATACCTTCATACCTTACCAAGCTCAGATCCTAAAAGCCTTGTATCACCAGAATATCTTGTGCTCTTCATCTCATAGATTTATAGAGCCCAGATTTCTGACACACACACCTCTTGAAGTTCCGATCTCATCGATCATACTTCTAAAGATACACTAATTTTGTCTAGGATTTGTTCTTTCATAGATAATAGATCTTTGAGTTAGTTTTGTTCTCAATCATTGTAACTTGTAATACTCACTCATATTATAAGATCTCCATTAGAAATCCAAGACTAACCATCTTGGTAGAGGACGTAGATCTTTTCCCGATCGAACCTCTCCAAATAGCTTGTCTCGATATTCTGCTTTTCATTCTACATTTAATCTTTTCTGATATATTGCTTTGTTTGATCTTTGTAGATTATCTTTCACTGTTTGAATTGTGTTTGTGTGCTTTCTGCCTTAGTACCATTTTGCGCCTCTCTTTAAGCTAAACTTAGTGCGTGCGTTTTTACACTCCTGCGCATATACCTGCGCATCAGTGATTGCTTTAAGTTTCCGCTGTGTATTTCACACTCTTGTTGCGCGCTATAGTTAGCCAAAATTAGAGCTGTGCGCATTAGCCATTGATTTGCAAAAGGGTTTGAAAAGAATTTTAAAACGCTATTCACCCCCCCTCTAGCATTTTTCATACCCTTGTTTCCCCTTTGGGACCAATATTGTTCTTCCAAGATAAGGATATAAAGTCCCATTATATGATTAGCAATACAATAAAGAAATCATATTTAATGGAACACTTTCTTATTCAAAATAATAATTATCCGTAATATTTTAATGAAGAAACCAAATAATATTTCTACTTATGATAGGAACATAACACCATTTGTTCAAAAAAAATATGAACCTACTAGGTAAAGACACTTCACAAGTTCCTATGATTAATGTTGCAACCTTTGCATCATTATTTCCACATAGGTTAATCTTTACCCTTTTAAGTAGTCTTTCTATCTCTCAAGCCTTACACATTTAATAAAATATGAGATCCATATCTGGTATCCAATACCTAAGAACTTAGAAGTTGAATTTTAACATAAATACTTGAAGTGGTAGTCCTACTACCCTTCCTTTTGATCTTTTAATTCAAATTGTAATTTCTCCTATGGTCAATCATATTGCCATGGTAGCAATTACATCCTCAAGATTTTAGATTTAGCCATAAATATTTCCTTTTAGGTTTGACAACTCTTGTCATGCCTTTATCTTAAATCCTTGTCCTTATTAACCTTTAGAGTTTGAGAAGGTTTCAATTTGATATTAACACTTAGCATTTTAAACATCAAATGTCGCTTATGAATTAATATCAAATCCGTTTGTTAGTTCCAAACTAACTTGAGAACCAAGACATCTAAGGTAATTAATATGTCTCTCCATGTTCAAAACATGAGAACTTATTAATATACCTTTCAGCCATCGCATGAATGTTAGGCTCTAATCAATCCCAAACTTTTCTTGACTTCCTTGCTTGTAGGAACGCTTCCTACGTGATTGCTTATCACATAAGCAACAATGTGTTTCAGATACTTCTAAAGTTCTAAACATATGGTAGCAAGTCATAAGACAATTGACATCTATAGAATCATCCACATGTTTCTAATCAATGTCTTTGTCCATCCTTAAGGCATTAGGTTTCTTAGGAATAGGATTTATTAAGAATTCGTAACTTCCGTTCTTGCTTTAGAAAATTTTTTAAGCTCATGACTAAGTCAAGAAAGTTAATCTCATTCTCTTAAGTGGGGTCTATCGCAGTAATTAAACATGATTATAGTTTAAGACATTCTACAAAAATATGCAAATAAATATACACTTATATTTCATACCATTATCATTTTGAGATATATAATGTATTTCATAAATACTCCCACTAAATTATACACCTTCAAATACAATTTTTGTATAATATAATTTAAATGGGCTAAGATCCATATTTCACTTGATTTGTGAGTCTGCTTTGGCATGAACCTCAAAACCAAGCTATTTAGGTAGATAACTCCTTATCAATCACATCACATGTGACTCTTAGATCCTTTATAAGATTTGTGACATCTTATGTCTTACATGTTTTAATCCCATCTTATGCCTTAGGCCCATAAGCGTTATCATAGCCTAATTAAGTTTGACCACTTTAAATGTATAGACAACCTTTGCCTCATCTTACTTCTCAATGATAGAATGATGTGCCCTGCTTTGGCAGATAAACCACATCAAAATGATCAAGGTACTTCACAAGTGTTTAAATAGTGGATGACATAAAACTTAAAATTTGCAAGAAGATTCAAATAACACATAAATTCAAGCAATTAGCCTAAGTTACTTTATGTGATTTAATTCCGCTAGTTATAGGATTAATTCTGAAAAACTTTGAGATTACGCCAACCTTAAACTCCTTTAAGATTCTGATCTCAGTAACTGTCTGGACTTCTGAACTAAAATCTGTTTCTGGAAACACGGTTTCCAAAACCTGCCGTCTGAAACAAATCAGAATCAGTACTGCCCAAACCATTCGTACGGATGTTTCTGGCAGCTTCCAGATTCATCCGTATGGCTCTGTCAAGCAGGTCACAGAAACTCTGAACTCTTCAGAATTCTGGAACTGTATATTTCTAGATTTCAAGATTGAGATCTTTTCAGGAAACAGGGTTTCAGAAACTAGCCGTCTGAAACAGACTCAATCTTCAGATTCAAATTCTGCAACCAGTTTACAGAACAATTTGATTTACCAAACCATTCGTACGGATCATTTTGGTAGCTTCCAAACTATCCGTACGAATCCTTCAGTAGGATCCCAGATTTCCAGATTTTTCAGAAAACATCAAATTCGACTAATCCCAGATTCATGTTCAAGCATAATCAGTATTAGAAGACATGAATTACAGATTACGAATTTTAATCCATCTAATTCATATAATCAATAACCAATTTATTTCATATACAAATTAGATCAAGATTATCAATTAACATAATCCAATTAAAACATGATAATCTAAGCATGCGATCATACATATCAATCAAATTATTATTACACTCACATAATCCCATCATTAACTAGCATGCAAATTTTATATCTCATATAAAATCCCATCACATAAATTCATCTTATCATGATCATACCAATTAAATAATCACATTAAATAATTATATCATGATAATATTAAAATTATTGATCATCAACGGGGCTCTGATACCACTGTTGGTTTTCGTGCAATCATGCGCAGCGGAAGACATCACATGAAAAACCCAAAAGCCTAGATCCGTTATGTTCAATAATTCATAATATGAAGATGAAAGAAACTAACCCTTGTAGATCGAAATATAAAGCCTTGGATTTAGATGCTAAGAAAAGCATCCTCTACCGGTGATCCACACTTCGAACAGATTTAAGAACGATTCTTGAACTTGACTGTTTTTTTTTTTTTTTTTTGGCGAAAGGAGGGCGGTACCTCCCTAGGTTTTATTAATAGTAAATTCTTCTTCTTGACTGCTAAAAAACCCTTCTTCAAACTCCCTTGAATGAATATTATGGTTTGATAATTGAGAATAATCAAACCCTAATAACCTTTGAATAATGTGTATTTCTCTTTCACCAGAAACCTCTCTTTGATTTCTCAAATCAATGTGGAAGCATATGTTTTCGGCTGCTGAAAAACATCCATTATATCCAAGGAAGAAACCTAATCTCATTAGGAAATAGGTTTTTCTTGATCAGCAAGAAGTAACCTAAAACTGTTCCTGTTGGACAAACCATCCGTACAGATCAGTTTGGTGGCTCCTAAACCATCCATACGGATCCTCCAGTAGGATCCAATTTTTCTCGTTTTTTGTGTTATTCGATCTGTTCTGCGTGTGTGACCCAATAGGATTATACTAAGTTGGCAACAAGCCCTAACCGCTAAGATCTCGTAAATCATAACCGGACTCTAGCAAGCCATTATGATTACCCAATTAGTATAACTTTGAAGATCCAAAGTTTCCTATAGAACATATCACAATCCCATTGTCACGCGATATCATAATGGACTTAAGTCATGGTCAACGTCAACTTATATTTCCCAATGCTTTCTCGATCCCAAGTAGATTGATATAAGCAAATGACATTGATCACATCAATTCATTTGCATATGGCCATATACTTTTTTTTTTTTTTTTTTGACGAAAGGAGACGGTACTCCCTAAAATTTATTAAAAAAGAAAAAAGGTACAAACGAGGTGGGGGACATGACGGCCTTAACCACCTGGAAATAAAGACCTAGGGGGGAAGCCTTACACAATTTGTAAGGTCTTCTACAAAATAGGAAAGGGATTCTACCAAATAAAGCAAAAATTCTATACAAAAACCTGACCTAAAGCCTAATATTAGGATAAGAAATCTTATCAAAATAAAGTAAACTCTTGCACACCCGAGGACAAGAATCCAAAGACGGAAATTCAAAATCAGCTTGCTCATTTGCCGAATAATTTGCAAGAAAATCAGCTACCTTGTTGCCTTCTCTATAAACATGAGATACTTTAACGGTAAGCTCCTCCATAATTCTGAAAATGCCTTGAACAAAATACCAAATCTCCCAAGGGATCATATATTTCCGAAGAAGAATACAAGACATCACTTCCGAATCCACTTCGAGCCATACCGATTGGAATCCCATCAACCGAGCATGAATAATCCCATCAAGAGCAGCCCGAGCTTCAGCAACCATATTAGATGTATGCCCATAAAACTGAGAATAAGCAAAGATAAAAGACCCATCTTGGTTGCGAAAAACACCACCACCCGATGCAATACCAGGATTTCCTCGAGATGCTCCATCCGAATTAAGCTTTACTTGACCCAATGAAGGGGGTTTCCAAGAAACAAGATTAGAACAAACCAGCAACGGGGTAGCCATATGAATATGAAAGAATGAAATAATAGTAGAATCTGAGGATTGAGCACTAAACGAGATCTTATGGGCACGAAGAATATCATTTACTTGCAGCTGAATGTTACTCACCACTTTGTTAAAACTTGGAGAAGTGCCATCAAAACGACATTTGTTTCTATGCTTTCAAAGCTCCCAACAAATAAAACCTGGGAGAATATCTCCCAACCATAAAACCAATCTGCTAAGCCGAGGGTTTTTGCACTCATGCCATGCAATCAACCTTTGTGAGAGGGTAGATCCCGAGGTCTTAAAACCAATCATATTTCCAAAAAACAGCCACACTTTTGAAGCAATATCACCATGTAAAAGAATATGATGAATAGATTCAAAGGTTGGATTCTCACAACAATGACATTTAGAAACAAGAGAAATACCTTTTCGAGATATATTATCATCGGTAGGAAGGGCTGCCTTAAGAGCTTTCCAAAGGAAGACCGAAACTTTCAGGGGCAGAAATTTGTGCCAACACCAAGCAAAAACATTACTCCAAATTCGAGAAACTCTACACTCCCTCCAAGCCGAGGTAATGGAGAAATTCCCCAAAGAAGAGGGAGTCCAAAAAGCCTGATCTTGGCCGTCCACAATACGAATACCATGAGCCTGAAGTTCTAATAAGCATTGTTGCCCGAAAGTATCTCTAATGTAGTCTTCTCGAAGGATACCATCTTCAAACAATGAAAAAATCTGGTCACGGCGAGTATCAAGAAGAGGAACATCATGAGGCAACCATCGTTCTTTAATAGATATTTCTCCATTACCCACTCCCCATTTCAATCTATCCTCAACTAGATCCTTAGCTACAACCATACGCTTCCAAATATGGGAACAACTAGCTCTCAAAGTAGCATCCATGGGGTGAGAATCACGACAATACTTGGCTGCAAGAAATTGGGCCCAAAGAGAATCAGACGTACAGAATCTCCACCAAAGCTTCATGGAGAAAGCTAAGGCCATTTCCTCAAATTTTCGAAGCCCTAAACCCCCTTCTTAAATAGGCCAAAAAAACTCATTTCGAGAAACCCAGTGACACTTTTGACTCCCATCGGGACTGCTCCAAAAGAAATTAGCAATAAGACAGTTCATAGCTTGAATAACACCCTTCGGAGGATCAAGTAAAGAAATATAATAAATGGGAATAGCTTGAAGGCATGATTTAATCAGAACAAGTTTAGCTCCAGCCGAGAGCAATTTGCCTTGCCATGAATCCAGCCTATCACGAAGCTTTTGCATAACCGGATCAAATAAAGATTGCACCTTCCTTCCAATATAAAGGGGACACCCCAAATACACAATAGGCAAATGTTTCTTTTGAAATCCCGTAACTAGAGCAATGTAATTATCACGCTCAGCAATATCCCGCCCAGTTAAGAAACAAGATTTAGAAACACTAATGAGCTGGCCTGAAAAGTGCTGATAAGATGTCAAAAACTCCATATGCAACTCGAGAGAAGGGATACTCCCATTACAGAAAATAATAATATCATCTGTGTATGATAAATGGGAGATAAAGAGGACATTAATATGACC
This sequence comes from Campanula takesimana, assembly GCA_026119855.1. NCBI lineage: Eukaryota > Viridiplantae > Streptophyta > Magnoliopsida > Asterales > Campanulaceae > Campanula > Campanula takesimana. The sequence goes on from JAOWBW010000007.1 coordinate 1,688,268, forward strand.
AGTATGATATGCCACATGAGGGTGAAGAGTATGTAGATTATTAAGCCCACGACTCAAAACTTCAGCGGCAATAATAAAGAGGCTAGGAGAGATTGGATCTCCTTGGCGAAGACCACGAGACGAAGCAAAATAACCACTGGCTGAACCATTAATAAGCACTGAAAACCAGCAAGAATTAATACATCGAAATATCATGTCCAGCCATTCTTCCGCAAAACCAAACCTCCTCATAACCTTAATCAAAGCAAACCAAGCAAGCCTATCATAAGCCTTTGCCATGTCAAGTTTCAAGGCAACATTAGAACCAAAAACCTTCCTTTTAAGTGATTGGAAAGGTTCTTGGGCTAGAAGAACATTTTCATGAATCAACCGACCCTTCACAAATCCACATTGCTGCGGTGAAATAATACGGGGAAGCACATTTTGAAGCCTAGAGCATAAAATCTTGGTAATAATCTTGTTAGAAAAATTACACAAACTAATAGGCCTAAGCTGAGAAAAGGAAATAGGGGCAGCCACCTTTGGGATTGTGACAATAAGCGTACTAGTCCAACTACGAGGGAGATGAAAACCAGAAAAGAACTCAACAACCGCTTTATGTAAATCCATACAAATAATATCCCAGCATTTGTGATAGAATTCCCCCATAATACCATCCGGACCAGCTGCACTAGTACCACTCATGCTTAGAACAATAGAGTGCAGCTCGTCTAAAGAGGGGGGAGCAATAAGCATAGTGTTGTCCTCATTAGTGATTAAACGAGGAATTACTTCCAGCAAATCATCCGGGGGGTTTTCACAATCACCATTTAGCTGATCCGAGTAGAATCTAATAGCTTCATCATGAATATGATTTTGGCCCACAATCCAATTGCCATCTCTATTTGGATTCTATGAATATATAATTTCTGCCTTCTTTTCTTCACATAAGCATGAAAGAATCTAGTGTTATGATCCCCATCCTTAACCCAAGCCAAATTCGCGTTTTTGCATCCAAAACTCTTCCTCAATTTTAAGACGATAAGATAAGTTAGCTTGAGCAAGGTTAAGGGCTGCCCTATTCTCTTCACTTGGATCTTGCTCAAACAATAACTCTTTACCACATACATCATCCTCTGCATTTTTCACAAGTTGATCAACCCTCCCAAAAGTTGAACGATTCCAGATTTGCAAATCATGTTTGAGACGATTAAGCTTTTTGCCAAACTTAACCAAAGGCCTACCATAAATTCTGCCATTCCAAGACGAATTTACCAACGACTTGAAAGATTCATGCCGAGTCCACACATTAAGGAATCTGAAAACACCCCTATGAACCCCACCAACCAACCGAATATTAACCACTAAAGGAGAATGATCAGAACATGTCCTATTTAAATGATCTATAGAAGTCTGAGCAAAAACTTGCAGCCACTTTTCGTTGTAAAGAGCACGGTCCAGCCTTTGAAGGATATTCCACCATGTGTAGATATGCCCTCTATAACCACCATCAATCAAATTAGAAAGTTGAATCATATGAACAAATTCTGAAACTTTGGAGTCAACCACAAGCTTACCCCCAATCTTCTCGGATTGATCAATAATAGAATTAAAATCCCCCACAATCATCCATGCTTCATCCGTATTGCTCAAGTCAATGAAATAATCCCATAATATCCTTCTAATACACTTGCTACAACTAGCATGAACAAAAGACAATAAAATAGGAGTTGTCCAAAGAGGATGAGCAGCCCTAATGGTAATAACTTGATCATCATGAAAAAGAACATCACAATTAATACCATGACTCCAAAACAGCCAAATATTTCCCTTAACATTGGAAACACCTCCAAGACAACGAACTTTCTGAACATAAGAAGGAAGCATATTGGAATCCACCTTAGGCTCATAAATAGCACAAATGGAAACATCATGCATCCTTAAGAGCCTTTTAACCCGTCGAACCGAAGAAGAATTTCCAATACCACGAATATTCCAACTTAGAACACCAACCATTAAAAAAAAATTGTGGGAAGGAAAAGAGGAAGGGCTTTTAAGCCAAAGAATCAATGGTACTCCCATCACCCGGGGTAGTACCATCAGAAATAAAATCCCTACCTTGATGAGACACTTCATGAATATCAAAATCTGTAGTAACACGAGGAGCACGAGGTGAAAGCTGAAGATTATCTATCACCACATCACTAGGCTTCTTAGAAATTATAGAATCAACCACTTCCAATTCAGAATCAGATTCACACTTTTTATCTTCCAAATGAAAGTGTCCAGCATCAACATTAAGAGAGGCATCCGAGAGTGGTTGAGCACCCTCATTAACAACATTCTCAGAATAAACCTGTTCTTCTTCAAGGTCAATAGCCCCATCATCAACTATAACATTTTTCCCTTTAGAACTCACCTTAGAAGCAACCTGCTCCAAACCACTTGTAGTTTTTAAAGATGTAGGGGAAACAAAAGGAGCACCTCTCTTGGGTAAAAAACTAAAACCACTAGTAACCAAATAAGAAAAAATAGTTTTTGAACCATTTAGGGATGAGGGCTTAGAGGCCACAGATGCACCAACAACAGTTTTGGAGTGTATATGATTCAAATGCGTACCACTTACATTGGGCTTGGAAGCCTTAGAGAAATTACCTTGAGCACCATCGGCCTTGGATTGAACACCAGATTGAGCATCATTAACAACTTTATTAGGTTTAAATTTCTCCACATAAATCTGAGTTTGTTTAGAAGGTTGCCCCGCACTTTTCATCCTAACATTCCCATCATTTCCAGCATTATTATTGGGTTTAACTGAGGCATCCTTAATATTTTCCACATGCTTATTATCATTCTGCCTAGGATGAAGAAAGAAGCATGAAGAAGAATCATGTCCTAGCTTGTAGCAATGTTTGCAATAAGAAGGCAGATTTTGATACACCAAAGATTGATAAAAACTTGAAAACTCATCTCCACAATCAATAAACACTCGAGAAGGCAACTTTTTTAAGAGATCCACTTGAACCAAAACCCTAGCTTCACTAGGCCGAGACAGAATAGACGTAGCTTGATCAATGGCAAGAGGCTCTCCAAACATCTTAGCAATTGAAAATAGACAAACTTTATTAAACATATGAATTGGTAGCCCCGGAAGACTTACCCAAACTGGAAATAAAGGAGATTCCTTCTCTGGATGCCATGAAGGTGTCCAACGGAAAACTCTCATAGGAAAGCGTTCGAGGTGCCATGATTCTTTCGCCCATAACCTGTTGAAATCCCCCTCGTGAGTCAATCTGATCAGAATGTGTTTTGAATCAAGATGACCCAAAACAAAGTCAGCTTTCAGGCCAAACTTCAAGAAAAATTGACGAGTATTTTCCATGCTAGGTCGCCCATGTGAAAACTTCCCAATAAGAGTAAATCTGAACGGTTGTGCAAGTGAATTAATAATGTCCTTAGACAATTTCAACGCTGGTTCCCCCTTATGAATGGACAACGGAATCATTGATAATGAAGGAGAAGGAATTACAGCCTTTTCCTTAAGCAGGGAGGCAAAGGACTTCTTTGCCGTAGGTGAGGAGGGATCAATATTATCCTTAGTGTTAACGGAAAAGGGTTGAGAATTCGAAAAAGGAATCTGTCCAGAGTCCTTCGCAAAAGAGGAATCAGCGTGCACCGAATTAGGAAATGAGGCGCTAGGGTTTCCTTGGCTAGGAATCCCATTGGCGCAATGATTTCCCAATGCATTAGGATTGATCTGCACAAAAGGCGGGCTGGACTTACCAAGATTATCATTAGAAGTGGAAACAAAAGCCGAAGTAGCCATGGAAATCAGAAAATTCAAGGTTGACGGCAACCCTAATTAGGGTTACGGCAGAAAACAATAAGATGACTAGAGGAAAGAGAAGAGAGAAAAAGTCAAACGGTCAAGGGTAGCGTTTATAACCACCCGGTTAAGGGTAGCGTTTGAGTACGTCAAACATAATGTTCATCATGTGGAAGACCATGATAATATCAGGTCTAAGGATTCAAATGGTATGACTATTATGAGATTTAATTATGACATTTGACCGTGGAATAAATCTCATAACGGGTCTATCCAGTACATTGTTCTCCACAAGTACCCACAAGTTTAATCCGCATCCTATGCACCATAATCATCATATGATTATCCATTAAACTCATGCTACCTCTTCATAAGTGCTAGGGACAATGATTATTATAATAAACATGCAAAAAGATATAATAATCGGGTTTGTTATCTCTATAACAATGAAGCTATGATGTAACGCATAGGCTTTTCTCAAGGGCCTAGGGCATAATAACCAACACTAGGAGCTGTGCGGACTCAAAGAACAAAGTAACCCCACATGAAGCGAAGCCTCTCTTACTCCATTTGACAGTTAATGAGCCCTAGGGGATATTCTCAAGAAAGACATGTGGGACAATCTTCAAGCTTTACAAAAGGAATGTACCCCTGAAATTGGAAGAATCAATGTCAAAGAGATTCTCAAGAATGCTTGTTATGTACACCCGTGTTTGTCAATGATGGCGCCCTATGCTCGAGCTTGAAAGCCTCCCTCAATGAGGATGCAATTTACTTTACCCTTCCTAATAGTAGACAGAGCTACTCGACCCTAGAAAATTCATATGCAACATTGGAAGCTTTCCCAATCCCCTTGCAACCGAAGGTCTTTACAATCAATAATCTTTTGGGCTTCGGTGTTACAACAATGCAATAGCCTGAATGTGGAACGAACTTGCGACCTCACAGAACAAAACATATTCAAGGGTCTATTGGGGCTTTACATAAAAGGTTATTACATTCCACCATCTTGTGGCTGATTTGGAAGCAAAGGTAGAAGATAATGGAAATGATCTAATGTTAAGATCCAACATTAGATGTGGGTATAAAAATGGCTGGTAACAACATCTTTCGTGATGATTAGGAGATGTGGAGTCATTTGGAGGCATTAACTACATCGGTAGAGAGCATGGATGCAATGATGCATCAGTTGATTGATCTTAATCTTCGTGATGCAAGAGGGAGAAGAAGTCGACATAGTTCTAATTCTGACGATTCAAGAAGTCCACCAAGACATCGTGCTACATATGATGATGATCGTGGGTTGAAGTTAGATGCTCCAGAATTTCAAGGTGATTTGGATCCCAAGACATTTCTTGATTGGCTAAGGCAGATTGAGCGTGTTTTTTACTACAAAGATTTCGATGAACACAAGAAGTTTAAAGTGGCAACCGTCAAGTTGACAAAGTATGCTTCTTTGTGGTATGAGAATTTGAAGAATTAGAGGAGACGTGAGGGTAAGAGCAGAATTGATACTTGGGAGAAGTTGAAGAAACATCTCAAGAAGCGGTTTTTACCAAGGGATTTTGAGCAGGAGCAATACTTAAAACTCACTTTCTTGTAGCAAATAAACCTTACTCAAAAGGTGTAAGTTCACCCTTATTCAAATTTTGATGATGTTTTCAAGTTGGCTATCAAATTTGAGAAACAAGAGAATAGAAAGAAGTCTACCACGGTACATTAATATAGTAAAATCTATAACAGCCCTTTGAAGCCAAGTGCCGCATCTACTTCGAAGGAGGTCAAGAAGGAAGAGCCAAAGGAGAAGGGTAAGGCTATTTTAGAGCCTAAATTCAGGAGGTGTTATAAGTGTTGAGGTTATGGTCACATTGCAAATGAGTGCCCTCAAAAGCACATACTCACTTTGCAAGATCTTGATCTATTGGGGGTATAGCCAATTGCACTAATAAAATATAGGTGTTTTGGAAAAATGGTTTTGATTGTCTTGTTTGTGGCGACCCCGACCCCGCGGGCCGGGAGCTCGCCAGCCGGACGTCGACTTAACCAATAAACTCTAAAATACTTAAGATAAAATTTTCATTTTATACCCAAAAGATTTTAACACAAGGTTTGGGAAATCCAAGTTTAACATCATAAAACGACTAGTGTAGCTCCACAAGCTCACACTCAGAATACAAAATATTACAAATCTTAATGACGTCATTGTTGGTACAACTATCCCCAAGAAGGTTACAGATTTATATAATGCAAACCGAACAATAATAACATGCCCAAATATCTCAACCTCTCGACGTCCTCCTCGATCCGCAAATCCTAATCCTTTCCTCCTGGGGGGTGTTAAGGAAAAAAACATTGAAAGAAAACGGGGTGAGATAAAATCTCAGTAAGTTACTAATGAAACTACATGACATGCTAAGATGCAATAAGCAATAAACAATAATAAATATCACTTAGCACATAGCATTTATCAGTTAACAGATAGCAGCGGAAATAAACAAGTAACAAAGGATATTAGCCAAGGTTTCCCCACTGGTAGAACCAAATAAAGGTCGCTGCGCAGCTTCCATAATCAACCCGATCAACATCTTCATAGTCGCATAAAAGCTGAAGAGAAAACCCCCGGTACCGGAACCAATAACAAAGTACGTGCCACAAAGAGCGGGAGTCATGCCACAAAGTCATGCTCCAAAACGCCTAGCTAGAATACTCACAAAAGGAGCTAGCTCATCCTATCCAAGGCCAATCTGGATGAGGAAAGAAGGACCAATGGGCGATGCTATACTGTACTTGGCTTGTGCCATTATAGCATTATCCATTGCCTGACTCGATACACAATTAACCAGCTGGACTTTCAAGTAAAGGCTAAGTAATGAAATACTAGCACGATAAACAACTAATGATTCCAAAGTAGGGAACCATTCCAAACAAATCACCAAAACGGTGCATCAATCCAACAATACATCAAAAAGATGTTTCAACAACCCCAAACCACTTTTTATCGAATTCCATAACACAATCGATCACAAAGGGATCATTCTCTAACACTAAAGTGTTCCACAACATTAACTTAAGTCAACTAGGGTGATACTTCGAGCCTAGATCGGGCTTGGACCTTAAAACAATTCAAAAACAAAGATATTCAGAACAGCTGGTATGGGCGGTCGCCCAAAACCACCATGGGCGGTCGCCCAAAACCAATACCAGAACACCAGACCAACTGATGACCTGGGCGGTCGCCCAACCCAATAGTGGGCGGTCGCCCAAAACCAAGCTTCAAAAACCAATCAAACTGATGACCTGGGCGGTCGCCCAAGCCAAAAGTGGGCGGTCGCCCACAACCCCTATTCTGCCGGAATTCGGCAAGGATGAACTGGGTTCTTCCAATTTCTTACCCAAAACCAATTTTCTCACAAAGCAACACTCCCAAATTGATCCCCAAAGTACCCAAACAACAACTAACCAAAAAGGGGACCTTAACAACACCATTTATCAACCAAAACCAAGATCAAATCCCAACATTCATCAAAATCACCATTTCTAACCAAAAACCAAAATAAATTCCACATAAATCCCAAACTCAATCAAACATCAAATATATCAACTAAAGTATTATATAAACATGAAATGAACACTTTAGCATAAAAATGGGGGAAAAGCAACTTACCCGGATTTTCTCAAAGTTGACGGAATTTGAATATTCTTAGCTCCCTACGATCCTACCGACGATCTAAACATTTTTCGTAATATGAGAAATGAGAGATAGTGGGATGAAGATGACTAAAAAGAAGAGAGAAGGAGGAGAAGAAACTCACCTTTCTTTGGTAATGGGAGAGAGAGAGAGATGTGCAGTGTGTGAGGTGAGGAAGAGTGAGGGAGAAGGGGAAGTAGGGAGGGAGTAGGAGAATGATTTTAAAACTTACACTTAGGGCCCCTCCCCTACTACACACCAATTCTTATACTCCCCACTAACAATTAAGACCCAACTATTCTACACTAGCACAAATAACAAATTAAATGTTAGTCATAAAACATTAACCCACAAAATGCACACAACATTTTTTTTAAATAAATAAATAACTTAAATGAATAAATAAACCATAAATAAATAATTAAATAATTATCACTAAGAAAAATAAAGGCAGGTTTTCGGGTCGTTACAGTCTACCCTCTTTAAAAAGAATTCGCCCGCGAATTCACTTATCAAAATCATAACGCATAGTCATATCGAGGCTACAAAATATCGATTCTCATCTAGCACTCAAAACCCCAATCAAGAACCTATTAGACAATTCAGACATAGTCTCCATGATTCAATTAACCCTTAAATCATCAACATTCATAAGTTTTATTTTTCATTATCCCAATAGTATTTGGAATCAACTCCACTACTAAACTTATCTTCCTTAGGTAATAAAACATAATACAATCGTAGTCTTGGTATTTCTTAACCCACTTGCACTAACTCATTTTTATCCTTTAGAAGAACATAATTATCCAACATTGGTAACCCATTATCATCATTTCTAAACTTGTCCCATAACAACAAACTATAATTTGAAGGCGATATCACTAAAATTTCAATCAATAATTAGTCATAGATAGCTCTATTTATTAACCCGAATTTTAGAAACACTTACCCGAAGGATCAATTAGCCACGGACACGATAGTTCTGCCACTTCCCGAATTCTCAATTGTCCATTCTACCATCATATGGTAACCTTAAATAATGTTTACAACATAACAACCTCTCGCACTTAACTTCCTTCAATCATTATCTCCACTACTAATTAAAATACATCCTCAAAATCGAAGAACCCTAATTTCTCCTAAACATAATTCTCGAGATACTACAAGTTTGCCTTAGTCATAACCTTCATTACACTGTCAAGATACTCCCATTGTAAGCCGTATACTCAGTCTTACTTCCCAGAAATTCTAAACATTGAACTATCCTGAGCTTAATCAGCTTCTTAAAATATGACAAGCTAAGAAATTTTTCGTCCCCATGGTATTCACCAAAGTGGCTATATCTCCAAGGATTTCCATTATAGTTCCTTCACCTTAGATGGCACCTTAAACTAGAGGTACAACGTAAGCTCAAAATTTTATACAAAATGTTTACTTAAATCCACGCTATAATTTCATCATCACATTACTTCAACTCTTTGAAAGCCTAAAACAATTACAAATACTCAGTAATCCATAAAACAATCCACATTTTATCTCCAAGGCTTTCCTCTAACTCTCTCTTTAAATTGATAATCCGCTTACACACTCTAAAGAGATTTATCAAATCCTAAATCTTCAATGGCTAACCCACCTCAGTCTTTCATGTCTACATTTATGATGTCAATGATACTTAGGCTCAATAGTACTACCATCATAACAACCCAATTGGCTAGCCACATTCTAACTGACCCAATATCAAATCATAGTATTCCTTAATATGCCCAAGCATTGATACCCAATTTTCTTCACATACTCTTAATCCAAATCGAGGAACGACACCAAGGAGGATTTAGAACCCTAGAACGACCATTTAACCAAAACTCAAAATTCAGAATGCCTTTAATATAGATCGGGAAATTATTACTCTCCCAAAATGTGCTTAGTCCTCTCGAACTTAACGCGCTTACCACCATTAATGATTATAACTTCCACAATCTACTCATCACTCATACAAATCATGTATTCCCTCATAATAACCAATTCCGATGCAATCACGTAGATGTGCTAGAAGTAAACAAAAATCTCCTACCAAGAAATCCTCAGTTGAATCCTCAATTCTTACAACCCAATCGATACAATATGGATATTGATCTAATTATCAGTACTACAACTTTGCACCATAACAACACAATGTAATCCAAGCTTTTCCCAAACACTAGGTACTTTTCAGAAGAAAAAAATAGAAATCTTATAAATGATAAATACATCCAACAACTTGGCATAGACATCCATTGTCCCCCATCGAAGCAAAATTGCCAGATTCCAAATAAGAAAAGATATGCTTAACTTTACACAAAGGAACAGTCTCAAAACAATTTTAGGCAAAAGGGAAGAGAGGATATAACAATTTTCCTACAACAATCTACTAAAGCATGACATTTCCCTTCTCAAAGTAACATTAAAAATCTTATAATAGCAATATGACAAATTTAGCAGGTAAGTTATATCTACCTTTAAGCACAACATGAGCACATAAGACTCCATCAGATATCCTACACTCCTCCATAGGAGTAGACACTGACAACACATAAGTCAAAGACTCAGGAGAAATAGATGCAACTAAATTCACATAAACATGAGAATGCGATGATCCTAAAATGCACGCGCTCACTCTCTCGACGCAAAATAATACCTCCTGAAATTGCTCAATACCTGACGAGTGCTGGTTGATCACAAATACCCTACCCTGAACCTTTAGGGTTTCCCGAAGCATCTCTCTTCTGACCTAGTGCAATACCAGCGCCACTCCCGGGTGGTTGATGTCTGCCTCTAGGACAATCTCTCGTAAAGTGCCCAAACCGACCACAATTAACACATTTCCCTTGCTTTTTCCAACACTTGTCTTCTGAGTGTCCTTCCCTCTGATAATAGCCACAGATCTTCCCATTTCGTGTCCCCCTATTAGAACCTTGATTTCCTACTGTTGGTTGTCCTTGAAGTTGCCTTCTGAATAGAGTCTGCACTCCAGAATTACCTCTGTCATCCGAATATCGCTGCGGTTGAGCCCTATTTTGCCCTCCTTGCTTCCCCGGGTTAACCATCTCAGTCTTCCTCTTGTGTCCCCCGATGTCTTGCTCTATCAAATATGCACGGTCCACTGCATCCTGAAAAGGTTGAATTCTTTGGCCTATAAGTTGAGTCCTAATAGCTGTCTTCAAACCCCTGATCAATCTCGCCGCTTTCTGATCCTCGGTCCGCACAAGGTAGTCACAATGCCTTGCTAATTCCGTGAACTTAGCTGAGTACTGTGCTACTGAAATCATGCCTTGATCCAAGCTGAGGAACTCGATCTCTTTCCGGTTTTGTTCCACTAGAGAGATAAAATGATCCTTGAATTTCCTCACGAACCACTCCCAAGGATATGGTACAAGAGTCGCATCCCAACTGGTCTTCAGTGCCTTCCACCAATGTTCCGTAGCCCCCATGAGCTTATAAGCTGCGAACAGAACCCTATCCTCATCAGTGCAACCAAAGACGTTGTAGATTTTCTCCATCGATTCTATCCATAGCTCGGCCTTCTTCACATCAGGCTCACCGTCGTACTCACTTGGTTTCAACTTCAAGAACTGCTCCAACCCATATCTCGGAGGTGCTACATGTTCCTCTCTCGGCCCTTGGTCATGAATTGCTTTTACGGCCGCTTCAAACCTACCCTGAAACATTGCACGGTTTTCTTCCAGTAGACCATTAAGATTCTGAGTCCCACTGATGCCTTCACCAGCTCTTCTTCTAGCCATAACAAACAAATACCTACATAAAATACTCATCATTACTCACTCCGAACCCATCTACCCTCCTAGGTCAGTCTAGTTGACCTATACTTATACATAGAGCTAAACCATAGCTCTGATACCAACTGTGGCGACCCCGACCCCGCGGGCCGGGAGCTCGCCAGCCGGACGTCGACTTAACCAATAAACTCTAAAATACTTAAGATAAAATTTTCATTTTATACCCAAAAGATTTTAACACAAGGTTTGGGAAATCCAAGTTTAACATCATAAAACGACTAGTGTAGCTCCACAAGCTCACACTCAGAATACAAAATATTACAAATCTTAATGACGTCATTGTTGGTACAACTATCCCCAAGAAGGTTACACATTTATATAATGCAAACCGAACAATAATAACCTGCCCAAATATCTCAACCTCTCGACGTCCTCCTCGATCCGTAAATCCTAATCCTTTCCTCCTGGGGGGGTTAAGGAAAACAACATTGAAAGAAAACGGGGTGAGATAAAATCTCAGTAAGTTACTAATGCAACTACATGACATGCTAAGATGCAATAAGCAATAAACAATAATAAATATCACTTAGCACATAGCATTTATCAGTTAACAGATAGCAGCGGAAATAAACAAGTAACAAAGGATATTAGCCAAGGTTTCCCCAGTGGTAGAACCAAATAAAGGTCGCTGCGCAGCTTCCATAATCAACCCGATCAACATCTTCATAGTCGCATAAAAGCTAAAGAGAAAACCCCCGGTACCGGAACCAATAACAAAGTACGTGCCACAAAGAGCGGGAGTCATGCTCCAAAACGCCTAGCTAGAATACTCACAAAAGGAGCTAGCTCATCCCATCCAAGGCCAATCTGGATGAGGAAAGAACGACCAATGGGCGATGCTATACTGGACTTGGCTTGTGCCATTATAGCATTATCCATTGCCTGACTCGATACACAATTAATCAGCTGGACTTTCAAGTAAAGGCTAAGTAATGAAATACTAGCATGATAAACAACTAATGATTCCAAAGTAGGGAACCATTCCAAACAAATCACCAAAACGGTGCATCAATCCAACAATACATCAAAAAGATGTTTCAACAACCCCAAACCACTTTTTATCGAATTCCATAACACAATCGATCACAAAGGGATCATTCTCTAACACTAAAGTGTTCCACAACATTAACTTAAGTCAACTAGGGTGATACTTCGAGCCTAGATCGGGCTTGGACCTTAAAACATTTCAAAAACAAAGATACTCAGAACAGCTGGTATGGGCAGTCGCCCAAAACCAATACCAGAACACCAGACCAACTGATGACCCGGGCGGTCGCCCAACCCAATAGTGGGCGGTCGCCCAAAACTAAGCTTCAAAAACCAATCAAACTGATGACCTGGGCGGTCGCCCAAGCCAAAAGTGGGCGGTCGCCCACAACCCCTGTTCTGCCGGAATTCGGCAAGGATGAACTGGGTTCTTCCAATTTCTTACCTAAAACCAATTTTCTCACAAAGCAACACTCCCAAATTGATCCCCAAAGTACCCAAACAACAACTAACCAAAAAGGGGACCTTAACAACACCATTTATCAACCAAAACCAAGATCAAATCCCAGCATTCATCAAAATCACCATTTCTAACCAAAAACCAAAATAAATTCCACATAAATCCCAAACTCAATCAAACATCAAATATATCAACTAAAGTATTATGTAAATATGAAATGAACACTTTAGCATAAAAATGGGGGAAAAGCAACTTACCCGGATTTTCTCAAAGTTGACGGAATTTGAATATTCTTAGCTCCCTACGATCCTACCGACGATCTAAACATTTTTCGTAATATGAGAAATGAGAGATAGTGGGATGAAGATGACTAAAAAGAAGAGAGAAGGAGGAGAAGAAACTCACCTTTCTTTGGCAATGGAAGAGAGAGAGAGAGATGTGCAGTGTGTGAGGTGAGGAAGAGTGAGGGAGAAGGGGAAGTAGGGAGGGAGTAGAAGAATGATTTTAAAACTTACACTTAGGGCCCCTCTGTTGGAATAGAGGACCAACCGGGACTAGACTTCGGAGCAAAAAGGAAGAAAAACGTCGGAGGGACTGTTGTTCTGGGCGGCCGCCCAAGGTGATGGTGGGCGACCGCCCACTTAATCAGACAGTTCAATCCGGAGAGCAGTTTTATGGGCGACCGCCCAGGACCAAAGTGGGCGACCGCCCACTTGTCGGGAGAGGCAAAAACTGGTTCGGATTTTAGGCCAATTTTCGGGTTCCTTTGTCCATCTAGGGTTAGGTTTGTATTCCTGGGCACATATTTAAGTAAAGTTCCGCCCCTAAACTTATTGTAACTCAGATCTAACATATTATAGTGCAAGATCCTGGCTTGGTAGTGCCCCCAGACGTAGTCAAACATATTGACGAACTGGGTAAACAATTTCTGTGTTTTTTCTTGCTTTGATTTCTTGTGCTTTGTTTGTGTGTTTTATTGTTCTTGTGATTTGCTTGGGTAGTGGAGGGCCAAATCCACAACAACTGGTATCAAGAGCTCTGGTTCGAGATCAGGGTTAATCGTAAGATTGGTTTATCAAGCGATTGGGTGTTGTCAAGCAATCAAGAATGGGCAAGGACAAACAAGCGGTGGAGAAATTTGATGGTTCTGACTACGGTTTTTGGAGGATGCAAATAGAGGATCTTTTGTACAACAAAGATCTCTATAAGCCTCTAAAGGGTGTCAAACCGGAAGGAGAAAAGCAAGAAGATTGGGATCTCATGGATCGGAAGGCCCTAGGGGTGGTTAGATCTACTTTGTCAAAGTGGATCGCGAAGACTACCAAGAAGGCAAAAACCACCAAAGAGCTATTGGATTATCTTACTGAGAGATTTGAAACTCCATCTGCTGCAAACAAGGTTGATTTGATACGCAAGATGGGTAGTCTCAAGATGCAAGAGGGAGGATCCTTGGCTAAACACATCGATGAGTTTATGGATGTTATAGACTCATTGACTGCGTTGGATATTACGTTTGATGATGAGGTTCATGCGTGCTTATTGCTAGCGTCTTTACCAGGAAGTTGGAGCGGGACGGTGACAGCGATCAATGCTTCAGCGGGTAAGAACAAGTTGAAGTATGATGATGTTAAAGATTTCTTGTTGGGCGAGGAAAATCGTTTGAAGAAGTTGGGGACATCGTCTACTTCGGGATCGGCCTTAGCTACTACTAGCAGGGGAAGGCCGGGTACTAGCAATAAGGGGAGAACTGAATCAAGGGAAAACGTAGTGGGTGGTAAGGGCAAGGCCGTGGAGATCAGAGATAAACCAAGGGTTGCGAAAGGATCGGTGCAGTGTTATCATTGCAAGGAGTTAGGACACTACAAGAAGGATTGTCCCAATCGTGGGGGCAATTCAGTGAATGTGACAGTCGAAGGTGATGATGTACTGGTTCTGAGTGTTAGTAGTGCACTAGAATCATGGGTGCTGGATTCGGGGGCATCATTCCACTCTTGCGGGCATGCAGAAGAGATGGAGAACTATACTTCCGGTGATTTCGGTAAGGTCTATCTGGCGGATGGCGAGCCTTTGGAAATCAAGGGGAAGGGGGATGTCAGAATAGGAGCATCGGACGGGAAGGTCTTACATCTGAACGGGGTCAGGCACATTCCGGGTTTGAAAAAGAACCTATTATCAGTTGGGCAGTTGGACGAAGAAGGTTACAAGGTAACATTCGGCTGCAGGAACTGGGTTATTACCAAGGAGGATTCTGAGATCGCTCGGGGTAATAAGGAGGGGACACTGTATTTGGCGAATAACACCAAGGATAGTATCGCGGTGGCGTCAGCCAAGGGTGATACTGATTTGTGGCACTGTCGATTGGGTCACATGAGTGAGAAGGGGATGAAGATACTTTGTTCAAAGGGACTACTACCGGGTTTGAAGACAGTCGACGTGGGGATCTGCGAAGATTGTGTGTTTGGCAAACAGGCGAGAAGTAATTTCTCGAGGACAGGTAGGGCTTTGAGGGAAGCAAAGTTAGAACTGGTTCACACGGATTTATGGGGACCATCTCCGGTAACTTCTCTGGGTGGTGCGTCATATTACATGACCTTCATTGATGATTCAACAAGGAAGGTCTGGGTTTATTTCTTGAAACACAAAGATGAGGCATTCGAGGTGTTTAAGAAATGGAGGGCCTTGGTGGAGAATCAGACGGGACTTAAGCTTAAGTGCTTGAGGTCAGATAACGGAGGGGAGTATGAGCTCGGGGAGTTCAAGGAATATTGTACAGCGAATGGCATTCGCATGGAGAAGACTCCAAAGGGCACACCACAACACAACGGGGTTGCAGAGAGGATGAACAGGACATTGAACGAGCGGGCTAGAAGTATGAGGTTGAAGTGTGGACTTCCGAAGACGTTTTGGGCATATGCAGTTCACACGGCGGCTTTCTTGATCAATAGGGGACCATCGGTACCATTGGGGAATGGAATTCCAGAGGAAGCATGGAGTGGCAAGCAGGTAAATCTGTCTTTTCTTCGCATATTTGGCTGCGTTTCATATGTTCATATTGATTCTGCTGATAGAACTAAGTTAGATGCAAAATCTGTAAAATGTACGTTTATTGGGTCTGGTGGGGATGACTTCGGGTATAAGTTTTGGGATGACCAAAACCATAAAATTATTCGTAGTCAAGATGTGGTATTCAATGAACAGGTATTGTACAAAGACAGAAAGGGGGCATCAGATGATATTAGTTTGGAACCGGATGTTGTAGAGGTGGATATTCCAGACTCAGGTGGGAGCAGGACGGTTCATGATGACCATGGTCAGGGGGTCACTGAAGATGAACCACATACTCCGGAACCGGATATTCCGCTGCGTAGATCCAGCAGGTTGCGTGGATCACCTGACAGGTATACTCCTTCAAATTACTATTTGTTGTTGACAGATAGTGGGGAACCAGAATGTTATGCGGAGGCTGTTCGTAGTTCACTTTGTGATAAGTGGAAAGCTGCGATGGATGATGAGATGGACTCATTGAAAGCCAACAAAACTTGGGAGTTGATTAGACTGCCTAAGGGGAAGAAGGCATTGCATAACAAGTGGGTTTACCGGATCAAGGAGGAGGCAAACGGCAGTAAACGTTACAAGGCAAGGTTGGTTGTAAAGGGCTTTCAGCAAAAGTACGGTATTGACTACACCGAGGTATTCACTCCTGTTGTGAAGATGACCACTATCAGAATGGTTCTGGGGCTAGTAGTGGCGAATAACTTGTTGCTGGAACAAATGGATGTAAAGACGGCCTTCCTTCATGGGGATTTGGAGGAAGAAATTTACATGAGACAACCAGAGGGATATTTGTCTAAGGGTAACGAGGAACTGGTTTGCAGGTTGACTAAGAGCTTGTATGGCCTTAAACAAGCTCCTAGGCAGTGGTACAGGAAGTTTGATGGATTCATGCATGACATTAAATTTGTCAGATGTGAGGCGGATCATTGTTGCTACTTCAAGAACACGGACAATGGGTATATAATCTTGCTGTTATATGTGGATGACATGCTAATAGCGGGCTCTAGCAGTAGAGAGGTAAACAGATTGAAGGCTCAGTTGTCAGAACGGTTCGAGATGAAGGATTTGGGGAGGCCAAAAAAATCTTGGGCATGCGGATTGACCGGAATAGGGAGTTGGGTAAGTTGGTTCTTTCACAAGCAGAATACGTTGAGAAAGTCTTGACAAGGTTTTGCATGGAAGAGGCGAAGCCAACAGGGACACCATTGGGTATGCATTTCAAGCTATCCGAGAAGGACTCACCTAAGGGCAAGGAGGAGCGTGACCAGATGGAGAAGACTCCATATGCTTCGGCAGTGGGGAGTATAATGTATGCAATGGTGTGTACAAGGCCGGATATTGCACATGCGGTGGGAGTAGTCAGCCGGTACATGGGCAATCCAGGGAAGCAACATTGGGAAGCGGTTAAATGGATCCTGCGTTACTTAAAGGGTACTGCTGGTAAGGCTCTATGTTTCTCAAGCAAGGAGGTCGTGTTAGCGGGTTATGTGGATGCGGATTTGGCATCAAGCGATCTTGATAAGAGGAGAAGTACTACGGGTTATGTTTTCACATTGGGTGGTACGGCTATCTCCTGGGCTTCTAAATTGCAGAAGATCGTGGCTCAGTCGACTGCGGAAGCAGAATATGTGGCAGTGACAGAGGCAAGCAAAGAGATGGTATGGTTGCAGAACTTCTTGGGTGAACTTGGGAAGACGCGAAGTGGTAATGCTCTCTACAGTGACAGTCAGAGTGCAATACATTTGGCTAGGAATCCAGCGTTTCATTCTAGGACGAAGCACATTGAGCTGAGGTTTCACTACATCAGGCATCTCTTGGAGAGGAAGATCTTAAGGCTGGAGAAGATTTTGGGATCGGAGAACCCGGCTGACATGTTGACCAAGGTGGTAAACCTTGAAAAGTTGAAGCTATGCATAGCTTCAATTGGGCTTGGAGAATAAGAGAGGAGGAAGGCACTACCATGATCGAGGTGAGCACTAGGACGACACCAAAGATGAGTTGAAGAACGGATACGGGGCTTGTATGCGCGGTTGATCTCTAGGTGGGAGATTGTTGGAATAGAGGACCAACCGGGACTAGACTTCGGAGCAAAAAGGAAGAAAAACGTCGGAGGGACTGTTGTTCTGGGCGGCCGCCCAAGGTGATGGTGGGCGACCGCCCACTTAATCAGACAGTTCAATCCGGAGAGCAGTTTTATGGGCGACCGCCCAGGACCAAAGTGGGTGACCGCCCACTTGTCGGGAGAGGCAAAAACTGGTTCGGATTTTAGGCCAATTTTCGGGTTCCTTTGTCCATCTAGGGTTAGGTTTGTATTCCTGGGCACATATTTAAGTAAAGTTCCGCCCCTAAACTTATTGTAACTCAGATCTAACATATTATAGTGCAAGATCCTGGCTTGGTAGTGCCCCCAGACGTAGTCAAACATATTGACGAACTGGGTAAACAATTTCTGTGTTTTTTCTTGCTTTGATTTCTTGTGCTTTGTTTGTGTACTTTTATTGTTCTTGTGATTTTCTTGGGTAGTGGAGGGCCAAATCCACAACACCCTCCCCTACTAGACACCAATTCTTATACTCCCCACTAACAATTAAGACCCAACTATTCTACACTAGCACAAATAACAAATTAAATGTTAGTCATAAAACATTAACCCACAAAATGCACACAACATTTTTTTTAAAATAAATAAATAACTTAAATGAATAAATAAACCATAAATAAATAATTAAATAATTATCACTAAGAAAAATAAAGGCAGGTTTTCGGGTCGTTACATTGTTATTCATGATTCTGGGCAAGAACTAACTCTTCAGGTCACTCATTCCTTATGGAATTCTCCTGTTTATTTAACCGTGGTTTATGCTAGCTGCGATCGTTATGAAAGGAGGCTTTTATGGGATACTCTTTTGAATATGGATGTGGGGGACAATCCGTGGTTTATTGTTGGGGACTTTAATTGTGTTCTTGAGCAGTCAGAGAAGATGGGTGGTAGGCCTATTAAAGAAAAAGTTGTTGAAGAATTTTCAGACACGGTTCAGGTTCTTGGTCTTATTGATGCGGGTTATCGTGGTAATGGCTTCACTTGGGTGGATAAACCTCGTGGTCACCCTACCATTTTCCAAAGGCTGGATAGGGCTTTTTATAATACTCATTGGTTGGCAAAGTTCCATACCACTAGTGTCACTCATTTAAATAGAACTTGCTCGAACCATTCTCCCCTTGTGATTCAAGTTCATACTGAGGCTGATATCATTCGAGGAAGCTTTCGTTTTTTGAATGTGTGGCTGAAGCATCCTAAATTTCATTCTCTTGTAGCAGACTCGTGGAAAGAATATATGGATGGTAGACCGATGGTTTGTTTTGCAAAAAATCTTTCTCGATTAAAGAAGGTTATTTCGGGCTGGAATAAAGAAAGCTTTGGGCGGATTGATCAACAAATAAAAATGGCTGAAGACAATGTTACTCGATGTGAGTTGGTGAGTCAGGATGACCCATCGGATGAGCACACTATTGCATTGAACTTGGCTAAGGTTGATTTGCTGGGGAAATTAAAAATGGAGGAAGCTTTTTGGTGTCAAAAAGCCAATATTTCTTGGCTCAAAGATGGTGATAAGAATACTAAGTTTTTTCACTCTTATGTTAGGAAAAAGAGCCAAAAGCTTTTCATTCATCGAATTAGGGATTCCAATGGGAGGTGGATTCATTCAAAGGAGGATATTAAGAAGGAAGCGGTGGATTTTTTTCATACCAGTTGCAAAAGTCTCATGATAATCCTAGTGATAATATTCTTGATGTCATCCCTACTTTGATCACAGAGGAGGATAATTTGATGCTCACGGCTCTACCTTCTTTGGAGGAGATTAAACAGGTGGTGTGGTCTATGAATGGTCAAAGTGCTGATGGCCCTGATGGTTTTACAGGTGATTTATATCAATCTTGTTGGGATATTATAAAAGATGACTTTGTCCGTGCCATTAAGGAATTCTTTGCAGGGCATGCGATGCCAAGGAGCTGGACTAGTACTCTCATTGTTACTATCCCCAAGGTTATTTCTCCTACGACCTTCTCCGAGTTGAGACCCATTAGTCTTTGTAATTTCTCGAATAAAGTTATTACAAAACTGTTGAACTCTCGGCTTGCTCCTATTCTCCCAAGAATTATCTCTCCGCAGCAAAGTGGATTTGTTCAAGGTAGATTAATCCATGAAAATGTCCTCCTTGCTCAAGAGTTGATGCAATCTCTTAAGAAGAAGGTTTGGGGTTCTAATGTTATTTTAAAGCTGGATATGGCGAAGGCCTATGACCGTCTATCTTGGTTTTCTCTTATTAAAGTTTTGAGAAAGTTTGGATTTAATGAGGTGTGGAATGATATGATCTTTCGATGCATTTCTTCCTGTTGGTTTTCGGTCCTTGTTAATGGTGAAAGTAGTGGTTTCTTTCATTCTTCTCGTGGGCTTAGACAAGGTGACCCTATTTCTCCTACTCTATTCATTATTGCTGCTGAGGTTTTAAGTCGGGTCTTAAATCTTCTTCATGAGGAATCTCCTCATTTCAGATATCGGGCCCATATTCACACCCCCATGATATCCCACTTAGCTGATGCAGATGATGTAGTTATTTTCTGCAATGGTTCTAAAGACTCTCTTGATGCTCATATTAGGTGCTTGAATTGGTATCAATCTTTTTTTGGCCAGCTGGTTAGTGTGGCAAAGTCCTGCTTCATTACTGGTGTTCAAAATGAGGATAGGGATGCTATTATATCTGAATCTACGGGATTCCAAAAGAAGGATCTTCCCATTATTTATTTGGGTTGCCCTCTATACGTTGGTCGGAAAAGGATCTCCTTGTTTGATCCAGTTTTGCGAAAGATGGAAGCTCGTTTAGCTACATGGCAAGGTAAACTTGTCTCGTTCGGTGCTAAGTTAACGCTCATTAAAACGTGTCTTCAGGCTATCCTGATGTATTACATTGCTCTTCTTGACCCTCCTAAGGGTGTGATGAACTCAATGTATCGCCTCATTTCTAATTTCTTTTGGTGTAATGAGGATAACACCCATAAATGTCATTGGGTTCGGAGATCCAATATGTTTCTCCCTTATTCTGAAGGAGGTCTTGGGCTTCGAAAGTTTGAGGATATGGCTATGGCTCTTTCTATGAAGCTGTGGTGGCGTTTTAGGAGTACTAATTCTCTATGGGCTGATTTTATGACATCAAAATATTGTCATGGATCTCACCCTATGGATGCTTCAATCACTTCTTTTGCTTCTCATATTTGGCGCAGAATGCTTAATGCTAAACCGTTGGTTGAAAGCAACATTTGTTGGAGGATCGGGAGAGGTGATATCTCTGTTCATGACCACTGGATGGCTGATCCTACTCCTTTGACTGGAAACCATGTTGAAATATCATCTCTTTTCTTGAATGGGCATCCTCGAATGGACTATATTCAGAATGTTTATGGATCCCAGCTGCTATGCTATATTCGAGATAACAATATTCAGCTCATGGATAGGCCGGATACCTTGTTTTGGCTCCCTGATGTCTCGGGAAAATTCTCACTTTCTTCGGCATGGACTGTTTGTAGAGATAAAGGTATCTCTAAACCTATTTTTGAGCATTTTTGGCACAAGCATATTCCTCTTAAAATCTCAGTCTTTATGTGGCGCATTCTCCACCGTGGCCTTCCTATTGATTGTGCCATTCAGAAAAGGGGTGTTCTTCTAGCTTCTTCTTGTAGTTGCTGTTCTAGGCCTGCTATTGAAGACTTGGATCACTTGTTCGTGCATGGAGACATTGCAAATGAAGTTTGGAGCTATTTTGCGAATATGCTGGGCCTTAGGTTTTATTCGTTTAACATACAATCCATTTTGGCTAATTGGTGGTTTAATAATTCTGATCGGAAGGCTCATGGGATTTCTTGGTTAAGACGGCTGCTTCCTTGATTTATTTTATGGGAGATTTGGAAAAGTAGAAATAAAGCTAGATTTGATAGCGTCAAAATGTCCCCATCTAGCATTATTTCTTCGGTTAATAGTTCTATGAAAGATGTTGTTAAAGCTTTTGATATTCAATTTTCGGGTTTTTGGAGTGCAGTTCAGATTTTTGGGTTCTTTGGTATCTCGACTCCTCCTTTGGTTAACAAAAAGTTGAGGTTGGTTTCATGGATTCCTCCGTCCATTGAGCCTTTTAAGCTTAACTCTGATGGTGCTTCGAAAGGTAATCCGGGTACTATCTCTGGGGGTGGTGTTATCCGAAATGCTAAAGGGGATTTCATTTTTGCTTTCTCTCATTTCTATGGGCATGGTTCCAATATGATTGCTGAGGCTATGGCTGTTCGGGATGGCTTGATTTTTGCTAGGAATTTCGGCATTTCTTCATTGTGGCTTGAGATTGATTCTGAAGTCCTTTTAAAAATCTTAATTGAAGATTATCATATCCCTTGGTCCATTTGGTATGTTGTTTTGGAGATTAAACGCCTATTGATTCTAATGTCAGTTCGGATCACTCATATTCTTCGCGAAGGTAATAAGGTCGCTGATGGGCTTGCTAATATTGCAGCAATATCTCACTCTAACTCGTGTTACTATTCTTTTGATACTCTCCCTAATGTTTGCAAGGGTCCTTTTGTGTTGGATCGCTCCTCCACTGCGTATATCCGGATTAGATAGTTCTTGGTTGATAGTTTCTGGGCTAGGTTTTTGTTTAGGCTTTTAATGTTATTTTCCCTTATTGTAGAGGACCTTACAGCCTGTGTAAGGCCTCCCCCCTGTTATTTCCTTTCCTGGTGGTTGAGGTTGTCATGTCCCCCACCTTGCTTGTATTATTTTTCTTTAATTAATAAAATCTAGGGAGGTACCATCCTCATTTCGCCAAAAAAAAAAAAAAAAAAAAAAAAACCAAGTTTTGTGGTCGATGAAGAGGAGGAAAAGGTTGCTGATTATGATGTGAGTCCACCTAGTGAGAAGGAGATGCTTGTGGTGCGAAACAATCACATCAAATCTGGTCCGGAGAAGCAAAATCAACGCAACCAGATTTTTCACTCTCGATGCAAGGTCGGTGGTAAGACTTGCAATTTTATTATTGATAGTGGTTCATTTACAAATGCTGCATCGAGTGAAATGGTGGAGAAACTTAAGCTTCCTACTACTACTCATCCTAATCCATATACGCTGAATTGGTTGAATGATGATAGTGGTAGCATTAAGGTTAAAAACAAGCACTCATTTCTTTTGCTGTTGGCCCGTATGAAGATGAGGTGTTATGTGATGTGGTTCCCATGAAAGCTTGTCATTTGTTGCTTGGGAGGCCATGGAAGTTTGACCGAGATGTGTCGCATCAAGGAAAGAGTAATATTTATTCTGTTCTAAAGGGTAAAGAGAAGTATAACTTGAAGCCTTTAACTCCAAGAAAGGACATTCCAAAGCAAGAGAAGATATTCTTTAGTGCTAAGGAATTTATGGAGGAAGTTGAACCAGAAGATAAGTTGTATATCTTATTTGTTCGTGTTAGCTCTACTGCTCGGATGGACTCTAGTGATGACTTGCAGGTACAAAGGTTGCTTGAGGAGTATGGTGATGTATTCCCGGATGAGTTACCACATGGTTTACCTTCAAAGCGTGGAATTGAGCATCAAATTGATCTTATTCCTGGTGCTACACTTCCCAACAAACTAGCCTATCGTTGTAACCCCGAAGAAAGTAAGGAGTTGCAGAGGCAAGTGCAAGAGCTGATTGATCGTGGTTGTGTTCGAGAGAGCCTAAGTCCGTGTTCTGTACCACTTCTTTTGGTGAAAAATATGGATGAAACATGGCGCATGTGTGTTGATAGCCGAGCTGTCAACAATATTACTATCAAGTATCGTTTTCCTATGCCGAGGTTGGATGATATGTTGGATGAGTTGCATGGAGCTCATGTTTTCTCAAAGATTAATCTGAGATTTGGTTATCACCAAATGAGGATTCTTGATGGGGATGAATGGAAGACGACGTTCAAAACGAAGCAAGGCCTTTATGAATGGCTTGTTATGCCATTTGGGTTGTGTAATGCTCCTAGTTCATTCATGCGACTTATGAATGAGGTACTCCAACCTTTTCTTAATTTATTTGTTGTTGTTTATTTAGATGACATTCTTGTACACAGCAAGAACACGGAGGAACATCTTATGCATTTGAGAAAGGTGTTTGATAAGTTGAGAGAGCAGAAGTTGTATGAGAAACTTGAAAAATGCATGTTTATGGTGCCAAGTGTGACCTTCCTTGGTTACATGGTTTCTGGAGATGGTGTTCATGTGGATCCTTTCAAAGTTGAGGCTATTGAGTCGTGGCCTATTCCCAAATCAACAACGGAGGTTAGAAGTTTCCATGGATTGGCATCTTTTTATCGGCGTGCCATTCAGAATTTTAGTTCTATTATTGCCCCAATCACTGAGCTTATGAAGAAGGGAGAATTTGTGTGGACTTCAAGTGCTCAAAATGCGTTTGATGAAATCAAAATTAAACTATGTTCAGCTCATGTTTTGGCGCTACCAGATTTTGAGAAGTTGTTTGAAGTGGAGTGCGATGCAAGTGGAGTTGGCATTGGAGCTATTTTGGTACAAGAGAATAGACGAATTTCCTACTTTAGTGAGAAATTAAGTGGAGCAAGGCTGAATTATTCTGTTTATGATAAAGAGTTTTATGCTATTGTTCGAGCATTGGATCATTGGGCTCATTATCTCCGTCCCAAGCCATTTGTTCTTCATTCTGACCATGAAGCTTTGAAGTTCATACATGGGCAGCAAAAGTTGAATGCAAGACATGCCAAATGGGTAGAATTCTTGCAATCTTTTACTTTTTCTTCTAAAAGTATAAATCTGGTGTTTCTAATGTGGTTGCGGATGCATTGTCTAGGAGACATTGTTTGCTTGTTACTCTTGATGCAAGGTTGCTTGGCTTTGAGCAAATTAAAGAGTATTACAAATTTGTTCCAACTTTGTCTCAAGAGATAGAGAGTCCTTCTGGCTTGTTCGTTATACAAGATGGTTTTCCTTTCAAGGGGAATCGGCTTTGTATTCCTAAATGCTCCATTAGGGAATTGCTTGTGAGAGAAGCACATGGAGGAGGACTTACTGCTCATTTTGGTGTGCAAAAGACTTACGAGATTCTTGGTGAGCATTTTTATTGGCCTAACATGCTTAAGAATGTGCAGGACATAGTGGCGAGGTGTGCTTCTTGTCAAAAATCAAAGAGTTTCTTTCATAAAGGGCTCTATACACCTTTACCTGTGCCGGATCAGCCTTGGGATGATGTTAGCATGGATTTCATTGTTGGGTTACCTAGAACTCAAAGGGGGAAGGATGCTATTATCGTGGTGGTTGATACTTTTTCGAAGATGAGTCATTTTGTTCCATGTCATAAGACGGATGATGTATCTCATATTGCAGATTTATACTATAAGGAGATTGTTCGTTTGCATGGGATTCCAAAGTCTATTGTTTCTGATCGGGACACTAAGTTCCTTAGCTACTTTTGGAAGAGCCTATGGCTTTTGGTTGGTACTAAGTTGCTGTTTAGTACTTCCCATCATCCACAGACCGATGGACAAACAGAAGTGATAAATCGGACTCTTGGAAGTTTATTACGTGGTTTGGTGAGTAGAACTACCAAAGATTGGGATGTTAAGCTTGCTCATGCTGAATTTGCATACAATAGAACTCCTTCATCTACTACTGGTCGTTCTCCATTTAAGATTGTTTATGGTGTTAATCCGTATATGCATATTGACTTGATTCCTGTATCAAAGAAGGAAATAGTGAGCTTTGAAGCAAAGGAGAGGCAAGCTGCATTTATAAGGATTTGAGAGCAAGTGAAGGCTCAGATTGAGAAGGCAAATACTAAGTATAAAGAAATATCCAATAAAGGGCGTAGTCAACATGTTTTTACGGTTGGTGATCTTGTATGGCTGCATTTTCGCAAGGAGAGATTTCCTTCAAAAGTAAGAACAAGCTTATGCCGAGAGCTGATGGCCCATTTCGAGTGTTAGAAAAGTATGGTGAGAGTGCGTAGAAACTTGAGCTACCAAATGAGTTTGGTAATGTGAGTGCTACTTTCAATGTTGGTGATCTATCCCCTTGGATGATGAAAATTTGAGGGAAAATTCTTTTAAAGGAGAGGAGAATGATGCGGAAGCAAAGGTAGAAGATAATGAAAATGATCTAATGTTGAGCTCCAAGGGTGTGGATCAGACTTTAGGGGTCAATTGGAGCCCAATCTTTGTTATAATGATTAGTTGGGCTTAAATAAGTGGGCCAAATGTTTGAGCAGTTTCTGGAATAATTTTGTTCGGCTATTATCTACGCAATGACAGTCCAGATGGTGATTATTTCCATGTTGGGATAAAGATAAGGTTGTGATATTTCATATGACTACTTATGGTATGTTTTTGGACAAGTAAATAAAGAGTTATGGCTGTTCAAACCAGACTGTTCAGATTGGCCGAATTTACATTGTTTTCTTCACCTAGTTCTTATCTTTATTTTAATTATCTCTTAATAATTAATGTCTAGTTTATCTTAACTTGTAAGGATGTTCCAACAGTAGTATAAATGCCCTACAAGATGTAGTTGTAAGGCATTGAGTGATTGAATAAAATTTTCCTTTATGAGTTTGCGAACTTACTTCAATTCTTGCGAGAATTGTTCTTAAGCCTTGCAAGGTTTAAACCCCTTTCTGCCCTTGCGAGGATAGGCCCTAGTCTTGCGAGATTAGGTTTATCTAGTTCTAACTCGTGTTCCTTTGAGTTAGTCCATTTCCTTTCCAAAAATACAATACTTTACGTATCAGTGGCTCTCTTTATTATGCTTCTTTGCCACCTAACAGCGATGCAACTCACTAGACTAGTGTGCGATCTATGATCAATCTTGAAGCTTCACAATCAACAATCTCTTGAGGCTTGACACCAAAGGTATTCTAGGGGCTTCGCAACCATGGGGTTCGCGTGCAGTGCAATGGCAAGTGCAAAATTCTTTGGGCTCTCGGCATCAAAAGCCTCACACTTTACGGTTCTCTCGAAGCTCGCGGTCATTTCTAATAGCAACTGCAATATTTTTGAGGCTTGGCATCAATGAGCCTTTGACTTCTCAACCAAAAATCTCTTGAGGCGTACAACGATCTCTTCTTGAAGTTTGGAATCACTAATGCAATTCAGTTGGATGGGTCAAGAGTTGATTTATCTTGGGGCTTCACGAATCAAATGCGTTCTAGGGGTTTTGCATTCAACAACTTCTTGGTATCTCGGCATCGAAAGTCCTTTGGAGCCCCACAATCGATAAATCTCTAGGGGCTTGTCATTCACACTTCATTGGGATCACGACGACAACAAAATTCAACCGAGGCAATCCGGACTTCGACCGAACATGACTTGATCTTGAGTTGGTTTTGCAAACACACGATGGTTAAAATGGTTCACCCACGAACTAAAAAAAATAATCTTTTTCTCACAAGTGTATATATTCTTTTCCTTCTAATCTAAAAAAAAATGACAAAAAGATTTTTTATTTTCTTGTAAATAAACTTTGCCTCCGTACTTGTGTAAAAAGTATGTGCTTCATTTTTCTTAGCTCTTAGCTCCTTCCCCAACATTTCCCATCATCCTTGAACTACGCTGGTTTCATTCCCTTTATGGGATACGTAGGTAGCCCTTTGGCACAAGCAACCCATCATCAACAGTGATCATGCCTCCATCAAAAGCGAAAGCAACTCATCTTCATCAAAAGCATCAACATCCTTCATCAAAGGCAGAACAATAGAAATCCATCCTGAATCAAGCGGCCATGGTAAATGTTTTGGTAGAAAAAACAATAGAATAATTAAGAACAATGACAAATGTGTGTTCAAATCAAAACGATGGAAGGTGAAATGGGATATAAACTTATGGTGCTCATGGTATTCCTGTCCGTCAAAAACAACAATTATCTTCTCTTCCTGTTGGTAAATTTAAATTAGCTGTTTCTAGTAATCATATTGCTGGTTCTTCTATGGCCTCAAAGCTCTCCTCTCCTCTTGGTTCCAGAATTGGTTTTTCAAATATTATTAATAGTGGTTTCAGCTTTCTTCCTAAGCATGGTGCATCATTTGTATCTCCAAACTCCCTTAAAAATTCGGGAATGATGGAGCAAAATAAAGATGATGTTGTTGTTAAGGAAGTGGATCCTCAATCTGAACAAGTTCAAAGGTCAAAGATAAATGTTGATGATGGTTCGATTGATCTAGAAGATGAATTTCCATATTTATTTATAAATGGACAGAATAATCTAGCTTTCTCGGATAACAAACACGATTCTGACTTTGAAGTTGTTATTACTAAAAGTGTGGTGTCTCGGGATCTTAGTGGCAGCCTAATGGGGGATCTAAACCTCTCTCCAAGGGCTCCAAGAGGTGAGAATATTCCAGTTTTTGAGGTAAATGATGGGGGAATTTCCCCGAAGATGTTTTGGCTTGAAAGCCCTCCCTTAAATTTGCATATCTTAATGTTTCCTATGGCTAGTATTCTTAGTTGGAATGTTAGAGGTATGGGTAATGCTCCTTCTATTAGGTGTATTAAACGTCTTATGAGATTACATAATGTTTCGGTTATTGCTTTATATGAACCTATGTTGGATGCTTCTCTTGTTCAGCATTATATGAGACATCTTAGATGTATTGGTGGTATCTCTAATGATAAAAGCAGCATTTGGTTATTTTGGAAGCATGGGGTTGATTGTGAAATTTTGGATAATGAAGAGCAGGCTATCTCTATTAGGGTTTCTCATGTTCTTTGGCCAAATAGAGATTAATGTGACTTTTGTGTATGCAAGTTGTAGTAAATATCAACGAAGGGATCTTTGGGATTATCTTATTGATCGCAGCACCATTAATGCTCCTTGGCTTGTTGTGTGTGATTTTAATTCTGTTTTAGATCAATGTGACAAGATGGGTGGCCGTCCTGTAACGGAAGCTAAAGTGGCTGAATTTTCAGATATGGTTCAGATTTCTAACCTTATTGATGGCGGTTTTCTTGGTAATGGTTTTACGTGGCTGAATAATAGAGAGGGTCCAGCAACTATTTGGCAGCGGCTTGACAAAGCCTTTTATAATTCAGATTGGCTCAATGAGTTTCATAGCATTTATATTACTCATTTGAATCGAACATGCTCAGATCATTCTCCTCTTCTTATTAAAATAGTTCTCTCGGTTGGGGTTAAAAAGGGGGCATTTCGATTCCTAAATGTTTGGTTGAAACATGAGTCTTTTCTCTCTATTGTGGAATCATCTTGGGCTGAATACATGGATGGGAGACCTATGGTCAAATTTGCTAAAAAAATGAATAGGTTGAAGCATCGCATTCAAATTTGGAATAAAGAGATTTTTGGTCCAAGCTCATTTGCTTTACCGTTTAAAGATCGAAGAAGAATTCTGGATGCAAAAAGCAAATTTGGCTTGTTTAAAAGATGGGGACCGTAACACCAGATTTTTCCACTCTTATGTGAAGAGGAAGAGGTTAAAATTACACATTCATAGAATTCAAGATACAAATGGGGTTTGGTTGGAGGAGGCTTCTAAAATTCAAAATGAAGCTATTCCATTTTTCTCGGATCAGTTGACTGGTCATCATATTTGTTCAGCCCAGCATTTGCTTGATCATATTCCTAGACTTCTTAATGAGGCTGATAATGCACATCTTACTGCTGTTCCTTCGCTTGAAGAACTTCATGAAGTGGTTTTCTCTATGTCCGGAGCTAGTGCGGCTGGTCCGGATGGTTTTAATGGAGAATTTTAACGGATTTTATCAAAAATGATCTTCTTCGAGCTGTTTTGGAATTCTTTGCGGGTTTTCGTATGCCAAGGGGATGGACAAGTACTACTATTGTGCTTCTTCCTAAGGTGGCAGCCCCTAATTCGTTTTCTGAGTGGAGACCAATTAGTCTATGTAACTTTTCTAATAAGGTGGTTACGAAGCTTTTAAATGGGCGTCTTGCTTCAATTCTTCCTCGTATTATTTCCCCTTAACAAAGTGGATTTATTTAAGGCCGTCTTATTCATGAGAATGTCTTACTTGCTCAAGAATTAATTCACTCTATTAATCGGAGGGTTTTTGGTGGAAATATTGCATTGAAGCTTGACATGGCCAGGCGTATGATCGTCTATCTTGGTTTGCCTTGATTAAGGTGATGAGACAATTCGGTTTTTCTGAAATCTAGATTGACATGATTTTTCGTTGCATCTCGGATTGCTGGTTTTCAATTCTTATTAATGGGGAAGCAGTTGGTTATTTTCCTTCGGCTAGAGGCCTTCGCCAAGGTGACCCGATTTCTCCCTCGTTATTCATTATTGCAGCTGAAGTTTTAAGTTGTGGCCTTAATGCGCTTCATGAGAATCATCATCATCTCATTTATCATTCGGGTGCCATTCATGCTCCTTTTGTTTCTCATCTCTCTTATGCGGATGATGTGATAATTTTTTGCAATGGTAGCAAGCTCTCTATTGATATGCATATGAACTTTCTTAATTCTTACCAATATTTCTCGGGAAAATTGGTTAGTGTGGCAAAATCATGTTTTATTCTTGGTAGAAGAGACATGGATAGGGCTGATTTGGTGGCTGGTTGGACTGGTTTTCAGCACAAACAGCTTCCTATTATCTACTTGGGCTGTCCTTTGTATTTCGGGTAGGAGGGTTCAAGCTCTCTTTGCTCCGGTTATACGGAAATTGGAGGATCGTTTGGAATCTTGGCAAGGCAAGATGTTATCTTTAGGTGCTAAGATAATTCTGATGAAATCATGTCTTCAAGCTATTCCGATATACTACATTCCCAAAGGTATTATAAACAATATGACCCGTCTTATTTCCAATTTTTTCTGGAGTAATATGGATGGTATAAAACGATGTCATTGGGTGTCAAAGAAATAATTCTATTGGCCTCTAGAAGAAGGTGGTTTGGGTTTTAGAAAATTTTAAGAGATGTCTATGGCCTTTGCAATGAAATTGTGGTGGCGTTTTCGTTGTGGAGATTCATTATGGTCCAGATTTCTTATGGAGAAATATTGTCACAACTCCCATTAAATGGATGCATCTTTCCGCACGGGCTGCTCTCATATTTGGAAAAGAATGTTGACTGCTAAGAATTTGGTGGCGTAACTTTTGATTCCGGAGGAGTTACGGGACGCACAGCATATCAAAACGAGCGTCTTTTCGAGAGGAACAAATGTCATCGGGCTACGCCCCCTGAGCAGCCCATAAATAGGCCAAAAAACACTTCTAAGGGCCTCAAACGGCCTTCTGAAGTTTTTATCCGTTAGCAGCAAGCAACTCACTGAACGAATCAAACCCAGGTACTTCCACTCGCATAGTAGTTAATAAACCCCGACGCCTACTCAAGGCATCAGCCACCTTCTTAGTAACTCCAGCTTTATGATTGACCACAAAAGTGAATTACTACAGAAAAGCAATCCACCGAGCATGGCGAGCCGAAATCTTGTCTTGACCATGAAGATGGCGCAAGGAGTCATGGTCGGTGAACAAAATAAACTCCTGATGGAACAAATAATGCCGCCAATGCTTCACAGCTTGTACGACAGCATAAAACTCCACATCATAAGTACTATACCGTGTCTTGGCTCCCAACAGTTTCTCACTGAAATACGCCACCGGGCGCCCATTCTGACTCAAAACAGCCCCCAATACCCACATTAGAAGCATCCGTGTGTAACTCAAACGGCTGTGAAAAATCTGGTAACACTAAAATAGGGGCAGTTGTCAACCGCTCCTTAATCTGCTGAAATGCTAAGTCGGCTTCAGCAGTCCAAGTGAAACGAACCCCTTTCATACAATCAGTAATAGGAGCCATGATACTACTGAAGTGAGGAATGAAACATCGATAGAACGATGCCAAACCATGAAAACTCCGTACCTCGATGATCGTAGTAGGGCGAGGCCAATTCTGTACCGCTACCACCTTCGCAGTATCCACCTGTAGCCCTTCACCCGAAATCACATACCCCAAAAATAACACACGAGGCACCATAAAAACACACTTTTTAGTCGCGGCATAAAACTTATCTTTACGGAGCACGGACAGTACCTCACGCACATGCTGCACGTGCTCATCCTGACTGCGACTGTAAATAAGAAGCCATCAAAATACATCACCACAAAAATCCCAATAAAGGGTCGCAGCAACTGGTTCATCACACGCATGAACGTACTCGGGGCATTAGACAACCCAGAAGGCATAACCAACCACTCGTACAAACCCTCACGAGTTTTGAAGGCTGTCTTCCATTCATGTCCTGGCCGAACACGAATTTGATAGTACCCACTCTTCAAATCCAACTTTGTAACGACTGTAGCACCACTAATCTGATCAAGCAAGTCATCTAAACGAGGAATCAAAAACCTGTACCGGACTGTAATTTTGGGGATAGCTCTACTGTCAACACACACACGCCAAGACCCATCCTGTTTAGCAATCAGTATCGCCGGAACAGCACAGGGACTCAAACTCTCCCGGATATGTCCTTTTGCCAATAACTCCTCAACCTGTCTACGCAACTCCTCATGTTCTCTAGGACTCATACGATAAT
The DNA here is from genome assembly GCA_026119855.1 of Campanula takesimana. NCBI lineage: Eukaryota > Viridiplantae > Streptophyta > Magnoliopsida > Asterales > Campanulaceae > Campanula > Campanula takesimana. The sequence goes on from JAOWBW010000007.1 coordinate 1,720,691, forward strand.
GAGGTCTATTAGGCAGACTAGCCCCAGGAACCAAATCAATATGATGCTGAATATCCTGGAGTGGGGGTAATTCATCAGGGAGCTCATCTGGAAACACACTAGCAAATTCCTGTAACAAAGGGAGTACTGCCGCAGGAATCTGAATCGGGTCAGGAACTGCTTTTTTAACCAAAACAAACACTCTATCCGTCAATTCCACCTCATCCTCAAATTGTGCGAAAGACAGGAAGGACGCACTCGAGACCGGTGTGGCTGTGTGGACTACCGGTTTCGTAGGAGCTAACACATACTTAGCCCCATCCAGCAACAAACTGTAAGTGTTAGTACGCCCATTATGAAAAACCTATCTATCAAACTGCCACGTCCTCCCCAACAAAAGATGGCAAGCATCCATAGCAACCACATCACACCACAATTCATCATGATATTTTGCACCAACCGAAAAGGAAACACGAGCACGTTTAGAAACTGTTACCTCTCCGCCCTTCGTCAGCCACGCTAGTTTATATGGCTTAGGATGTTTTTCTGTCGGAATATTCAGTTTCTAGACCGCCTCCTCCACAACGATATTCTCACAGCTACCTGAATCAATGACAAAATGGCAAACCTTACCCAAAATCGTACAAGTGGACTGAAAGATGTTGTTACGAAGCCACTCATTCTCCTCCGAAGTGCGCGGAGTCAAACAAGAATGCCGCACAACCAGGGAAACACCCACATCAGCAGTCAGGACCTACTATTCTTCATCAAACATAGGCTGCTCATGTACTGCACTGTTATCGACCTATGGATCCTCTTCCGTATCATTGAATAACGCTTTCTTGCCCGCTTGTTTGCAGTCTACCTGTCGATGTCCAACCTCGTCACAGCCAAAACATTTGATACTGCTATTGTTCGGCCCACGGTTAAACTGACTGCCAGCCCTAGATGTAGTCGGAGCGACTGTAGCCGTACCACCAGTGATACCGCCCGCTATACTAACACTGCCAGATCTAGAACCACCGACACTGCCAAACCGCCTCGACTGTTTCTCAACCGCGAGAGCTCGCTGATGTGCCTCTGACACTGTCCCAATATCGAACATGTTTACTCTACCTTTTGAAAAAAACTCAGGCAAGCATCACCACAGCCAATGAAAATCTCATGGGGGAGCTTCTTAGTAGCATCAATTTGGATAAGAATTTTAGCAATACTAGGTCTAGAAAGTTCAGCGGTGCCTTTGTCAAGAAATAAAGGGGTTCCAATCATAGAGGCTGCTGCAAATAAAAAAGGTTTGTTCATCAAATGAATTGGTAGTCCCGAAAAACCAACCCAAACCGGGACAATAGGAGACTCCTGCTCCGGCCTCCATGATGGTGACCAAGCAAGGGTTCGCATAGGAAATCTATCAACATACCACACATCTTTCATGAACAAACGTTGATAATCTGCATCGGTGGACAATTGAATGAGCATATGACGATTATCCAAATGACCAAGTTTGTAATTACCTTTCAGATGGAATTTAGCAAAGGCAATTCTAGCATCCTCCATGGAAGGTCTGCCATTCATGAATTTACCAACCAAAGTGAACTAAAATGGCTTAGCAAAAGCGTCAAGAATTTCCTTAGAAAGCTTTATTGCCGGCAAACCTTTATGAGAGCCAGTTTGAATAGCCGAGAGAGGGATATTGTTCTTAGAAGCATTTGGATCTCTTTGAGAGGAAGGTGTTGCAGGTTGAGAGAATAAGTCAGCAAAAGATTTAGAAACGGTCGATGAGGGGATTTGATTCGAAGCGGGTGTGGGGATGATTTGCGATTGGGGGGGCTGTAGTTGTGCCGCAATACCATTAGGGTTTCCATGAGGGGAAGACAGCAGTGCATAGGAATTAGGGTTAGAGGGCGGCGCCGCAATGGTTTGCAGCAAGACAAGTCGAATTCTGCAATACAGAAGGATTGTAATACGGATTACGGGCACTAGAATTCAAAGAAGGGAAGATGGAAGTCGGACCAGCCATGGCCGGTCAAGCTGTCAGAACAGAAACACTAGGGATTAACCCTAGGGAAGACGGAGAAGATAACACACAGTAATCGCACCTTTTGTGTGTGTTTTTGAGTAGTGGTGGCGCTCTAGTTATTCCGAGAATGATTACAAATGATGATAATGAGATACCAGTCTTTTAGATCTATCACGATAGATCTTAATTCCAAGGATGTATGCGGCTTCGCCCATATCTTTCATTGAAAATCATTTTCCTAACCAAGTCTTTACAGACTAAAGTGCAGGAACATCGTTTCCCATGATTAATATGTCATCGACATATAGCACTAGAAATAGTACTACGCTCCCACTAATTTTCTTGTATACACAAGGTTCATCTTCGTTCTTGATGAAGCCAAACTCTTTGACCGATTCATCAAATCGAAGATTCCAACTCCTTGAGGCTTGCTTCAATCCATAGATGGATTTCTGCAACTTGCATATCTTATTAGAATTTTCTGGATTTACAAAACCTTCAGGTTGTGTCATATACATATCCTCAAGAAGATTCCCGTTAAGGAATGCAGTTTTGACATCCATTTACCATATCTCATAGTCAAAATATGCGGCTATGGCAATTAAAATTCTTATAGATTTGATCATTTCTACAGGTGAAAAGGTTTTATCATAGTCAATACCATGAATCTGCCTATAACCTTTCGCTACAAGTTTAGCTTTATAAGTATGCACCCTTCCATCCATGTCAGTTTTCTTTTTGAAAACCCATTTGCATCCTATGGTTTTTACACCTTCGGGTGCATCTATCAAGTTCCAAACTTGATTATCATACATGGATTGAATATCGGACTCCATGGCTCCAACCCATTTATCCGAGTCAGGAGATGACATCGCTTCTTGGTAGGAAGTAAGTTCATCATTCTTAATGCTTTCTACATCATTACTATCCGTTACGAGAAATCCATATCACTCGGGCTCGGATCGTAACCTACTAGATCTGCGAGGAGCTTGTGTATCTTGAACGGGTTCCACAACTCCTTGTGAAACTTGTTCAGATTCCACCATCGGTTCAATGTTACTTTCGGGTTCTCGAACCTCTTTGAGATTAATTTTACTCCCACTGATTCCTTTGGAGAGAAACTCTTTCTCTATAAAGGTACCATGTCGAGCAACAAACACTTTGTTTTGTCCGTGCGGTTGTAAAAGTAATATCATTTAGTTTCCTTAGGATAACCAACGAAAAAACATTTATCAAATTTTGGTGCAAGTTTGTCAGAGACAAGTCTCTTAACATAAGCCTTACAACCCCAAATTCTTATGAAATACAAACTAGGTTTTCTTCCATTCCACATCTCATGTGGATTCTTTGGAACCGATTTAGTTGGAACATTATCTAGTGTAAATGCAGCGGTTTCTAATGCATAACCCCAAAAGGATAATGGAAGATCAACTTGACTCATCATAGATCGAACCATATCCAATAAGGTCCGATTTCTCCTCTCGGACACACTATTCCATTGTGGTGTTCCGGGTGGATTTAATTGTGAAACAATTCCACAATTTTTAAGATGATCGTCAAATTCTTGGCTTAAATAGTCACCACCACGATCGGATCGAAGTGCTTTAATAGTTTTGAAAAGCTGATTTTGTACATCATTTTGAAATATTCTAAGTAAACATGACTCTTAGTAAAAGGTGTCTTAGTCATTTTTCCAAGTAAACATGACTCACAAGTCTCATACGCTTCTCATTGATTTCTCTCAAGGTGATCGTCTTTTTCATTGGTTCCTAGGGTTTTCTAGGATCTGATCTTCGGCAGCCTCCATGGTTGATCCGGTTGCTTTCCCTCCCCTTCAAGCGCTCGCCAAGCCCAACCCAACCCCCCATGCGGCTAACCCTAATGTTGTTCTCGAAAACCCTAGCGCCGCATTTCCTCCTCCGCGTTTGCATGGGCAGCAGCCGCCTCATGCTAACCCTAATCCCACCTTTGCGGCCCAAACCTCAAACCCTAACAAATCCTTTGCATCGCTGCTTTCTCATTCAAACCCGTTACCAATTAATGATATTCCTTTGATCCCTGCTGCAACCCATAAAGGTTTTCCTTCACTCAAACTGTCTAAGGAGGCTATTGATGCCTTTGCAAGGCCTTTTGCGTGGACACTTGTGGGTAAATTTACTAATGGACGTCCTACCATGGAAGATGCCAGAATAGCATTTGCAAAGTTCAATTTAAAAGGATCTTTCAAAATTGGGCATCTTGATTCTCGCCATGTGCTCATTCAGTTGTCAAACGAAGAAGATTTCCAGCGGCTTTGGACAAGAGAGGTCACTTATGTTAATCGCTTTCCAATGCGAACTTCTGTTTGGAATCCCTCTTGGAAGCCGCAAACTGACTCTCCTATTGTTCCCGTTTGGGTAAGCCTTCCCGGATTGCCAATTCATATGTTCAATAAGATCTTCTTATTTTCGCTTGCTAGAATATTTGGTAAACCTATGTCTATTGACAAAGCCACTGCTGAATTGACTCGACCGAGTGTAGCTAAAATTCTGGTGCAAGTGGATCTTCTCAAATGATTACCCGATAAGATACATGTGGATTGTGGCAATTGCATGCCTAGCTTTTTCCAATCTATTGAATATGATAACATGCCCTTATATTGCAGACATTGCTCCTTATTGAGACATGATGAGTTTAATTGCCGAGTCTTAAATTCTGAATATAAGAAAAATAGCAATGAAGCAGCCCCTCAAAAGGTGAATAATGGTAAAAAGGTTTTGGAAAGCAAAGAAGCCAAACTTCCTGTTGAAGACGAGAAGAAAAGTGTAAACAAACAGGAGATTTGGATAAAGAAGAACAATGGTTATGGTAAAGATGGAATTGCTGAAACTAGCAAGAGTGGTGAGAATAAAGTGATTGACTTGACCAAAAAAGGATGCTATTGCTCCTAAGGCACCTAGTATGGCAAGAAGAGGTGTTTATCTTCCCCAATCGGTTAATGATGCTTTGTCAAAGAAACTTACAGCCATTAAGACAAGAATTAGCACCATTCCCTCCCATGATGTTGATGTTAATGTTCCAATTCCAGATCTGCAAGATCCTAAAAAATTATGCACCCCTTTGAGGGATGATTCTGCAATGCGAGTTAAGCCTTCTTCCCAAGTAAAACGGAATGCTTTTAGCTCGTTAAACCTCTCTCCAAGAGAACCACAAGTGACATCTCTTAATCAAGTGATTGATTTTCAGCTGGATTACAAGTAAAACGGAATGCAAAGGATGATGATGATGATGGCTTTACAACGGTTTCCTATAAGAAAAAGAAAGTAGGGATAAATCTCCCTCCTTGTAAGTTTCTTATCCTTTCTCATATACCCTCATTTACTCTCTTTATATCTGTTTTTAAATGGTGTGTTTCATAAGTTGGAATGCTCGTAGCATAGCTAATATGGCCACAATCCGTAGAATCAAATGTTTGTTCCGATCTTATGGTGTCTCGCTTATGGCTATTTATGAGCCAAAATCTGATTTTTCCTCTATGGGTCCTCTTATTCGAAAGTTGGGTTGTGATGATGGGGTGAATAATAGAAATAATAGAGTTTGGGTATTATGGAAGCATGGGCTGAATTGTGTGGTTATTCATGACTCTAATCAAGCTTTAAAATTGCAAATTTCTCATCCGCTTTGGGAGGCAGCCGTATGGGTTTCTTTTGTTCACGCTAGCTGTAACAGATTTTCACGTATTTCTCTTTGGGAAGAGCTAATGACAATTAGTGAGGTGGATTTCCCTTGGTTGGTTGTGGGGGACTTTAACTGTGTTATTGATCAAAGTGAGAAGATTGGGGGAAAACCTATTAATGGGATGGCAGTCACTGAATTTTCGGATATGATACAATACTCTAACCTTATGGATGCTGGATATGAAGGTAATGTTATGACATGGTCTAATAATCGAATGGGAAGAAGGGATATTTATCAAAGATTAGACAGAGCTTTGTATAATGAGCAATGGCTGCACTTGTTCCACTGTACCCGTGCTACTCATTTAGCTAGAACATGTTCAGATCATGCTCCTATTCTTATCACCTTGCAACTTGAAGCTGAAGTGAGACATGGCTCTTTTCGGTTTCTTAATGTGTGGCTGAAGCATCATTCCTTGTCCATAAGGAGTGGCTCAGTGGTAGAGCCAAACTTCACAATGTGTGAGGTTTCGGGTTCGATCCCTTCCCATGCCTCCTAGGACATCATTATTATAAGGGGGTAAGTGGGGAACCACTATCGATCCTCTTTAAAAAAAAAAAAAAAAATTAAAAAAAAAAAAAAAAGAAGCATCATTCCTTTCTTGAGCTTGTTACAACATCTTTGGCTGCCCCTATGGATGGAAGACCGATGGTGTGCTTTGCCAAGAAACTTGGGCGTCTCCTAAAGACTATTTTAGATTGGAATAAGCACGTTTATGGAAGAATTGATCAGCAAATAAAAAACGCAGAAGATGAAGTCTTGGCTAGGGAAGCTCAATATCAAACCCTTGGTGATGATGAATCTAGGGCTGCTCTAAATTTAGCCCAGGCATAATTACTTTCGAAGCTGAAATTAGATGAAGATTTATGGGCCCAAAAAGCTAATTTAAAGTGGTTAAAGGAGGGAGATAGAAATACAAAGTTCTTTCATTCTGTTGTAAAGAAAAAGAGGCAGAAATTATGTATTCACAAAATCAAGAATAGAGATGGAGTGTGGCTTAAAGAGAAAAATGAAATTAGAGAGGAGGGAGGCTATAAGGTTTTACTCGGATCAGCTTCAAGGCCATTGTGAGGTTCCTTCCGATGACTTCCTGTTTCGTATTCCTCGACTGATCACTGAAGAGGATAACACTTCGCTAACGGCTATCCCTAATGAGGATGAAGTTAGACAGGTGATTTTTTCTATGAATGGACAAAGTGCAGCTGGTCCAGATGGTTTCACGGGTGAGTTTTATAAGGGCTGCTGGGACATAATTAAGGCTGATTTGGTGCGTGCTATTGGTGATTTCTTTTCTGGGTTTCAAATGCCAAGAAGTTGGACTAGTACTTTAATTGTCACAATTCCTAAGGTGGATTCTCCCTCTTCTTTCTCGGACCTGAGACCGATTAGCCTCTGTAATTTCTGTAATAAGGTGGTTACAAAATTATTAACGTGTCGTCTTGCTCCCATTCTTCCTCGCATTATTTCCCCGGAGCAGAGTGGGTTTGTTAAAGGTAGAGTTATTCATGAGAATGTCTTATTGGCTCAGGAAATTATGCAATCTATAAACAAAAAGGTTCGGGGTTCTAATGTGGCTCTCAAGCTTGATATGGTGAAAGCTTACGATCGGTTATCTTGGTTCGGGCTTAACAAGGTGATGCGTCAATTTGGTTTTAATGAGGTTTGGATTGATCTCATTTTCTGATGTATCTCTAATAGCTGGTTCTCGGTCCTTGTTAATGGTGAAAGTTGTGGTTTTTTTCATTCTACAAGGGGCCTTAGGCAAGGCGACCCCTTATCTCCTTATCTTTTTATTATTGCGGCTGAAATGATGAGTAGGGGTCTAAATCAGCTGCATTCTATGTTCCCTCAATACCGGTACCGTATTCATATCAATTCTCCTTTAATTTCTCACCTTGCTTATGCGAATGATGTGATTATTTTTTGTAATTGGTCGAAATCTTCTTTAGAGGCGCATATGAAATACTTGGATTGGTACCAGAATTTTTCGTGGCAGCTAGTTAATATCAACAAGTCGTGCTTCATTACGGGTAAAAATGGTGATAGGGATGAGATTGTGGCAGCCACTATGGGATTTGTAAAACAAGATCTCCCATTGCTATATTTGGGATGTCCGTTATACACGGGTAAAAAGAAGATCATCCTCTTTACTCCCCTTATAAGAAAAATGGATTCTAGGCTTGCTTCTTGGAAAGGTAAATTACTATCTTTTGGAGCCAAACTCACCCTTATTCAATCTTGCTTATCTGCTATGCCTCTTTATTATTTATCTTGTTGGTAGTGGTGCCCTAGGCACGTTTAATAAACGTTGTAATTGTTATCATTTATTTCATATCAATAAAGAGATGTTTTGATTATTATTGTTGTTCATGTTTATTTATAATAATCCCCGTCCCTAGTACTTGTTAAGCACTAGTATAAAGGCTAAATGGTCATGGGATGATCATGTTAGATTTATGGGTACTAGTGTGGAACAAGGTACTGGACATGACCCGCTGTATGAGATTTATGTCATGGTCTATGTCGTACATATATCTCATATTAGTTATGTCATTCGAATCCTTAGACATGAAGTTATTATAGTCTTCCACTTGATGAACATTGTGTTTGACATATTCAAACACTATCTTAACACGGTAGTTATAAAGGGTATGATTGGCATAATCGGATTCCCGTTGGGAAGAATAATAAGCTAAATGGATTTGTCCCTCCACGGAGAGATGTCAAGCTTGGGCCTCTCGAAGGAATGATGTTGATGAAATGTTCGGCCGGACTCAAATGGATATTGGATCAATAGCATTTGAATTATCAACATATTCGGAATCGAGAAAGTATTGAATATGACAAGTTGACTGTTTGACCATGACTTGTGTTCAAAGACATCGTGGACAAAGGGATTGTGACATATTCTAAAGGAATGCAAACTTGTATCTAGTTATACTATTTGGGTAGGTATGACGGTTTACTAGAACCTAATCATGTCTTATGGGATCATGTTTGAGCCCATTGCCAACTTAGTATAATCCTAGAGGGTCACACACAATAGAACGAATCTTAAATAAGAGGACTATATTGGAATTTAGGGTCGAAGGACCTCAAAGGAATTTCTGAATGAATTCTGGGCTTCCTGGTCATCCGAGCGGGCGCTTGGGTTGGACCAGGTGGGCGCCTGAATTAATTCTGAAAGAACTGGACCTTCTGGTCAAATGAGAGGGCGCCTGGGTTGGACCAGGCGGGCGCCCGGTATGCCGACAGAAAAATTCCTAATTCGATTAGGAAAGGTTTTTGGCACAAGTTACCTATTTGGAATATGTCTTAATTGTGTATAAAAACCCCAATTCGGTCAGACCATATTTACTAGTGCTTTTGTGAGTCTCAAATAGTTTGAGAGAGATTTTATTTTGTTCTAAGATATCATTGATTGAGGAACAAAATAATTCCATATAGTTCTTTATTGAATTGTGAAAGTGTGTTTCATAATTATTGGTCTAGCAACCAAGATCAAGGAGCCTCTTGATATTCGTTTGAAGTGTGGACACCGCTAGAGGGTGAATTTTATCATCTACAAAGTTCGTGATTTTGTCCGTGATAAAGCTTCAAGTTTCTCCACCAAGACCAAAGAAAACTTTGATAGTCATCAAGGGTTAGTTTTATCCTTTATTCATGTTGTTGTATTTGATTTAATCATGTGATCGGATCTATGGCTTTGGGTTTCATAAAAAAATTAATTGCTATATTCCGCTGCGCATGTTACTACGAAACCCAACAGTGGTATCAGAGCCCCGTTCATGTTGATTATTTCAATACCTTGATCATGTTATGTGTATATAAATTGTTTATGTGCCTAGCATGATATGAATATTGGAATATATGATGCTTATGTGTTTTGTGATTTTATGTCGTTTATTGTTTTGCAACTTTAATCGCACGATTCAATCGCAATAAAAATTATGGTGGATTCTGAATTATTTCGATTATTGATTTTTGATCAGATCAAAGTTTTAATAATCGGGGAAAAATAATTTTGAGACAAAATTTTCGAACATTAAAATTCTGTACCATTCTGACCAATCAGGCGCGCGCTCGGTCATGACCAGGCGGGCGCTCGCTCGTCAGAATTTGTTCTGATTTTGATTAAAATCGAATATGGAATTTTCGATAAATTCAACAAAACCAGTAACAGAACCAATCCAGACTTCCTGATCTGGAATGGGTTTGGGTAGTTGGTTTGTGTGTGGATTTTGGGGTTTGATTTTCCTATTTGTTTTAGTCTTGTGATTCCTAGATTGGTTCAAGTTTTGGATGGCTAATCTGCGTTCATCGAGATTGTGTTTCCCAAAATTGATCGCAATCAAAGTTTCAAAGATAAAACGAAGTTAGAATTATGAAGAGTTCATAATTGCTAAAATTGAGAAACAAAGTTCTTGATTCAATGATTGGAGATCCATGTGGAATTGTGAATGCAATTGGCCTACGTTCATCGAGACCATCTATATCTTAGTTTCGGCCACATGGACTACTATCTTGGTTTCTTGAATTAGTGCGGTATTGTGGTTGCCTAATGGCTTAGTTCGACCGCACTTCTTGTTGTCTTGATTTGGAGATAATAACCAAATTTGAAATAGTCTCATCCTCATAATTATAGAGAAACTAATGACACATAAATATCATGCTTAAATTAATGGAGATTAATTTAGTGGCTAAACTTGATGTGTAACATGTTTATATTATGTGCTCATAAATGTGTTATATGCTATATTTGATGAACCTTCAAAGAAAGTTTTAAGTCCTTCCTTGCCATGCCATGATTAAAACACTTGTTTATACATGGGTAATCTTGATGTGGGTTCGCCTCCGCGAGGTGCATTAATCTTATTCATGTATGAGCAAGATGAGGTTCATTAATTTAATGTGGGCTTGCCTCCGCAAGGTGCATTAAATTGAATGGTTCCTATGCGTTTAAAATGGTTGGACTTAATTAGGCGTCAAAATAGTTTTGGGCCTAGGCAAAAGATGAGATTAAACATGCTTTTTGAAATTGGATTTCTCAAAGAATCTCATAAAAGGATCTAAGAATCATATGGGATATGATTGACATGATTGTCTACCTAATTAATTTAGTTTTGAGCGGTCCGCCTCCGTGGACTCAAAAGTTAAATTAAAGTTGGATCTTAGCCCAATTAAATTATATTATACATTGGATGTATATGAAGGTTATATAATTTAGTGGGAGTATTTTGTTTGAAAAATACATTATTTATCTCTTTAATGAAAACCAGTACTTATTAAATTTTGGAAATTTTGCATATTTGTAGATAATGACTAATAACACTCAATCAATGTCGTTGCGATCGATCCTTGAGAAGGATAAGCTCGTAGAGAATGGTACTAACTTTATGGATTGGATCCGTAGCATAAGAATCGTTCTTAGGCAAGAAGATAAGTTGTACATTCTCGATGGGCCTCTCCCTGCTGAACCACCGCCTACTGCCCCTAGGGCAGAAAGAGACAATTACAAGAAACATCGTAATGATTCTAGAGATGTAAGTTGTCTCATGCTTGCTGCTATGTGCTCAAAACTCCAACAAAGTTTGGAACATTTGGAAGCCTATGAGATAGGCGTGGAGTTGAGAACCATGTTTCAAGAGAAAGCTAGGCAAGAGAGGTACAAGACCATTGTTGCATTCACTACTTGTAAAATGAATGAAGGGCAACAAGTGAGTCCTCACTTTCTTAAAATGAAAGGTTATGTAGAGCACCTTGAGAAACTTGGCTATCCAATTCCATTGGAGCTAGCCACGGATCTCATTCTTAATTCATTACCTAAAAGTTATAATCAGTTTGTGATGAATTATAACATGCATGGAATGGATAAGAATCTCTCTAAGTTGCATGGGATGCTTAAAACTGCAGAGATGAAAATTGTGGAGAAAGGTTCTCCCGTGCTTGGTTCATGATGGGAAGAAGGCTAGTGCTAAAGGAAAGGGTAAGACAAAAGTTGTCAAACACAAAATAAGCAAGTCAAAGGTTGCCAAGGCTTTCTGAGACAAAACCCGATTCACAAAATGATGCAATCTGTTTCCACTGTCAAGAAATTGGTCATTGGAAACGTAATTGCAAGCCTTTCTTGGAAGAGCAAAAGAAGAAGAAGAGCAGCAAGGCTGCGTCGACTTCAGGTATCTATATGATAGATATTCTCCTTTCTACCACTGATTCTTGGGTATTGGATACCGGATGTGGTTCTCACATTTGTCTAAATGTGCAGGGACTATAGAATAGGAGACTACTTAAAGAAGGTGAAGTAGATCTAAGCGTGGGGAATGGAGCAAGAGTTGCAGCATTAGCCGTAGGGACTTATGAAGTCACTTTACCTTCCGGATTAATTCTTGTTTTGAACAATTGTTATTATGTTCCGGATTTAAGTAGAAATATTATTTCAATTTCTTGTTTGGATAATGAAGGTTTTAAGTTTCTTATTGAGAATAATTTTTTTTTTATTTATTTAAATGATGTGTTTTATGGTATTGTTAATTCATTTAATGGCCTTTATATCTTGGATGTCAAGAATGAAAATAATGACAATGTCTATCATGTAAATAAGAAATCTAAACCTAATGATGTAAATCATACCTATTTATGGCATTGCCGTCTTGGTCATATTAATGAGAAGCGTATCTCAAAACTCCATGGGGACGGACTTTTAGGTTCATGTGAGCTCGAGTCATATGATACTTGCGAGTCGTGTCTTCTTGGAAAAATGACTAAGAAACCTTTTACCAAGTTGGGTGAAAGGGCAAGCGACTTATTGGGGTTGATACATTCCGATGTATGCGGACCATTAAGTAGCAATGCTAGGGGAGGATTTCAATACTTCATAACCTTCACTGATGATTATAGTAGATTTGGGTATGTTTACCTAATGAAACATAAAAGTGAAGCATTTGAGATATTTAGAATATTTCAAAATGAAGTAGAAAAACAACTTGGCAAAAGTATTAAGGCACTTCGATCAGATCGAGGTGAAGAATACTTGAGTCAAGAATTTGATGATCATCTAAAGAATTGTTGAATAGTTTCACAATTGACTCCACCCGGAACGCCACAATGGAATGGTGTGTCCGAGAGGAGAAATCGGACTTTGTTAGACATGGTTTGATCAATGATGAGTCAAGTTGATCTTCCAGTATCCTTTTGGGGTTATGCTCTAGAAACCGCTGCTTTCACACTAAATCGTGTTCCAACTAAATCGGTTCAAAAGACTCCATATGAGATGTGGAGCGGAAAGAAAACTTGTTTATCTTTCATGAAGATTTGGGGTTGTGAAGCTTTTGTCAAAAGACTTGTCTCAGACAAACTTGCACACAAATATGATAAATGTATTTTCGTGGGATATCCTAAGGAAACTAGAGGATATTACTTTTACAAGCCCGAGGACAACAAAGTGTTTGTTGCCCGAAATGGTGTCTTTCTAGAGAAAGAGTTTCTCTCCAAAGAAATCAGTGGGAGTAAAATAAATCTTGAAGAAATTCGAGACCCAGAAAATAACATTGAACCAATAGTGGAACAAGAACAAGAACCACAAGGAATTGTGGAACCTGTTCAAAATACACAAGCAACACGCAGATCTAGTAGGTTATGATCCGAGCCCGAGAGATATGGATTTCTCGTAACGGATAGTAATGAGGTAGAAATCATTGAGAATGATGAACCGTCAACCTACCAAGAGGCGATGTCTTCTCCTATTTCGGACAAGTGGCTTGGAGCCATGGAATCCGAATTGCAATCCATGCAAGACAATCAAGTTTGGAATTTGATTGATGCCCCCGAAGGTGTAAAAACCATAGGATGCAAATGGGTCTTCAAGAAGAAGACTGACATGGATGGGAAGGTGCATACTTACAAAGCTAGACTTGTAGCAAAGGGTTATAGGCAAGTTCATGGTATTGACTATGATGAGACCTTTTCACCCGTAGCAATGATCAAGTCTATAAGAATTTTGCTTGCCATTGCTGCATATCATGACTATGAAATATGGCAGATGGACGTCAAAACCGCTTTCCTGAATGGAAAACTCCAAGAGGATGTGTATGTGACACAACCAGAAGGTTTTGAACAAGATTCTAAGGTATGCAAATTGCAAAGATCCATCTATGGATTGAAGCAAGCTTCAAGGAGTTGGAATCTCCGTTTTGATGAATCGGTCAAAGAGTTTGGTTTCATCAAGAACGAAGATGAGCCTTGTGTATACAAGAAGATTAGTGGGAGCATAGTGCTATTCCTTATTTTATACGTGGATGATATATTACTCATTGGAAATGACATTCCTACACTTCAGTCTGTGAAGACTTGGTTAGGAAAGTGCTTCGCAATGAAAGATATGGGTGAAGCCGCTTATATACTTGGCATTAAGATCTATAGAGATAGATCAAGGAGGCTACTTGGTTTAAGCCAAAGTACATACATTGACAAGGTCATTAGAAGATTCCGTATGGAAAATTCTAAGAGAGGCACCTTGCCCGTGTTACATGGAGTTTCTCTAAGCAAGACTCAATGTCCTAAGACAAACGATGAGCGTGAGAAAATGAATGATGTTCCATATGCTTCGGCAATTGGGTCCATCATGTATGGCATGATTTGTACTAGGCCGGATGTATCTTATGCTTTGAGCATTACAAGTAGATACCAATCCGACCCTAGCGAAAATCACTGGATAGCTGTAAAAGCGATTCTTAAGTACTTGAGAAGAACTAAAGACTCGTTTTTGGTCTATGGAGGAATGGAAGATGATCTCGTTGTAAATGCTTACACGGATGCAAGCTTCCAAACCGACAAAGATGATAGCCGATCACAATCGGGTTTTGTGTTTATGTTAAATGGTGGAGCTGTAAGCTGGAAGAGTTCCAAGCAAAGTACAACCACTGATTCTACAACAGAAGCTGAGTATATTGCTACATCAGATGCTGCAAAGGAAGCTGTTTGGATTAAGAAGTTCATAACTGAACTTGAAGTGGTTCCTAGTATTGCTAATCCAATAGACCTTTATTGCGATAATAATGGTGCTATTGCTCAAGCAAAGGAACCAAGAGCACATCAGAAATCCAAACACATACTTAGGTGTTTTCATATCATTCGAGAGATCGTTGATAGGGGAGACGTAAATATATGCAGAGTACCTACTGATGACAATGTTGCGGACCCGCTGACAAAGGGACTTCCACAAGCTAAACATGATGTTCATGTTAGGTCCATGGGTATTAGATACATGGGAGATTGGGCCTAAAGCAAGTGGGAGATTGTTGGTAGTGGTGCCCTAGGCACGTTTAATAAACGTTGTAATTGTTATCATTTATTTCATATCAATAAAGAGATGTTTTGATTATTATTGTTGTTCATGTTTACTTATAATAATCCCCATCCCTAGTACTTGTTAAGCACTAGTATAAAGGCTAAATGGTCATGGGATGATCATGTTAGATTTATGGGTACTTGTTTGGAACAAGGTACTGGACATGACCCGTTGTATAAGATTTATGTCATGGTCTATGTCGTACATATATCTCATATTAGTTATGTCATTCGAATCCTTAGACATGAAGTTATTATAGTCTTCCACTTGATGAACATTGTGTTTGACATATTAAAACACTACCTTAACACGGTAGCTATAAAGGGTATGATTGGCATAATCGGATTCCCGTTGGGAAGAATAATAAGCTAAATGGATTTGTCCCTCCACGGAGATATGTCAAGCTTGGGCCCCTCGAAGGAATGATGTTGATGAAATGTTCGGCCGGACTCAAATGGATTGATTGGATCAATAGCATTTGAATTATCAACATATTCGGAATCGAGAAAGTATTGAACATGACAAGTTGACTGTTTGACCATGACTTGTGTTCAAAGACATCGTGGACAAAGGGATTGTGACATATTCTAAAGGAATGCGAACTTGTATCTAGTTATACTATTTGGGTAGGTATGACGGTTTGCTAGAACCTAATCATGTCTTATGGGATCATGTTTGAGCCCATTGCCAACTTAGTATAATCCTAGAGGGTCACACACAATAGAACGAATCTTAAATAAGAGGACTATATTGGAATTTAGGGTCGAAGGACCTCAAAGGAATTTCTGAATGAATTTTGGGCTTCCTGGTCAACCGAGCGGGCGCTTGGGTTGGACCAGGTGGGCGCCTGAATTAATTCTGAAAGAACTGGACCTTCTGGTCAAATGAGTGGGCGCCTGGGTTGGACCAGGCGGGCGCCCGGTATGCCGACAGAAAAATTCCTAATTCGATTAGGAAAGGTTTTTGGCACAAGTTACCTATTTGGAATAGGTCTTAATTGTGTATAAAAACCCCAATTCGGCCAGACCATATTTACTAGTTCTTTTGTGAGTCTCAAAGAGTTTGAGAGAGATTTTATTTTGTTCTAAGATATCATTGATTGAGGAACAAAATAATTCCATATAGTTCTTTATTGAATTGTGAAAGTGTGTTTCATAATTATTGGTCTAGCAACCAAGATCAAGAAGCCTCTTGATATTCGTTCGAAGTGTGGACACCGCTAGAGGGTGAATTTTATCATCTACAAAGTTCGTGATTTTGTCCGTGATAAAGCTTCAAGTTTCTCCACCAAGACCAAAGAAAACTTTGATAGTCATCAAGGGTTAGTTTTATCCTTTATTCATGTTGTTGTATTTGATTTAATCATATGATCGGATCTATGGCTTTGGGTTTCATAAAAATTTTAATTGCTATATTCCGCTGCGCATGTTACTACGAAACCCAACATATCTCTCATTGATCCTCCAAAAGCGGTCTTTCGTGCTTTGGAAAGAAGGATTATTATGAGATTTTTTTGGAGTTCTAATGATGGGGAGAAGAAATGTCATTGGCTTTCATGGGAAAAAATGAGCTGGCCGATTGAAGAGGGAGGCTTGGGGATTCGAAAATTCGAAGATATGGCTACGGCCTTCTCCATGAAACTTTGGTGGCGTCTGCGTACTTCTAAATCCTTATGGAGTGATCTCATGTTGGCTAAATATTGTTGGGAAATTCACCCTATGGATTCTTATCTCACTTCGTATTCTTCTCATATTTGGAAAAGATTAATTGCATCGAAGCCTTTAGTGGAGGATAAATTACCATGGAGGGTTGGGAGAGGTGACATTACCATTCATGAAAAATGGTTGGAAGGGGATATGGGTCCAATTCCTTTTGCTCACGCTAAAGTTTCTTCTCTTTTCCATAATGGAGCTCCATGTAATGATCATATCCGAGAGACCTATGGCCAGCAACTTGTGTCTCTTATAAATTCTCAGGCTATTTCTCTGTCGGACAAGGAGGATGTCCCTATATGGAAGCCTTCCTCTAACGGTAAGTTCTCAGTTAGTTCTGCTTGGAGAGAATGTCATTCTAGTCGTGCTCACTCTGTTATATATTCTTATTTCTGGAGCAAATATATCCCCAAAAAGATTTCGGTTTTTCTTTGGCGTTCTTTGCATAATGGCTTGCCTACGGATGAGAGAATTCGGTCGAAAGGTATCTTCCTTGCTTCTAAATGTAACTGCTGCTATGCAGCAAGTGAAGAATCCATTGCGCATACTTTGGTTCATGGGGATATTGCTAAGAAAATTTGGGATATCATTAGTGGTTTGTGTGGCATTCGATGTTTCATGGGTAGTTTGAATCAGGTCCTCATTTGTTGGTGGCAAAGTCATTCTAATTCTGATTCCAATGTCTTCTTATGGCTATCTCATCTTCTTCCAGCTCTTATTTTATCGGAAATTTGGTGTGCTAGAAATAAGAGCAGATTTGAAGATGTCCATATGAGTCCCAATGCTATTATTCATAAGGTTCGTACACAAGCTTCTAATATCGCTCTTTCTTTCTCCCTTTCTTTCCCGAGAAGTCAAGATAATAAATATATGATGGATATATTTCATTTGGCCCCTAAACCCTTTTTGATGCCTAAAGTCCGAATGGTTCTTTGGGATCCCCCAATTATTTTCTGTAATGGTTCGTACACAAGCTTCTAATACCGGGCTCATATTCATACCCCTTTAATCTCTCATTTGGCATATGCGGATGATATAATTATTTTCTGTAATGGTTCTAAAGACTCCCTTGATGCTCATGTGAGGTGTTTGAATTGGTACCAGAATTTTTCTGGACAGCTTGTTAGCTCGGCTAAGTCTTGTTTCATTACCGGGGTTGGAAATGCTGCTAGGGATGCCGTAATCTCAGAGGCTACAGGATTCCAAAAGAAGGATCTCTCAATTATTTATCTGGGCTGCCCTTTGTATGTTGGTCGTAAGAAAACTTCCTTGTTTGATTCGATTTTGAGAAAGATGGAAGCCCGCTTGGCAACTTGGCAAGGTAAATTATTATCCTTTGGGGCGAAGTTAACTCTTATCAGAACGTGTCTTCAAGCTATCCCTTTATACTACATTGCCCTTTTAGATCCTCCTAAAGGTGTGATAAATTCCATGTATCGTCTTATCTCTAATTTCTTTTGGTGTAATGATGAAGGGAATCATAAGTGCCATTGGGTTCGTCGTTCTATCCTGTTTCTTCCAACCTCGGAAGGAGGCCTTGGGCTTAGAAAATTTGAATATTTGGCATTTGCGTTAGCTATGAAGTTATGGTGGAAATTTCTAAGTAGTTCATCTCTTTGGACTGAATTTTTGGAGGCGAAATATTGTCATGGCAGCCACCTTATGGATTCTACAAATTCCTCTTATGCCTCCCATATTTGGCGTAGAATGATTCAATCCAAGCCTCTGGTTGAGAGTAACATTGGTTGGAGAATTGGGTGAGGGGATATATCTATTCATGATCATTGGATGGCTGCTCCTAGTTTATTGCATGGTAATCATATTGAAGTCTCTTCTCTTTTTCTCAATGGTCAGCCTCGTGTGGATTACATTGTCAATGAATTTGGTGTTCAGCTCTATAATTTCATTCGGGATAACCACATTCAAATCATGGACAAACCGGATACGTTATTTTGGCTCCCTAATGCCTCGGGTAAGTTTACTATATCCTCAGCCTGGAATATTTGTAGGGATAAAGGTCCTTCTCTGCCTATTTTTGAACATTGTTGGCACAAACATATTCCTTTAAAAATCTCGGTTTTCATGTGACGTACTCTCCACCGAGGTCTTCCAACTGATTGTGCTGTTCAGAAAAGAGGTATTCTTATTGCTTCAGCTTGTAGCTGCTGCTCCCTTCGTTCTATTGAAGATCTGGATCATCTCTTTGTGCATGGAGACATTGCTAGGGAAGTTTGGGACTTCTTTTCACATTGTTTAGGCATTAGATGGTATTCTTTCTCTATTCATTCCATTCTGTCTAGCTGGTGGTTTTGCAACACAAAGCATGACTATCGAGGTATATCTTGGCTTCGGCACATCCTCCCTTGCTTTATTCTTTGGGAAATTTGGAAAAGTAGAAATAAGGCCAGATTTAATAATCTTAAAATGGCTGCTGCTCGTATTATTTCTTTGGTTGTTGCGTCAATTAAAGCTGTTGCTAAAGCTTTTGATATTCAGTTCTCGGGCTCTTGGATTGACAATCAAATTTTTACTTTCTTTGGTATCACGGGTTATACTAAGTTAAGTAAGAAGATGAGACTTGTTTCCTGGCTTACCCCTTCTCTGGAGCATTTCAAACTGAATACTGATGGTGCTTCGAAAGGTAACCCTGGTACTATTACTGGGGGCGGAATTATTAGGGATGCAAAAGGTGATCTTATTTTTGCTTTTTCCCACTTCTATGGTCATGACACTAATATGGTGGCAGAGGCTAAGGCTGTTAGGGATGGCTTAGCTTTTGCTTGGGGCTTTGGCATTGCCTCCTTGTGGTTAGAAATTGATTCAGAAGTCCTTCTCAAAATAATTGTCGATGAATATCATATTCCTTGGTCCATTTGATATGATATCCTAGAAATTAAACGTTTCTTGAGCCTCATGACAGTTCGGATCTCGCATATTCTCAGAGAAGGTAATAAGGTTGCTGATAGTCTTGCTAATGCTGCTGTAGCATCTCGTGCTAATACTCTCTATTACTCTTTTGATGCCGTTCCTTCTGATTGTAAGGGCCCCCTTGTGTTAGATCGCCTCTCTACATCTTATATTCGGATTAGATAGTTTTTTGTTTATGGCTAGATATTTGTATAGGTTGCTCTCTTTATTTAGTAGTCACCCTTCCCTTTATTGTAGACGACCTTATAGATTGTGTAAGGCCTCCTCCCCTAGTATTTATTTCCAGGTGGTTAAGGCCGTCAAGTCCCCCACCTCGTTTGTATTTATTTTGTTTCATATTAATAAAATCTAGGGAGTACCGTCTCCTTTCGCCAAAAAAAAAAAAAAAAAGGGATCCCCCAAATGTTGATGAGATTAAGCTTAACACGGATAGAGTCTCTAGGGGTAACCCGGGAATTGCTTCAGGGGGAGGTATTTTTAGGGATCACAAAGGGGATTTTGTTCTTGGTTTCTCTCATTTTTATGGCTGCCAATCCAACATGATGGCGGAGGCCTTGGCTGCGAGGGATGGGCTTATTTTAGCTCAAGCTCATGGTTTTCATCGCGTTTGGTTAGAGGTTGACTCTCAGGTTTTGATGCGTATTCTTATTCGGGAGTACCATATCCCATGGGCTGTTTGGTATGTTATCGCCCATATCCATAGATTATTGGCTCAAATGGAAGTTCGAATTACTCATATTCTTCGGGAAGGGAATGGTGTAGCGGATGGTTTGGCTAACATTGCTGCAAACGAAACAAAAAATTTCACATTCTCCTCTTTTAGTGATATTCCTAGGCCTTACAAAGGCTGTTTTACTTTGGACAAGGATAGGATCCCCCATGCTCGGTTTCATTAACTCTATGGCCAGTTTTTTATATAGATTGTTCTCTATTTATTGTAGTCACCCCTCCTTATATTGTAGAGGACCATACGACGTGTGTATGGCCTCCCCCTAGATTTCCTTTTTCTGGTGGTTGAGGTTGTAATGTCCCCCACCATGTTTGTAATTATTTTCTTTATTTAATAAAATCTAGGGAGGTGTTGTCCTCCTTTCGCCAAAAAAAAAAAAAAAAAAAAAAAAAAAAAAAAAGAGATACGCTTCTCATTTATATGACCAAGACGGCAGTGCCACAAATAAGTATGATTTACATCATTAGGTTTAGATTTCTTATTTATGTTATAGACATTATCATTATTTCCATTATCAACATAAAGGCCATTAAATGAAGTTGCAATACAATAAAGCATATCATTTAAATAAATAGAAAATCTCTTATTCTCAATAAAAAATCTATAACCTTCATTATCCAAACAAGAAATTGAAATAATATTTCTACTCAAATCCGGAACGTAATAACAATTGTTCAAAACAAGAATTAATCCGCTAGGTAAAATGACTTCATAGGTTCCTACGGCTAATGCAGCAACTCTTGCTCCATTCCCCACACGTAGGTCTACTTCGCCATCTTTGAGTAGCCTCCTATTCTTTAGTGCCTGCACATTTAAACAAATGTGAGATCCACATCCGGTATCCAATACCCAGGAACTAGAAGTAGAAAGGAGAATATCTATAACATAGATACCTGAAGTAGAAGCAGTCTCACGGCCCTTCTTCTTCTTCTTTTCTTCCATAAAAGCCTTGCAATTCCGTTTCCAATGACCAATCTCGTTGCAGTGGAAACAAATTGCATCCTTTTGAGTGTCTCTACTCCCGTTACAGAAAACCATCACATCATCAGCATAGGCAAGGTGTGATATAACTGGAACTTTAGGATGGGTTGTATGATATCTATGTTGCTCAAATCTGCTATGTAAGAGGTTTATACCATGGCTAAGAACTTCAGCCATAATAATGAATAAAGTAGGTGAGATAGGATCACCTTCGCGAAGGCCCCTTGTAGAGTGAAAGAAACCACAACTTTCTCCATTAACAATGATAGAATACCAACAAGAAGAAATGCATCAATAGATAATATCAATCCACACCTCAGAAAAACCAAATCTCCGGAGGACCTTGACCAAAGCAAACCATGAGACGCGATCGTAAGCCTTCGACATATCCAGCTTTAGAACAACATTAGATCCACGGACCTTCTTAGTAAGGGAACTAAACATTTCTTGCGCAAGGAGAGCATTATCATGGATGAGACGGCCTTGAACAAAACCACTTTGTTGGGGAGAAATAATCCGAGGCAGAATATTAACTAATCTTCGAGTCATTTGCTTGGTGATGATTTTATTTGAGAAGATGCAAAGACTAATGGGACGCATCTCACCAAAATAGTCTCATCCATGATCTTGTCTCTTCTTTTGTGTGCTGCACTCATCATGACTCTTAAGATATTGATCATTTGTTTGGCCATAGTCAGGTGGCTTTTTGTACTTGGGACTATTTTGGCCGCTTGTTTGGTATATTTATCTCTTACCAAAATGTCAAAACTATTCTGGCAAGTTGGTGGTTTAATACCAACTTAGGAGATAACAAAGGTATTCATTGGATTTGTCAGATCCTTCCAGCATTTATTTTTTGGGAATTGTGGAAACATCGTAATAAGGCGAAGTTTGAGGGCATTCGGATGGATTATAAAGGGATCATTAAGGATGTTTTTGAGCAGATTTTTTTAGTCGTTAAGGCTTACAACATAAGGTTTCCGTGTTCTACTTGGGAAGAACATATATTTCGGTGCTTCAAAATTCAGATTGCTGGCCCTACCATTCGGCATTTGCGATTTGTCATTTGGAAATCCCCCTCTATTGAGCTTGTCAAGCTTAATACGGATGGGGCTGCGAAGGAAATCCGGGCATTATTTCTGGAGGGGGTATTTTTCGTAATAAGCAAGGTAAGATATTGTTTGCTTATTCCAGATTCTATGGGGAGGGATCTAATATGATTGCTGAGGCAAAGGCTGTCCTTGATGGTCTTTCGTATGCTTTTCGGTTTGGTATTTCTTCGCTTTGATTGGAAATAGACTCAGAGGTTCTTTTAAAGATATTAATTCAGGAATATCATATTCCTTGTAACATTTGGTATGAAGTCCTTCATATTAAAAGACTTACATCTCAGATTGGAGCCAGGGTTACACATATTTTGCGTGAAGGAAACCAGGTTGCTGATCGTTTCGCTAATGTTGCTGCGGTGACGAAAGCCAACTCGGAGTATTATTATTTTGATGAGCTTCCACATTCATGTAAAGGAGCTTATACGTTGGATAGAGCCTCTACTCCTTACATTAGATCTTATCATTAGATTCCTATGGCTAGATACTTGTATAGGTTGCTTTGTTTATTTTGTAGTCACCCCTCCCTCTATTGTAGAGGACCTTACAACTTGTGTAAGGCCTCCTCCCCTAATATTTTTCTTTAGGTGGTTAAGGCCATCAAGTCCCCCACCTCGCCTGTAATGTTTTTATTTCATATTAATAAAACCTAGGGAGTACCGTCTCCTTTCGCCAAAAAAAAAAAGCATAGAGAAACCCGAGAAGAAATCCCCAATAGCTAAGAATAAGTCCTCCTTAATAATGTGCTAACACACTTTATAAAATTCTCCTGTAAATCCGTCTGGTCCAGCTGCACTTGTGGCGCTCATACTGGATATAGTCTCAAAAATCTCCTCCCTCGATGGAATGGCTGAAAGGGCATTATTATCTTCCTCATTGATAGTCCGAGGGATGACATGTAGAAGGTCATCAGAGGGAATATCATGATGTGCAGTGAGTAAAGAAGAGAAGAAATTAACCGCCTCATTTTGAATGTCTTCCTTTGATGTAATCCAATCACCATTTGTATTTCGAATACGATGGATATGTAATTTCTGTCTCTTTTTCTTCACACACGCATGAAAATATGAAGTGTTACGATCCCCATCCTTTTTTTTTAAACCGAATTTTCTTAGCAACCGTTAAACAATCACCAAACGGAACATTTTCTTAATCCATGAAAGATTTGCCCTTTGTTTCCAAAAATCATCTTCAATTTTTAATCGATACGTAAGGTTTGCTTGGGCCAAGTGAAGATCCGCTCTATTCTCTTCTATAGGGGTTTGTTGATAAACCAACTCGTTTGCAGCAACCTCATTTTCAGCCATCACCACTTGTTGATCAATCCTACCAAAGTGTTCTTGTTAGTACCCGACCTGAAAATGAGTTTATTAGGACTTTCCCAAATATACAAGGACTTTATAGGAATTAGAAACCTTACAAAGACTTGTCCCGGATTCCCAAAAATATCTCATTTATGGCAAAATCTATCAAATTAGGTAATAAATGGTTTCCTTAAAACCATGCAGAAACCCTAGCTTAAGAATCAAGTCAGCCGGCAGCCTTGGCCACGCGGCCAACATTGCTCCGCGTTGATCTTGGCCACGCGGCCACTCTTGTAACCGGCTTCAACAATGGCCAGGCGGCCAACCTTGCGCTGGATGATCTGGACCATCAGATCCTCCCATCAGTTTACTATATAAACAATTCCATTCCATTGGTTTTGGGATCCGATTTTGAGAGCTCTAAGTCCGAGTTTTGGAGTTCTTAAACACAATTTTGCTCTCTAATTAGCATTCAAACCTCCAAGAAGATCAAGGTTTATTTCTTGCCAACATAGGTAAGTTTTCTAACTTATTTCTTCGTGTTTTTGCATCATTTCTAATGTAGATCTTTAATATTCATGTTCTTGCATGTTTATTCATAGTTTCTTCATATTCATTGCATGCTCATTCATATGTTCATCGTGTTCATAGATTAAAACCTTATTTATGTTATATTTAGGGTTGCGATCTTCATAATTACATGTTATTTCATAGCCGATGATGATCGAGGGTTCATCAACCCGAGGATGATCTAGGAACTACTTCTAAACCCTAATCTTTAGGTAATTTCCCCCTCATTATGCATGATCCCGATTCTTCTGCCTATTCTAATTCTCTGCGAACTACGCTGACCTGAGCTTCTCACATTGAGAGGAACGTAGGCAATCTTCGGATCCGGTCTAAATCACTAACACACTACATACACCGCATCATGATAGAAAGACCGATCAATTCGGGCAATAGGAGTGATAACGTTCAATATTCTTCTCTTGTTGTAGTTTGACCCCCGAACCCATTAAAAATGCTTTTTTCAATGTTTTGGCTTTAATTAAAACGGCGTGGCGACTCTCATAATTTTAATGTCGTTAAGAATATTCCTTTTGTAAATAAAAATAATCACAAGATACTTCCCATGCGTCGCTTCATCGGAAAGGGGTATTCACAGTGGCGACTCTGCTGGGGACTGCTTTGAAACTTTTTCAAACATAGTGGGTCTAACTTTCGTTCACATCATGATGTCTGCCATGTTCTCACATGCACCTTACACTTTGCCATGTTCTCACATGCACCTTACACACCTTGCCATGTTTACACATGCTCACACTTGCCATGTTTAACACACGCACACACCTGCCATGTTTACACATGCACACACACTTGCCATGTTTACACATGCTCACACTTGCCATGTTTAACACATGCACACACCTGCCATGTTTACACATGCACACACCTGCCATGTTTACACATGCACACACACTTGCCATGTTTACACATGCACACACACTTGCCATGTTTAACACATGCACACACCTGCCATGTTTACACATGCACACACACTTGCCATGTTTACACATGCTCACACCTGCCATGTTTACACATGCACCCGCTCACTCCGCCATGTTAATACTTGTACCTTGTACCTTGTACCATGTACCCTTGTTATCTTGGCTTTAGTTTTAGGGTCAAACAAAACTCTGCTATGCTCCCTTGTACATTATTCTCTCTCTCTCCCTCTCTCTCTCATACATTGCATTGCATCATCCTAACATCAAAAACTTCTCTCTTTTCTCCTTAAAAAGAATTAGTTTCTTGCCACACACTACCACTAGTCCGTGTCAGCACTGCACAGGTCCCCATTACCCGGAGTATTCGATGTGCAGGAATTTGTGCGCTACTGTCGCCCTCTTTTCGAGTCACTCATCTACTCCACTCACCGTGTACGTTCCGCGAGCGGTGGGAACCTTTTACCTAACCCGTGTCAACCCACACTAGTATAGGTAACACACCTAGGTTTTGACCGGTTGGTTTGGCTAGCTTTTTCTTAATAGTCAATTAACGTGCTGTCCATGTCGAGTCATCCCCAAGTCAATGATGAATCGAGATCTTTGAGAGAAAGTGCACAAAAAAGTGATTTCCCTACAAGGGACGTGCCATGGCGAGATGAGTATTTATTGTCAAGATCTCCGCTCATCATTAACTTGCGTAGGATGCAACATAGACATCACGTTAAATGCCTTTAAGGAAGGGTTAGTCGTAGGATCCGATGGTTGGTGGAAGCCGCTTGCCCTATAGGACCCTCGCCCAAATTGTCCGTTTGGGGGTGTGCAATGCAGGTGAAAAACGAGGGGTCTATAGACGTAATGATGGCCTCCACTGATCGTAGTCTTCTAACTAGTTGCAAAAAGGGGTATCCCTTCCAACCAATTAGGATATAAATAATGTATGTTTTTGTAAATTAAAATATACTTTGCATGAGCCTTCCCCCTCTCCTAAAGATCCATTGCCCTTCAATCTTTCAGCAAAGCGAGTTTGGATCCGTTCGGGTGGTCGACTACAACGTGAAGCTTCTACTCCGTCCACGTTCTCAGTCTCGTCATCAGCAATGTCAACTCCCGCTTCAGCTTCAGCCTCTGCTCCTCCTGCCAGTACCGCCGAGCTCAACACCGAGGCTACTCTCAATGGTATTCCCCCAAGCCTCCAGAACTTCCTAGCCGGTCTCAAAGCCAAGATCAGGAATCTCGAGGAAAGCAACAAGATGTTGGAGGATCAGAACCAACAGTTAAAGGGTCACATTCAACAAAAGGGGACTAAACTGGTGCCCGATGGAGAGAATTTCATTTATGTCGAGGATGAAGAGGTCAATACCAACTGTCCCCCCAACACCAATGCTACTACCTTCCCATTCCCAAGCTACCGCAATGTTCCACCTCCTTCTCTCTACACCCAACAAGGTTTCACTACCATGAGCAAGAACAAGGCTGTCTATGAACCTTCCCCTGAACTGCTTGGAGGTTACCTCTCCGCCAGCAAACTACCCGCACCCTCGTTGCCTTTGAGTATTGGGATGGCCGCTGCTACTGCTTCCACTACTCCTCCCGTCATTCTGTCAGAAACTATCCCCGATATCTCCAATCACCCTGTGGTTATGGCCATGCAAGAACAAATGCGAAAGTTGATCGAGACCGTGGATAAGCAAAGTGCACCGACTACCAAGACAATCAACCCTAGCCAAGTGGGGGCTCTCCCCAAGGATTTCAAGATGCCTAAGGTGGCAATGTTTCATGGTGACTCGTGTCCTAAGACTCATTTGGATAGTTATGTGTTGGCCATGAGGGCTCGTGACTGCACCAACGAAAAAATGGCTCGCGTATTTCATAGCACTTTGGATGGTATAGCTCTGCGTTGGTTCTTGGGGTTAGAACCAAGCGAGAGGCAAACGTGGGATCAGATCAGCGCTATTTTCTGTGAGAAGTATCAGGCTAACTTGGATTGGCATGTGAATCGAACGGATCTTGAGAACACTATGCAAAAACCCGGCGAGGCTATTTATGATTTTTACAAGAGGTGGAACCATCGGTTGTGTGAGGTCCAATACCCACCAAAGGCGAAGGAACAGAAACAGATTTTCTACAAGTGCTTGCTACCGGAAATGAAAGCAGCTATAGGTAATGGTTACTTCCCTGATTTGCGGGAAATGGTTGACGCCGGAGTAAGGTACGAAGCAGGGTTCACTGGGATTGTGCCGCCAAAGGAAAGTCCAAAGACCAACAACAACAATTCCTTCCGCTACAAGGCTCCTACTGCGCCTGCGCCTCCTAGGGGTGGAAAAGAGGCCGTCAGCCAAGTGAATATGGTCCAGAAAGAGGTCCCGTTAGATGTCCAAGCCGTAACAAGGAATGGAGCTCCGCCGCAAAGAGAGAGGGAGCACTTTGACGATTTTGGAATGCCTATGGGGAAAGTCTTTGACGTGTTAGTCAAGAGAGGTCTTATCAAGCCTTTAGAGAATTACCAACCTGCCTACCCAAGAAGTGATTTGGACGCCTCTAAGTTTTGCAAGTATCACAAGCACATCGGGCACACAACGGATGGTTGTATTCAATTGAAGCGTGTAGTACAAGGGTTAATCAATGACAAGAAGATTGAGAAGCCGAAGGGTCCTAATGTGGTGAATAACCCTCTCCCTAACAATGGGGGTGGGGTGAATATGGTGCAAACATGCGAGATTAGTATCCTAGAGCTCATGGACGCTTTTGACAAGATAGGGCTCACGATGGTGGATATCTTCATGGCGTTGGTGACATTAGAAATACTCGAACCATTAGAAGGACATCTCCCCCGTCTTGGTTGCGATTTGACGAAGTTTTGCCACTACCACAAGTGCACCGGTCACACTACCGAAGAATGCTTTGAACTCAAGAAGGCCGTGCAAGAGCTCATCCACAAGGGAGTCATCGAAGACCCTAGAGATTATGTAGCTAGCAATGTACTCATGGTAGAACTTAGTGAGATCACTGATCCGGCCGAACCTGTTATGGCGGACTGTGATGAGATGGGTTGTATTTCAATGACTAATAATAAAGAATCTTCTTGCTACTTGTTGTCTTTAGAAGAACTAGTGAGTGAAGTCGAATCTCTAGAGGAGGAGAGCCCCAAGCCCTCTCAACCCCTTTCTTGGGCCGAAATCTTCGAGGAGGCCAAAAAGACCGAAGTTTCGCCCCCTTGTCCTGACACGCCATTGTCTTTGGAGGAGCTACGTGCGGAAGTTTGTCTCCTTACAAGATCCGGTCAAGTGTACCAATCCGACCCGAAGGGTGCAAAGAAAGTCTTTGGGAAGGAACCCGAGCAAGCCGACCTAGATAAAGAAGACCCTATCCTCACTCAACTCAAACAAACCCAAGCCCATATTTCACTATGGTCCCTACTCACCTCCTCCCTAGCCCATCGCCTCATGCTCGAGCAAAACCTCGCCGCCACCATGGTACCATCCACTATTACCCCGGAGGACGTCACCCACATGATTGGTAATATCCACTATAGAAACATCATCACTTTCTCGGAGCTAGACAAGCCAGTGTTCGGAGTTGATCATAATGAGCCTTTGTACATCACTGTCGAAGTAAATGGCAAGAAGATTCCCCGTGTATTCATTGACAATGGTTCTGCTATTAATATCCTGCCTTCAAGGATGATGGATGTGGTTGGCGTTCATGGTGTTGATTTACGCCCATCCAAACAAACCATCAAAGCTTATGACTCTACATGCCGCGCCGTGATAGGCGAAGTCACCTTGCCCATTACCATCGGAACAAAGATCCTGCCAACCGACTTCCACGTCATAGACATCCCCGCAACCTTCTCACTCCTCCTGGGCCGGCCATGGTTACATCAGTCGGGCGCTGTCCCGTCTTCCCTGCATCAGTGTGTGAAGTTTCAATCCGGTAATGAAGTGACCATCATCTACAGTGATCTTGTAACCGCCCAAGGGACGGACACCAAGGGCGTTCCTGTATTACAGATTCAGCATGGGGAGGAGAGCCGACTCTTCAATGGCTTCGAAATAGTCGCTCAAGCACAGATCTGCACCATCGACCTCACCAAAACAACGGACAAAGTGGCACCTGTTGTCAAGATACTGCGTAACATGGGTTTTATACCGGGGCTGGGGCTAGGTAAGAACTTGCAAGGCCCCACAGAATTGGTTGAAGAGATTAATCATCGAGGGTTGTTTGGTCTAGGATACACCCTTACTCTTGAAGACAAGATGGAGCAACAGAGGATAGAATTGCTTAAAAAGATGAAACTTCCCTACAAAAAGCCCGAAATGCGGCCATACCGTCTGTCCCTAAATAACTACTTTGTTAGGGAAGGCGAGGAGTTTTCGTGTTTTGAGTTCGCAGAGCCATGGATTGACCCCACTGGGAAGTTGCAGAAAGGGTTCGAGATTTTCAGAGATGTGGAATTCGATCGGTCCAACATGAAGCTGACTTACATGGAATATGACAAAGCCACGGGCAGAATTAGAACCATCAGGCATGAGTACTCCACCAAGGTTGCAGATGACTTAGCAGATCAACTTGAAGCCGCAACCCTTGACAAGCCAGCAATAGAAGCCGCAGAAACTCCAAGTTTGACTGAGACGTGGGACGGCCAATATCTGCTTCAACATCTGGGTAATCTGGGGCTGCATGAAGACATGGTTGCCGTCATCGGTGATGATTCTGAAGATAAGGTGGACCCAAGAACATTGGTGGTACCCATGGGGGACAAGCTCAAGAATTGGTGCATCATTTGGGGACCTATGGCTACTCCGGAATTTATGGTGGGAACACTGGGGCTTACTCCTTCTCCTGTCGCCACTCCTGCAGCATCTCCTGTCACTCGCTCAAAATCCCCATCCCCAGAGTCTAGTGTTTTACATTTTGAATTTGAGTCTTCCTCTAAGTCTGACGACCTTACGTCTGAAGACTATGATCTTGTTGCAAACGCTATTTTCCCTTTTGCTATGAATGAAACCCTCGACCTTTCCGAGTATCCCTCCATAGTCACTCTTGTAACTGATAAATTGGTTAATAATCAAACTAATGATATACACTTAGTTAATAATGATTCATTAGGAGAGGCAGACACAAACACATTAAATGATGAATACATTAAAGAGATTTCAGAACAGGTTATTAATCAAAAACAATCTCGAGCCCAAGCTGCCGATGAGGTGTTAACATGCGTGAATTTGGGGACCGAAGCCGAGCCTAAGGAAACGCAGATTGGAAGCTTCTTCAGCGGAGCCGAAAGGGAAGCACTGATTGAGCTACTCAAAGAATATGTGGATGTGTTTGCATGGTCGTATAAGGACATGCCGGGGCTCGACAACTCGATCGTAGAGCACAGAATCCCGACAGCACCAGACGCTAAGCCAGTCAAGCAAAAACTGCGCCGCATTAAGCTGGAATGGTCTTTGCAAGTGAAGGAAGAGATTGAGAAGCTACTCCGTGTGGGTTTCATCAGGGTGATCGAATATCCAACTTGGTTATCAAATCTGGTGACTGTCAAGAAATCCAACGGTAAAGTCAGAGTATGTGTGGATTTTCGGGATCTCAACAAAGCTACGCCAAAGGATGACTTCCCCTTGCCAAATATCGACATGTTGGTGGATGCGACCGCCCATTATGAGGTCAAGTCGTTTGTTGATGGGTTTGCCGGCTATAACCAAATCAAGATGGCCGAGGAGGACCAAGAAAAAACAGCTTTCACCACCCCATGGGGGACTTTTTGCTATACCGTCATGCCATTTGGGCTGAGGAACGCTGGGGCTACCTACCAACGGGCAGTTACAACTTTATTCCACGATATGATCCACAAGGAGATTGAGGTGTACGTGGATGACATGATTATACATTCAAAAGGGTCTGGGGGCCAGCACTTGATAGATCTCAGAAAATTCTTCAACAGGTTGAGAGAGCACGCCATGCGTTTGAACCCGGCAAAATGCACCTTTGGAGTTCGTAGAGGGAAAGTATTGGGTTACATGCTCACCGAAAATGGGATCGAAGCCGACCCAAGGAAGATTCAAGCCATCCTGGAGATGAAGCCACCCCGTACCGAGACAGAGATAAAGGGATTCATGGGACGCCTGCAATACATCAGCCGGTTTATCAATCAGCTGACCACCATCTGCGAACCGATTTTCAAGCTAATGAGGAAAACAGCCAGTGTGGAGTGGGATCATGACTGTCAGATAGCCTTCGAAAGGATCAAACAATATTTGGTGAATACCCCAATCCTGCGCCCGCCGCATAAGGAGAAGCCGTTGCTACTATACTTAACTGTGACAGATACCGCCGTCGGAGCCATGTTAGCACAAGAAGCCAAAGATTCCCGGATTGAGAATGCAGTGTACTTTGTAAGTCGAAAGTTACAAGGCAGCGAGCTCAATTACTCCGCGCTCGAGAAGACCTGCGTAGGCCTAGTATGGGCGGTGACGAAGCTCAAGCACTACATGGTATCCCATCCGATCTTACTAGTCTCGAAAATGGATCCTATCAAGTACCTGTTCGATAAACCATCCCTTTCTATGAGACTCGCTAAATGGTCAGTATTCTTGGGAGAGTTCGACATCACTTATATACCGAGGAAGGCAATCAAAGGGAGGGCAATGGCCGATCAGCTCGCAGACGCTCCGAGCACTGAGACGAGAGGACCCGACCCCGAGTTCCCGGATGATGACATTTTCGCAATTGAGGTCGCAGAAAGGTGGCAATTATTCTTTGACGGGGCTGCAAACAAGCGAGGGAATGGAATCAGACTCCTACTTATTGATCCCAAAGATGAGCACACTCCCATAGCCATCAAGCTGAACTTTTCAGCAACCAACAACGCCGCCGAGTATGAGGCGTGTATAGCCGGATTGGAGGCCGCCCTAGAACGCAACGTGAAAGAGTTAGAAGTGTACAGAGACTCTGCTTTGATTATTAACCAAACGGCGAAGAAATGGAAAACTATTGATCCTTGCCTGCAGCGGTACCAAGGTTACATGGATGAGTTGATAGCACAGTTCAAAGAGGTTACCTTCCACTTCCTGCCGCGAGACAGAAATAGGTTCGCGGATGCTCTAGCTACATTGGCCTCCTTAGTTGAAATTCCAGAAGGAAGGTCCGTAAAACCATTCAGGGTTGGGCGAAGAGAAAACCCCGCCTATTGCTGTGAAATCCAGATCAATGCCGAGGTAAACGGAGATCAATGGTACGCCCAAATCTACAAATTCCTTAAGCACGGAGAGGTGTCCTTTGACGGAGATGTGAAGGCCAAGAGTCTGCAAGCACTCAAAAGGTTGGCGGGGCAGTTTGTGCTGTTAGACGATACTTTGTACAAGAGGCATTACAATGGTCTGCTGCTCTTATGTGTCGACAACAAGAAAGCGGAAGCAATAATGGAAGAAGTACACAACGGGTTGTGCGGACCCCACATGAATGCAAGGATGCTTAGACAGAAGATCACTCGGCTGGGCTATTATTGGATTACCATGGAGACAGACTGTATTCAATGGGTTCGACGGTGTCACAAGTGCCAAGTATGCTCCAACCTCAACCACATCCCCCCACACGAATTGTATAGTTCCACCACGCCTTGGCCATTCGCCACGTGGGGTATCGACATTATTGGGAAGATCTCGCCGGCCGGCAGTAATGGTCATGAATTCGTCCTCGTCGCGGTCGACTACTTCACAAAGTGGGTCGAAGCTCAGTCTTACAAGGTGCTGAATTCCAAGAAGGTAGCGCAGTTTATCAAAGATAATATTATGTGTCGGTATGGGGTTCCTAACCTCATTATATCAGATAATGGCAGTCATTTCGAAGCCGAGTGTGCTCGCTTGCTTGTAGAATTCAAGATTGAACGAAAGAAATCTTCCCCATACTATCCACAGACTAACGGCGCGGTTGAGGTGGCCAACAAGACGATAGAGCAGATAATTCGCAAGATGGCTTCGCAAGGACGGGATTGGCCCGAGAAGTTACCATTAGCACTTTGGGGGTACAGAACGTCAGTCCGCACCGCTACTGGAGAGACCCCTTACGCTTTGACATACGGCATGGAGGCAGTGCTCCCTATTGAGTTGGAGGTGCCATCTTTGAGGGTCTTGCTCGAGAACCAAGTGAATGAGGTAGAATGGCTTCGTAGTCGCTATGATCAATTGGCAACACTCGACGAACGCAGATTGAAGGCCATGGAACACATCCGGGCCTATCAAAGGAGAACGACAAAAGCCTTCAATAAAAAGGTCAAGCCTGTTGACATAAAGGAAGGAGACTTGGTGCTCAAAGCACGCTTACCCAATAAATTCAACCCCCTCGGGAAATGGGCCCCCACTTGGGTAGGGCCGTTTGTGGTACAGAAGATCTTCTCCGGAGGAGCGGTCAGAATGGCGGATTTGGATGGCAACCCGTTCAAAGAACCAGTCAACATCAGCAAGCTCAGACGCTACTATGACTAGACTCCCCTCTCTTAAAAAAAAAAAAAAAAAAAAAAAAATTTACTACGCAAAAAGAAGCCCGATAGACTGAAAACCCGCAAAGGGCGGTCTATGCAAAATAAGGGTGCGTACAGAGCTCGCTAGATCGAAAACCCGCAAGGGTGGTCTAGGCAAAAGTTAGAGCATTCCCCCTTCTATCTTCCCTTTCTTTAAAATCATTCTAGTCTGACCGGAATGAACTACGGTGACCTGAGCCCCTTAGTCCTATTTGTAAAAGGGGAACGTAGGCAGCCTTTCAAAAGGTGCGGTCTAAAAAACAAATAAACATCCAAATCTTGTTAAGCAATAAAGATAGAAGTTGTATTTTCTGAAAGCAAAAACTTTTATTTCCATAAGTCATTGCATGATAACATTTATTTGATGAGTCTAAGCTTGACATACTTTTTGAATGAATAACCTATTCTGAAATTGAAACTCAAACAAAAGCAAACTAAATTAAACTAATGTGTCTGCATGACTATGGAGAGACGCTCGGGATTACTCCTTAGTGCCATTTGTGCCCTCGGTCTCTTTCTTCTTGCTTTGCCCACGGCGAACTTTCTTCTTGCTAGGATTCTCACAAAATCTTCTTTCGAACTCGCTAACACCTTTAGCCTTGCCATTAGGAGCCTCTTCACCTTTCCTCTTCTTTGACGCCCCCACTTCTTCTCCGCCTCCGTTAGCCACGCTCTTACTCATCTTCCTCGCATAAGCCTCAGCCTCCTTAATTCTCAATGAGAAACTTGGAGCACAGGATCCCAAGATAGTGCCCCTTAGGGTCTCTAGAGTCTGCTCCGCATGCCCAAGTCTCCCCATATACCAATCCAAATACTCGCGTGGCAGGAAGGTGTTGCTAGAGCGTGTGAGGAAAGTCCTACGACTAAAGCCGGCCTCGCCCCACATCTGAGAAAGAAGGACTGAGGCACTATCATCCAACTGAAGTATCCCAAAAGGGAAATCATCTCTCTCCTCGTCCCAACCCTCCGGGATGGTCTGCACCAAACCATACTGACGAAGCACTCTAGAGGGATAGTAAAAAGTAGTTCCAGAAAGGGTCGGAACTTTGATCATGTGAAGTCCCACTTGTTTCTCCCTCACAGAGTGAATGTGCCAATGGGGCACCACCCACTGAATGTCGTCAGTCACCATTTCCGCCAAATACTTTTCCCAACCTTTGAGAGTCATGCCCTCAAACCGCTCCACCATGCCTCTAATGCGGTGCATCCATGGGGCCACCTTCAGAGAAGCCGCCGGTTTATTCACTCGAAGCCGCTCTTGCAACCACATGGTCAAAAGCCTATCACTACCACAAGGCATCCCACCATAAGCCGCGAGATGGGGAATCCCACAGAGCATCTCCCCAAGAATGGCCGGTACAATATCATAACCCAAACGAGCCAAGTTCACCATACCCAAACATCCTTCACTGGCAAATCCCACCTCAGAAGGGAAAAGGATAGAGCTAAACAAGCACAGTGCAAGATGGTCCAAGGAGCGGTCAGATGTCACGTCTGCATGCATGAAGTGTTGTGGCATCCAAGAAAGGTCGACATAACCGCCCCTAGCATACCTATCAAAGTCATCCGCGGGTACGCCAAAGGTCACCAACTTGTCCCTCAAGCAAACGAAGTCAAAAGGCAAGGCAACTTTACCCTTCCCTTCGTAGCCACATAATGCTGCGATGTCTTCATAAGTGGGTGTTATCTCGTTGAATGAAAAGTTGAAGACATGGAGGGTATCATTCCAAAATTTACCACAAGCTTGCAAGAGGTTGGTATTGGAGTTCATGTGCAAAAGTGACCAGAGACACTTTATCCCATACCGTTCATCAAGTTTCCTACGACTCGAACCAGGAAGTTTGGCAACCCATTTCTCCAAAGAGGTTATAAAGACTTTCTTCTCAAGACTTGTGATTCTAGCCTCTTGATCCATGGCAAAGAGCAAGAAAATTGGCTAAAAAGGAACTCAAAAAACTGCTCAAAAAGTTGCTGGTACGTTTTTGTGGCTGCAAAGGGTTCATTAAATACTGCACAACTCCCGATTCTTGCCAGGAAAAGGAAAACCGGAGGCGGCGCATGATTTGGCCACGCGGCCACATATGCCCTT
Source organism: Campanula takesimana (assembly GCA_026119855.1). Classification (NCBI taxonomy): domain Eukaryota; kingdom Viridiplantae; phylum Streptophyta; class Magnoliopsida; order Asterales; family Campanulaceae; genus Campanula; species Campanula takesimana. The sequence goes on from JAOWBW010000007.1 coordinate 1,756,626, forward strand.
GGCCCGCGGCCGATATTGTCCTTGGCCGGGCGGCCAACTTCGTCCTAGGCCAAGCGGCCAACTTTGCTCCGGATCTTGCCATGGCCAGGCGGCCAACATTGCTCTATGCCTCGCCATGGCCATGCGGCCAACTTTGCTCCATGCAGAAATCCAGCTTGTTTCTTCCCACTCCGTGACGGATCCATGCAACTACGTACCTGCCCCCTTCCACGGCTCATGCATTGTATAAAATTAGGGACATTTGTAAAATAACTAGTTTGCACAAGTAGGCTCCCACAATAAAACTGCATTTTTAAGCATAATATACATACATGCATTTTATACATTTGTTCTGTACATACATATCCTCTGCTCTCTACTAGCTAACAGTGTAGGAAATAAAGATGGAAAGATGGGCCCCGCCTAGTCAGAATCTTCCTCCGTGGTATCTCCACGCCGCGCTAAAGCCCGAGAGCTACCGGCACCCGAACTCCGTCCCCGGACCGCTCGACCACCAATATGAGAAGAGCCCGCACCATTCGGAGACCGTTCCCGACGCTGGGGTGACGCAACGTCGTCCCTCTGACAAGTACATGAATGGTACGCCTCCCTCAGTAAGCGCATCAACACGTTCTCCCGCCGAGCTGAACGGATATATGCCTCCCGAGTCACCTGAGAAGGAAACCAATGCAAGGATTACAAGGCATAAAGAAATAAGTGTGTGCGAACATGACTGATATAAAGCACAAAGCCGTACCCCAGCGTCGGGCGGAGGAATGAATGTCTCCTCAACAAGATCTGCATCAGTCGGCTCCAAGCTAAGCTCCACCTCCGGCCACCCCTCATCACTCTCACGCTACTCGAGCGAAGGGGCATGTCAACCAAAGGCCGACTCCGACCAACATAACGGGCCGAGCTCGACCCCTCTCCAGACAACATCCTAGCCCGTACCTGTGGACTGACCAGCCGCGTCCGTACATAGCCGGCATAATCGTCACCCCCCTGTAATGCTCTGCCGGAGTGGGAGCCAAAAAAGTCGCCAACCTCGCGGGACGGAGCATATCCCGAGGAGGGTCATAAGGAGCCCACGGTAACGCACCAGCCCTGTGCTGACGAACCACCCTCTCCCCGAGATACATGGCCTCCCGGTGAGACCCACAAGCAGAACCCTAGAAGCGGTCAAATCCACTACATAGGGACCCACCGAAGCCTCATTGGCCGGACTCCATGGGTAAAATCTAACTCCAACAGGCTCAGACATCGCAAACACCCTCCTCAGATCAGTAGCATCCACTGTCTTCCTGTCCCGGTTTCGGCGGGAAGGAGCCCTGTTGCCCTTGCACCAGTACGACATGATGGGGACAACCTTGTTGGCACTCATCACCAACTGAAAAGGGGCGACACCGAAGACCTCGTACACCCAAGCCTGTGCATATAATGAGAGAGATGTTTCAGACCAAAAAGATAGAACAGAAGTCTCAACAAGTGAAAAGAAGGGTAGTCAAGAGCATACCTCAAAGGCGAACTGGAACCCGTCAAAGGCCGACGAGCTAGCCCTCGAGCAATGGTCCAAAGCCCGGTAAATCTCAGCCAAACGGCTCTCACCCCAAGAAATCCCACCGACTAAGTCCAAGTCCACAAGAGCCCCTAGCAGTGAGTACCGGCAGACAGTAGCCCCACTGGGAACAAAATCTCTGAAAAGCTGTACCATAAGAACAGCCGGACCAAGCAATCCAAATCATATTCCCCCTACTAAAGGCCTCAATAGCCACCTCCACCAAGCGATTCACCTTCCCGGCCTCCATTCCATAACCCTTGACACCTCCTCCCAGGTCGGTGTCGACTCCCAGCAGAGCCTGTCTATAGTCCCGCCGCTCCGCCAAGCTCTCATCAAAAGGCAAAGGGGTACCGGTAAACCTCAACCCTGTGATGGCCGCGAAATCCGTCGGCGTGATGGTAATCTCTCCCCAACTAAAGTGGAAAGTATGGGTGGTATCCCACCAGAACTCCCGGCACACCTCTATCACCGCTGCCACCTTCAGGGTAGCCCCGACCATGCGGACACTGTCAAAGAATGGGCCAAAGCCCATAGCCTCGATCCGAGCACGCAAACCGCCCGGTCCCTCCGGCAGGGACGCCCACAGTTTGCCCACAGTCACTGTGGACCCACGAGCCTTGATCCTCTGCAGGTAAACACAGCACAGGTATGTTACCATTCTAGCAATTACAATTCCAGCAATTTAAATTCTAGCATTCCATTATTCTAGCATTTCATATTATGTGCATAAAACATACAAATGTGCGAGAAGGAGAGGAATGAAAATTCGAAATTTACCTCCGCGTCTCCGGAAGCCCCATCGACCAATGACGCTCAGAGTCGATGTAAAAATCGTAATCTTGGTCGAACGTGGACCGCAGCAGATTATCGCGATAATTCCGAGTCGCGGCTCGTGGTCTCAAACCGCCCCGTGAATCAAGGGCGCCGCTTCAAAGCCCGCTCTTGGATCAGCCCCTACATTCCTGCGCCCTGAGCATTACCGTGCCCCTCCTTGTGGCTCTTGTTGTGGAATCATATACCCACCATGGCCCGGAAAATCTCTAAATAATGCCTCATTGATCCAATCCGCCATAGCTTCAAGAATTATGTGAAATGAAATCTTCGAAATTATCAAAATCTGAGCTTTCTCTCTCTAAAAACTCAATTTTCTCTCTCTAACTCGTCAATGGAGGAAGGAAGAAGAAGAAAGAAGAAGAAAAGAAGAAGAAGGGAAGGTTTCTGGTGATGTGACCAAGGAGTCAGCCCGCCGGCTACCTTGGCCACGCGGCCACTTTCGTCCCTTGCAACCCCAGCCGTCAGATCAGCAATCCGCGTGAAGGAGATCTGACCAATCAGCAGCCTTGGCCACGCGGCCACTTTTGCAATTCAGTGTGTTTGGCCACACGGCCAACCTTGCCCCTTCAGATAAAATTCCACTTTTGCCCCTGATCTTTTCCCATTAATTCATTTTAAATTCCCTTAGCACAATTTTGACTAATATTCGTTACCTTTGGGTACGGAAAGCCCCTTAAAATTCCATTTTTCACCAAATATTTGCTTAGGATTCGTATGATTGTAGAGACTTCGGCGCCTCTATGACATACCATCCTAGATCAATCGTAATTGGCAGAAGCCTCGGCGTTTCTATTTGCGAAAGATCCAGCATCTATTATCAGGATTCGTATGATTGTAGAGACTTCGGCGCCTCTATGACATACCATCCTTTATCAATCGTAATTGGCAGAAGCCTCGGCGTTTCTATTTGCGAAAGATTCAGCATCTATTATTAAGATTCGTATGGTTGTAGAGACTTCGGCGCCTCTATGACATACGCATCCTAGATCGATCGTGGTTGGCAGAAGCCTCGGCGTTTTCTGTTCACGAGAGACCCGACACCTATTACTTTGGCGCGATCGGCAGGAGCCCTGGCGATCCTGATTGCGTTTACCATTCCATCTTGGGATTATTTAGACGACGTAGTCTTCATTTTTCCCAAATAACTTCATTGCTTACGAATGATTCGTTCTTCGTACAGGATAGTGCCCGTAGGTTTATTATCCCTAGCAGGAGTCCGATCTCGTTTTATCCCCAGTAGATCTCTGAACTACGACCGGCTTGATTCCTCAGAGGATACGTAGGAAACCTGAAAAGGTCCAGCCACCCGACCGACGCGGTTATCTCTCATCCCCAGCAGGTGCATTTTCCCCAGCAGAAGACGTTGTTCCCCATCAGTGGACAGTTATTCCCAATTTCCCATCAGATTTGAACTACGTTTGGCTTGATTCCCCCGCGGATACGTAGGTCGCCTGCCAAGGTTCAGCCGTTCCCTTACCTTTCATCTGTTTTGAAACTCATGTTTCAGACGGATCCTTTTTTTATCGTCGACCCCACATTGCCTTGCAAGAAGCGTCGCCGAGGGGCTACTGTTAGTACCCGACCTGAAAATGAGTTTATTAGGACTTTCCCAAATATACAAGGACTTTATAGGAATTAGAAACCTTACAAAGACTTGTCCGGATTCCCAAAATATCTCATTTATGGCAAAATCTATCAAATTAGGTAATAAATGGTTTCCTTAAAACCATGCAGAAACCCTAGCTTAAGAATCAAGTCAGCCGGCAGCCTTGGCCACGCGGCCAACATTGCTCCGCGTTGATCTTGGCCACGCGGCCACTCTTGTAACCGGCTTCAACAATGGCCAGGCGGCCAACCTTGCGCCGGATGATCTGGACCATCAGATCCTCCCATCAGTTTACTATATAAACAACTCCATTCCATTGGTTTTGGGATCCGATTTTGAGAGCTCTAAGTCCGAGTTTTGAGTTCTTAAACACAATTTTGCTCTCTAATTAGCATTCAAACACTCCAAGAAGATCAAGGTTTATTTCTTGCCAACATAGGTAAGTTTTCTAACTTTTTCTTCGTGTTCTTGCATTATTTCTAATGTAGATCTTTAATATTCATGTTATTGCATGTTTATTCATAGTTTCTTCATATTCTTTGCATGCTCATTCATATGTTCATCGTGTTCATAGATTAAAACCTTATTTATGCTATATTTAGGGTTGCGATCTTCATAATTACATGTTATTTCATAGCCGATGATGATCGAGGGTTCATCAACCCGAGGATGATCTAGGAACTACTACTTCTAAACCCTAATCTTTAGGTAATTCCCCCTCATTATGCATGATCCCGATTCTTCTGCCTATTCTAATTCTCTGCGAACTACGCTGACCTGAGCTTCTCACATTGAGAGGAACGTAGGCAATCTTCGGATCCGGTCTAAATCACTAACACACTACAACACATTCATCATGATAGAAAGACCGATCAATTCGGGCAATAGGAGTGATAACGTCCAATATTCTTCTCTTGTTGTAATTTGACCCCCGAACCCATTAAAATGCTTTTTTCAATGTTTTGGCTTTAATTAAAACGGCGTGGCGACTCTCATAATTTAATGTCGTTAAGAATATTCCCTTTGTAAATAAAAATAATCACAAGATACTTCCCATGCGTCGCTTCATCGGAAAGGGTATTCACAGTTCTCTATTCCAAATAGATAGGGCCTTACGAAGGACACCCAATTTATTTAGCAAACTTTAACATAGGCCTGCCCTCAACCGTGTTATCCACTTTCCTGAACAAGAGGTAGGAAAGTGGGACTAGTACACCAAGCATTATGAATCGAAAAGCACCTCGAGTCGCTTCAGCAGTAACCTGATAGAATATATGAAGGGGAGAGTGGTCAGAGCAAGTCTTATTCAGATGATCCAACATGGTCGAATGAAAATAACCGCAGCCACGCCTCATTATAGAAAGCCCTATCCAAACGTTGACAAATAGTAGCCCGCCTCAGTTTATTCCACCACGTATAGGGTTACCTTGATATCCGCATCTATCAATCCAACTCCAATTGAAGCATCAACAAATT